>JACYXH010000057.1:718724-1031224 GCA_026745465.1 Lota lota | reverse complement strand
TCACGTTTTCTTAGGAAAGAAATCGACTGGTTTGTCTTTCAGCACTGCGTGTTTGGCTGTAAGATGTCGTTTGAGATGCGGTGGTTTCATGGCTTCATTGCTAAGAACATCACCACACACTGTGGCCTGGGCTCTTCCTCCGTCCCGCTCCAGCTCAATCCAAATTGGACGTATTTCGAGTCCCATTTCCTTACTGTCGTGCACCGTAGGTGCTAGCAGGTGCTGTGTAGACTTCACTGGTGCTGCTGAAGCAGCCACCAGCACCTCGGCTCACTGTGGTCCACTTCAGTTTCTACTGGTCTGCTCCAAATATTCTCCTCCTGATCGGCACTTCTTCCAAATAGTTAGCGTTTGGAGCCACCATAAGCCAGTGTTTTTGGGCCATTCATAATTTTAGTCACAGCTTAGCTTGTCATTGTGGATGTTTGTGCGTGCTATAACCTGACCTTTTTTTCTGAGATTCCTCCGCGTATCACTAAATGGAGCACGCGTGCCATCAGTGGTACGCAAACCATAGTTTGAGAACCAATGTTCCAGACAAACAACACACATTTACGTTTCCAGAACAAACGACCCGTGATTACGGCCATGAGTTACAGACTATTACTAGGCATCTCAAGTAGTTGTGTATTTCATGATATATGTTTGGTTCAGTATTTTCATTACTTATTATTAGTGGTAGTGCAATGTAACACTAGAGTGCTAATGGTTTTTTTTATCCACATTTTAGTATTTTAATAAAGGAGGCTACTCATTTAACTGAAGTGATATCAAGTGGACTTATGGATTTAACACAATTACATAAAGTTTGTAATTAATATGAACATTATCCCAAAATGCATATCCTAATATTTTCTGTGCATGCCGTTGTGAATGTTTCTTGAAGATGGGGAGGGATTCTGCAGACCGTAGGGAGACTGTCTGAAATGTGAATGATAGCCATGCAGTATAAATGTTTCTGTGTATATTAAAATGTGCGTGTGCATGTGTGTGTGTGTGTGTCTTACTCCTAAACAGCTCTAAAGTCCCACATCATTGTCACTCTGATCTTCATACTGCTGTGTATTCTCGTAATCTCCGTGCGCCTCAGTGAGTCTAAATCATATCAACCTGAATATAATTACAATAATAACAGTAGTGATTATAAGCTCTGGTTATCACTCATCTTGTCCTGGTTTCTTCTGGTTCAGTGATGCTCATGATGGAGGAGGCCCCCAGCATCACAGAGTTCAACTCCTCTACCAAGGTGTTGCCCGTGGGCCACACGGCCCAATTCTCCTGCGATGCCGGCGGCACGCCGGAGCCCACCGTCGAGTGGCTACACAACGGCAGGCCCCTGGAGAGGGACAGCACAGACAACCAATCAGAGCCTGCGGCCTGGGTGGAGAGGGGGTTCCTCTTCATCAGAGGTGTGAAGTATGGTGTGAACACGGTCTGCTGCATGGCGACCAACAGCGCTGGCTCGGCCAATAACACCGCAGAGCTGCTTGTTGTTGGTTGTATCTGGATCCAATGAGAGATGTTTGTTGTTGATGTATTCATAAAATTGTTGTTGATGTATTCATAACATTGTTGTTGATGTATTCATAACATTGTTGTTAATGTATTCATAGCATTGTTGTTGATGTATTCATAACAATGTTGTTGATGTATTCATAACATTGTTGTTGATGTATTCATAACATTGTTGTTGATATATTCATAACATTGTTGATATATTCATAACATTGTTGTTGATGCATTCATAACATTGTTGTTGATATATTCATAACATTGTTGTTGATGTATTCATAACATTGTTGTTGATGTATTCATAACATTGTTGTTGATGTATTCATAACGTTGTTGTTGATGTATACATAACGTTGTTGTTGATGTATACATAAAATTGTTGTTGATATATTCATAACATTGTTGTTGATGTATTCATAACATTGTGGCTGATATATTCATAACATTTTTGTTGATATATACTTATGTATATGTATGTGTATATATTAGTACATGTCTATGTTTATGTAGTATGTACGTGTATGTATGAGTACATGTCTATGTATATATAGTATGTATGAGTACCTGTCTATGTATATATAGTATATACGTGTATGTATGAGTACATGTCTATGTATATATAGTATGTATGAGTACATGTCTATGTATATATAGTATGTACGTGTATGTATGAGTACATGTCTATGTATATATAGTATGTACGTGTATGTATGAGTACATGTCTATGTATATATAGTATGTATGAGTACATGTCTATGTATATATAGTATGTATGAGTACATGTCTATGTATATATAGTATGTATGAACCAGTTCTATGGCTCCAACAGTTAATTTCCAGCCTGTATGTGAGCTCAGCTTGTTCAGTTTGTTGTTCACACAGGTGTCCCTTTGAAGGTTGAGTGCAATGTATGTGTATTAGGAAATCCCAAAGTTTAATATCTTGAAAGGTATTACAAGTATAGCTTAGATATTTCAAATCGAATTAGTCTAATCTAATGAGTAATTAACTCATCAAGCTGAACATTTCGATATATAATATGTCTATGTAGTGTAACTATTGAGGGAGTAAATGCAGTTTATACATTTTCCTTGGTTTCAATGTTTTGACTGGGACAGCCACTCACACACACATGGGATTTGCCATTAACTTTAACTTTAATTATCTTAAAAACCATATGCACTACCATTTCTAAAGCTATAGCACACTAGTCCACTATAGTACATATCATAATATATTATTTTGTCTTTCTATGTTAGTTTGTAGAGTAGATGGCACGTGAAAAAGGATAGGAATAAGAAGTATGCAAGAGAACAGTACTAGTGATGATGATGATGATGATGATGATGAAGAATGGTTCAGCAGCTAATCATGTCTGGTTCTCCCATCAGATGCCTGTGAACTCACACTGGACCCAAACACAGCCCACAGACGACTCTCTCTGTCTGAGGACAACAGAAAGGTGACGAAGGTTGAAGAGGAGCAGTCGTATCCTGATCACCCAGAGAGATTTGACACCTATCACCAGGTGTTGTGTAGAGAGGGTGTGACTGGCCGCTGTTACTGGGAGGTAGAGAGGGGAGGAGGTGTTGTTATAGGAGTGACATACAGAGGAATCACAAGGAGAGGAGGGGGTGATGACAGCAGGCTTGGATGGAACAACAAGTCCTGGAGTCTTTATTGTGATGATGATGGTTACTCTGCCCGGTACAACGGTATTAGAACAGTCATACGTCTCCCCCCCGCTGGCTCTAACAGAGTAGGAGTGTATCTGGACCGGCCTGCTGGCACTCTGTCCTTCTACAGAGTGTCCCCAGATGTAGGAGGGTCCTCAGACACACTGACACACATCCACACCTTCCAGTCCACCTTCACCCAGGAGGACCTCCTCCCTGGGTTTGGGTTATGGAGGTATGGTACCTCAGTGTCTCTGTGTCGGTTGTAGAAAAACAAAACGCGCACGCGGCGGCGCACACACACACACACACATAGTAGACACACACACACACATAGTACACATACACATAGTAAACACACACTACAAACATACATAGTACACACAAACAGTACACACACACATAGTACACACACAAACAGTACACACACACACATAGTACACACAGAGTAAACACACACATAGTACACACACACACACTACACACACACACACATAGTACACACACAAATACACACACATACATAAATACAAACACACACACATAGTACACACATAGTATACACAGTACACACACAGTACACACATAAATACACGCAGAGGTTATATTTACTCTTTCATTTACTTCAGTAACTTTTTGAATAGATTACTTTTAAGAGTCGTTTTAATGTCGCTTTTTAAAACTCTTACTCAAGTCTGTTTGAGAGAGAGAGAGAGAGATTTCTTGTGGCTATATTTGCCTTCATTCATGTTATTTTGTAAAGATGTAATGTGTTATTGTGTGTTGTTTTATTTGAAGGGATACATGCTATTTTATATGTTGTTAATGTTTATTAGACAATCATATATTTGTCTATTTACGTTTATCTTGCTCTGCTTATTACACCAATAAATCATTTGGTAGTAACTCAGTACTTGAGTAGTCTTTTCCCTAGATACTTTCTTACTCTTCCTCAAGTCATTACAGTATCTGATGAATACTTTTACTTCTACTTGAGTTATTGTTACTTTAAATATATACTTGTTATATATAAAAGTAGGCTGTTATAAATAGGAGGTAATTGACAGTGCTCGTTATTCTATATAATTATATTACCTACAATTCTTATCATCACCAATATAAACACTTATCCTGTTCCGTCTTAGTATGTCTTCTATGATCTTAAACTTAGTAACCTATGCTCTTTAGTCAACGTTACTAGAATAATCACATAATGCAGAAAGAAACCCGTTCCACGCTGCTCTGAACTCCGGTCCGGTTCTTTCCGGGATGTCTACGGGCCCTTTGGGAGGCCCCGTGACGTCACAACATCAGCTCCATCTGGGGAGCGGTTATTGTTGGGGTCCGAGAAGGTTCATGAAGCTTCTCGGACACTTGTAGGATAAGGCCACGGTGTGTGGTGCGTTTCATATCCAACATCGCTCATGATGACGCTCCCACTCAGCGACTGTAAAAAGAGCATCACAAAGTGGCCTTGGGTCGCAACCATGGGCATGTCTGCCCGCCCTCCCGCGTGTTCTTTTTTTCTACAAACGACAGAGACACTGAGGCACCACCCCTCCATAACCAAAACCCAGGGTGGAGGTCCTCCTGGGTGAAGGTGGACTGGAAGGTGTGGATGTGAGTCAGTGTGTCTGAGGACCCTCCTACATCTGGGGACACTCTGTAGAAGGACCAGCAGGCCAGTATCTGGACCGGCCAGCAGGCCGGTCCAGATACACTCCTACTCTGTTAGAGCCAGCGGGGGGGAGACATATGGCTGTTCTACTACCATTGTACCAGGCATAGTAAACACCATCATTACAATGAAGACTCCAGGACTTGTTGTTCCCTCCAAGGCTGCTGTCAGCAACCCTTCCTCTTCTTGTGATTCCTCTGTATGTCACTCCTATCTCAACACCTCCTTCCCACTCTACCTCCCAGTAACAGCGGCCAGTCAGACCCTCTCTACACAACACCTGGGCCCAGTAGTCAAATCTCTCTGGGTGATCAGGATATGACTGCTCCTCTCTAACCCGCGTCACCTTTCTGTTGTCCTCAGACAGAGAGAGTCGTCTGTAGGCTGTGTTTGGGTCCAGTGTGAGTTCACAGGCATCTGATGGGAGAACAAGACATGATTAGCTGCTGAACCGTTCTTCATCATCATCACTAGTACTGTTCTTTTGCTCGCTATCTACTCTTCAAACATTAACATAGAAAGACAAAATAATATGCTAGGCACTACAGTGGAATCATGTGCTATAGGCTTTCTTAGCAATAGTACATGTAGTTTTTAAGATAATTAAAGTTAGTTAATTGGAAATTCCATGTGTATGTGAGTGGCTGTCCCAATCAAAACATTAAAACCATCGAAAATGTATGAACAACATTTACTCCCTCAATATTTACACTACATACACATATTATACATCAATGTTCAGCATGATGAGCTTATTACTCATTTGAAATATCTAAGCAATCCCTGTAATACTGTTCAAGATATTAAACTTTTGGATTTCTCAATACACATACATTGCACTCAACCGTGAACAACAGACTGACCACGCCCCCTCCGTCTGACCTTTTCCGGTCCTGAGCTTGGAGAAGGAAGTGACGTCTTAAATGGTGAACGCCAGAAGGGACGATACGATCGGCCCATACACATCCATCTACTGTAGGTTTCATCAGGTCATTTTACATCAAGCACGGAACGAATAAATGGCACGAAAAACTGATTAAATAATTCGGACTGACAAAATGGCGTCAACTTTACATCCGTTATGACACGAATATGCGGCATTTTCCAGTAGGAATCGCACGGTGAAATAATTAAACCCTCAACCTAGTCTATGCTCTGTCATTTCACCTAAATATCCTATGTATTTAGAGGATTCAATTAGAATGGAGTTTCCCTTTTTAACCCAAGTGTAAAATAGTGAAACAATCACCCCCAATAGTAATAATAGTATTCTAGTTTAAATCCAAAATGAAATACATGCATCATTATAACCATGTTATTATTATGTTACGTCTTTTATAATAACCTGCATTAAATCGGAATAATAATAACAAATAATTCCCTTTTCAACCCAAGTGTAAAATAGTAAAACAATCACCCCCAATAGAAAAAACAGTATAGTTTAAATTAGTTTAATTTAGGGTTAGGGTTACATGTGATTAAGGAGAAGGTAGCGGTTAGACAGTGAATACAGATACATGTGATTAAGGAGCAGGTAGGGGTTCGACAGTGTGTGTGTAGTAATATCCTCCCTCCACACACTGATGAAGAGGTGAATGGAGACTCCACTGTTGTGTGTGTGGTAATATCCTCCCTCCACACACTGATGAAGAGGTGAATGGAGACTCCACTGTTGTGTGTGTGGTAATATCCTCCCTCCACACACTGATGAAGAGGTGAATGGAGACTCCACTGTTGTGTGTGTGGTAATATCCTCCCTCCACACACTGATGAAGAGGTGAATGGAGACTCCACTGTTGTGTGTGTGGTAATATCCTCCCTCCACACACTGATGAAGAGGTGAATGGAGACTCCACTGTTGTGTGTGTGGTAATATCCTCCCTCCACACACTGATGAAGAGGTGAATGGAGACTCCACTGTTGTGTGTGTAGTAATATCCTCCCTCCACACACTGATGAAGAGGTGAATGGATACTCCACTGTTGTGTGTGTGGTAATATCCTCCCTCCACACACTGATGAAGAGGTGAATGGAGACTCCACTGTTGTGTGTGTAGTAATATCCTCCTTCCACACACTGATGAAGAGGTGAATGGAGACTCCACTGTTGTGTGTGTAGTAATATCCTCCCTCCACACACTGATGAAGAGGTGAATGGATACTCCACTGTTGTGTGTGTGTTGTGACGTGTTGGAGGAAATGTCTCCAGAGGACTGAGCTCATGGTCCCCCAAGCCACCAGTGAGGTGAGGAAGAGCCAGTCTTCATCGGTTTAAGGTTCAAGTTGCAATTCTTAAGGTCTCCGTTAAAAGGCAGAGGAAAAGGAACAGAATGAAGACAGAAGCACATTTAGAGAAAACCAGCCGTAGAGCTTCACCCATGTTCTACTGCTGAACGTAAAGCCCTTTTTCCTCTCTTCTCTCCTCATTACGGCCATGTTGTTTTCAAAAGGAACCTTTTCTGTTGACTAAGTTGTCCATAATCAACCGTCTTTCTGACCTTGATTAGAGCTCATGCATTCTTATATTGTTAAGAACTCAGGGACATCCAGGAACAGATTTACTTCTTGCAGGGAATACAAAGGCTGATCATCTACCGATGCGGTGTCAGAAAACTGCCAAAGGGTGTCATCTAACACGGCCCCTCCTTCCTTTTCTTCCTCTTCCTACCTCACCATTTTAGAGGCGTTATTGTGCTACTATTCAATTGTTTTCCACTGTGGACCAACGAGAGAGAGAGAGAGAGAGAGAGAGAGAGAGAGAGAGAGAGAGAGAGAGAGAGAGAGAGAGAGAGAGAGAGAGAGAGAGAGAGAGAGAGAGAGAGAGAGAGAGAGAGAGAGAGAGAGAGAGAGAGAGAGAGAGAGATTTATTGTGGCTTTATTTGCCTTCATTCATGTTATTTTGTAAAGATGTAATGTGTTATTGTGTGTTTTATTTGAAGGGATACATTCTATTTTATATGTTGTTAATGTATTTTGGACAAGCATATGCAATGTAATATTTGTCTATTTACGATCATCTTACTCTGCTTATTACAACAATAAATAATTTGGTATGAAGTAACTCAGTACTTGTCTTTTCACTAGATACTTTCTTACTCTTCCTCAAGTCATTATCTGATGACTACATTTACTCATGTGAAATTGTTTTGAACATTGTGGAGCCAATCTCAATATTGTGTTATGTAGTGTAGGCCTACTCTATATTTGAGAGGATAACTCGTATGAGAGGGACATGAAATTACCTTCAAGGTGATTTAAACTTGCCACGATCGTCTCAAAACAAAAACCAATGGTGATGACGTAGGGTTCATGTTTTTCAGGTCAGCCTGTTGCACTGACATAATCTAACCAGCAGATGGTGATAGGCTGCACATTTTTTAGTGTTTCAAAACGGACCTTATAGCAAATCAATTGGTTTATTATTCTCAAGACGTTTAAATGATTCATGTAGGCCTATAGCTTCATTCTCCACGTTACTAGCTAGAGTTGAATAAAACAGACATAACTGCATAATACAGCAGTGTTGGCATTTAACAAACTGTAGGCCTGGAAACAAGTATGTTCATATATTTAGTCTGCACTATTATAGGCCTACAGTTATGAAGCCTATTTGAATAGGACTGCTGTGTTAGTTTAAACTTTTATTTATTTATATCGTGGTGATCATACATTGTAACATGTTATTCAGTATTCGTTAGCATAAACTTAAATCCTTTAAACATTTCTACATGACTGCAACTGTTGATGTTATAGCATTAAAGGTTATGAAATGTGTTGAGGAGAAAACAGACAGTGAACAGTACATTATATGTAATGTAACCATTTATAATGGGTTATGTTTCTATAAAAGGCAGGGTGATTTTCTTACACACGTTACAGGAAGGTATTCAGAAAGACACACACAAACACACACACACACACACACACATACAGCTTAATCATGTCTATATTGATGCAACACACACACACACACACACACACACACACACACACACACACACACACACACACACACACACACACACACACACACACACACACACACACACACACACACACACACACACACACACACACACACACACACACACACACACACACACACACACACACACACACACACACACACACACACACACACACACACACGGGTCTGTATGGGCAGGAGAGCCCTTTACCGGGGAGTGTCGCTCGAGGAGGGAGGAGCCATGAGCTGTACAGGTCCGGACACACGGCACTTCCGCTCGCACCGCTCGCTGTCCATGTTCCCTCGTGAAGAGTCTGGAGCCTTCCGCTCCGTCAGCCTCCGCAGTCCAGTCAGCCTCCGCACCGCGCGGAGCGTCGTGTTGACGCTGAGTGAACTGTCTCTCCGCCCCCACGGGCCACGCCCCCTCTCGCCGTATGAACCAGGTGTGTCGCATTAGTCGTTCACCTCGTCCGACCCGGAAGTAGACTCTGTTCACCACAGTACGATAAAAGTAGTCATCAGATAATGACTTCAGGAAGAGTAAGAAAGTATCTAGTGAAAAGATTACTCAAGTACTGAGTTACTTCAAACCAAATGATTTATTGTCGTAATAAGCAGAGCAAGATTAACGTAAATAGACAAATATGACATTGTATATGCTTGTCTGATAGACATTAACAACACATAAAATAGCATGTATCCCTTCAAATAAAACAACACACAATAACACATTAAATCTTTACAAAATAAGGAAAATAAATACAATTAAAGCTGCAAGCAGCATTTAGCGGGTGTCGAGGTTTATGCAGACGAGGCAGAACAGTAAGACTTTTAAAGATTTTATACAGTTGATGAGGTTGGAATGGCCTCAGCTCAATTGCGGTGATTGGCCTTCAATGTTTTGTGAAAGTGTATCAAAGTCAGGGTTCAGCAGTTACGCTTCTTTAACGCTTTAAAATAGAATCATAACCGGCATAGCATTTAGACACACACACACACACAAAAGTGGCAAGTGCATTGCATCAACATTGCAAACAGTTAGGTCAGTGCTTACTGCTGACATTGTACTGTATTGTTTTTGGTTTAAATCAAGGAATAAGCTTTACTTTGATCAAACACTGTTTAGAAAAGTGAGAGAAAAGTATTATATATTGTCATACAGTATGAAGATAATGATAGTAAATGGATTTTTTTTAATGTACTGACAGCTTCAGACACACACACACACACACTTTAGGTTTACTTTGATCAAACACTGTAATGGATTGTTTTTAATGTAATGACAGCTTCAGACACACACACACTTTAGACTGTTTAGAAAAGTGAGAGAAAAGTACTATATATTGTCATACAGTTTGAAGATAATGATAGTAAATGGATTGTTTTTAATGTAATGACAGCTTCAGACACACACACACTTTAGGTTTACTTTGATCAAACACTGTTTAGAAAAGTGAGACAAAAGTATTATATATTGTCATACAGTATGAAGACACTGATAGTAAATGGGTTGTTTTGAATGTTGTGACAGCTTCAGACACACACACACACACACACACACACACATGTTTTGTTTTAGGTTTGAATCAAGAAAGTATTATATATTGTCATGCAGTATGAAGATAATGATAGTAAATGGATTGTTTTTAATGTAATGACAGCTTCAGACACACACACACTTTAGGTTTACTTTGACTAAACACTGTAATGGATTGTTTTTAATGTAATGACAGCTTCAGACACACACACACACTTTAGGTTTACTTTGATAAAACACTGTTTAGAAAAGTGAGAGTAAAGTTTTATATATTGTCATACAGTGTGAAGATAATGATAGTTAGAGTGGTTCAATGGGATTGGAATCACGGCATTGTAACCGGTTTGAGCCTCTGGCAGCCATGTTTTTGGGTATAATTGGAAAAGTGAGAAATCTATCTTGTTTGGAATTTCATGCTGAACAACTTTTCTATTATAGTCAAGATGAATAGAGTCCATATAGATTTGTGAAAACGCATTTTAAGCCTATTCTGATGGTTTTGTGTTTCTGGCGGCCATTTTGTTTTACCAAAATTTAATTCTGAAAATGTACTGTTGTTCAGAATTCCATGCCGAACAACTTTTGTATTGTACTCAAGAGGATAGGAGTCGATATAGATTTTTGAAAACGCATTTTAAGCCCATTCGGACGGTTTTCTGTCTCTGGCGGCCATTTTGTTTTAGCAAAATTTAAATATGAAAATGTACTCTTGTTCAGAATTCCATGCCCAACACAATTTGTATTGGACACAAGATCATAGTACACCATCTTGATGTCGATATAAGCATTTTAGTGTTTGGCGTGGTTAAGCCACACCTTCTTTCAAAGTTAATGGCTCCTGGGGGCCTTATGTTTTATTGCACCGACTTTTCGTGAGAGTATATTAAAGACATTGGTCCAAAGATTATGTGTGCCAAAGGATTTCTGTGTATGTCAAAAAACGTAGGACCCCTACTGATTTTAATGTTTTTCACAAAATTCAAAATGGCAAAAAATCCATCATGGCGGAAGTCATAGGTTCTTGAGGCACATGTGAAGATGCATATATGAGCAAAGTCTCACGACTTTAGGTCAAAGGGGTCAGGAGATATCCTTGTTCAGAGTTTGCATTTTCAGACGATTGCTATAGCGCCACCTTTGGGCCAATCAGTGCAATTTTTTCACACAGATATTCTGTAGTCCTCCTCTACAGCTCTAGCAAGTATTCATAAAACGTGCTAAAAATTGTTTTTTGTCGTAGTCTGGCGGCCATGTTGTTTTGTCAATCAACTTAAATCTTACTTAAGCATTTGGGGCTTTGATCCCTGATTGTGTGACAGTTGGTCCCGCTCAAATCCAACAATCCTTCTAGGAACTGTGGTCATTTTAGTCAAAAACCACGCCCTTTTGATGCCACGCCCCAATTGAAAAAACATGGGTACCATCTTGTTTAGAATGTAATGATGAACAATGTTTGTTTTGGGGTCAAGATCATAGGACTCCACCTTGATGTCGATAAGCATTTTTGTGTTTGGCGTTGTTAAGCCACACCTTCTTTCAAAGTTAATGGCTCCTGGGGGCCTTATGTTTTACTGCACAGACTTTTACAAACTTCATATTAAAGATATTGGTCCAAAGATTATGTGAGAACAAGGATTTCTGTGTATCTCAAAAAAGCTAGGGCTTTTACATTTTTTCATGTTTCTCACAATATTCAAAATGGCGGAATATCCATCATGGCGGAAGTCATAGGTTCTTGAGGCATACTTGTTCAGCATGAGGAGATGCATATATGTTCAAAGTTTTATGAATGTAGGTCAATGGGGTCAGGAGATATGCTTGTTCAAAGTTTGCATTTTCATGCGATTGCTATAGCGCCACCTGTGGGCCAATCAGTGCAATTTTTTCACACAGATCTTCTGTTGTCCTCCTCTACAGGTGTACCAAGTTTTATCAAAACGTATCAAGCGGTTTTGGCTGTGTAAGTCAAACGCTGTTTATAATAATAATAACAGCAATAACAAGAGGTTGTCTTGGACTTCGTCCTCGACACCCTAATAAATAAATCTCTCTCTCTGGCCTCCATTTTTAATTCACAAACAGACTTGAGTAAAAGCAAACAGTATGTTACATTAAAAAATGTAAAAGATTATTGAAGTAAATGAAAGAGAAAATATAACTTCTTCGTGTAATTACGTGTGTGTTCTATGTGCGTGTGCTATGTGTGTGTGTACTATGTGCATGTGCTATGTGTGTGTGTACTATGTGCATGGGCTATGTGTGTGTGTACTATATGTGTGTGCTATGTGTGTGTACTATGTGCGTATGCTGTGTGTGTGTACTGTGTGCATGTGCTATGTGTGTGTGTACTATGTGTGTGTGTACTATGTGTGTGTGTACTATGTGTTTGTGTGTGTACTATGTGTGTACTCTGTGTGTGTGTGTACTATGTGTGTGAAAAAAAAGAAACACACCCGCCGCGTTTCTTTTTTTCTACAACCGACACAGAGACACTGAGGCACCATAACTCCATAACCTAAACCCAGGGAGGAGGTCCTCCTGGGTGAAGGTGGACTGGAAGGTGTGGATGTGTGTCAGTGTGTCTGAGGACCCTCCTACATCTGGGGACAATCTGTAGAAGGACAGAGTGCCAGCAGGCCGGTCCAGATACACTCCTACTCTGTTAGAGCCAGCGAGGGGGAGACGCATGTCTGTTCCACTATCGTTGTACCAGGCAGTGTAACCATCATCATCATCACAATAAAGACTCCAGGACTTGTTGTTCATTCCAAGCAAGCTAACACCACCGCCTCCTCTCCTTGTGATTCCTCTGTATGTCACTCCTATAGCAACACCTCCTTCCCTCTCTACCTCCCAGTAACAGCGGCCAGTCAGACCCTCTCTACACAACACCTGGGGCTGGGGGTCAAATCTCTCTGGGTGATCAGGATACGACTGATCCTCTCTAACCTGTGTCACCTTTCTGTTGTCCTCAGACAGAGAGAGTCGTCTGTGGGCTGTGTTTGGGTCCAGTGTGAGTTCACAGGCATCTGACGGGAGACCAAGACATGATTAGCTGCTGAACCATTCTTCTTCTTCATCATCATCATCATCATCACTAGTACTGTTCTCTTGCATACTTCTTTTGATCGCTATCTACTCTTCAAACATTAACATAGAAAGACAAAATCATATCGTATGATAGGTACTTTAGTGGACTAGTGTGATATAGCTTTAGAAATAGTAGTGCATATTGTGTTTATTTAATTAAAGTTTGACTTAATAACCATGTGTGTCCCAGTCAAAACATTGAAACTTAAAACAATTTATAAACTGCATTTACTCCCTCAATGTGTACACTACATACACATATTGTATGTGTGTTGCTGTGTTGATGGACTTTCCATCTCAATAGTTAGTGTGTGTTGTGATGAATAAAACTAAACAGACACTTACACTTCTTTAGAGCTGGTTTCAGCCTCCACACTCCACCGTGCTCCACACTGGGGGGGAAACAAAGTGAGAGCAGCATGTTGAAACATTCACCTTCATCATCTGATGTCTCATCACTTTCTACACAACATGAGTTCCAGCTGTGTTTTCAAACCACTTCATCTAGCAGCTGGTTGAATCCTTGTAGGAGACATTGTCCCTGAGTGGTGGGCTGTCCTCTCCATACCTGAGAGTGTCCAGTCTCCAGCGTGGATCCTCCAGTCCAGCAGAGAGCAGCGTAACTCCTGAGTCTCCTGGGTGATTGTAGCTCAGGTCCAGCTCTCTCAGATGGGAGGGGTTGGAGCTCAGAGCTGAGGCCAGAGAAGCACAGCCTTCCTGTGTGACCAGGCAGCCAGACAACCTGCACCGAACAGAGACACACACACACACACACACACACACACACACACACACACACACACACACACACACACACACACACACAGATACACACACACACACACACACACTTTATTCTTCCTTCACTTGGATGTGAAACAGGATCTTAAACAAATGCTCCTTCCTAATAGCTACAACTCAAATGAGATATTGTTCGGTTAGAGTCAGGAGAAGTCTGCTGTGTTTGGTTCGCTAAGACCGTTTCTTCACAAGTTCTAACATTGTGTAGAACCAGGGAGTGTTTTGTCAGCAGGGAAAAGAGCAACAGAAATGCATTGGACTTGAGCAGCACTTACACCAAACGAATGTGATGTAAAGGACATCTTTAATGTTCCATATGAATCACTATACCAAGGCCAGTGATGTTCTAGTGGTGAGGTGTGCATTATATTCAGATCACAGCACGGCTAGAGCCTCATCACCATGTCTACACTAATGACAACTCCTCAGCTCACATCAGCTGGCCAGAGTTACATAACATATAACATACATAACATACTAGCAGTTAACAGGACAGCAACCCCTAACCCTAACCCTCACATCAGCTGGCCAGAGTTACATAACATATAACATACATAACATACTAGCAGTTAACAGGACAGCAACCCCTAACCCTCACATCAGCTGGCCAGAGTTACATAACATATAACATACATAACATACTAGCAGTTAACAGGTAGGCAACCCCTAACCTTCACATCAGCTGGCCAGAGTTACATAACATATAACATACTTAACATACTAGCAGTTAACAGGACAGCAACCCCTAACCCTCACATCAGCTGGCCAGAGTTACATAACATATAACATACATAACATATTAGCAGTTAACAGGACAGCAACCCCTAACCCTAACCCTCACATCAGCTGGCCAGAGTTACATAACATATAACATACATAACATACTAGCAGTTAACAGGACATCAACCCCTAACCCTAACCCTCACATCAGCTGGCCAGAGTTACATAACATATAACATACATAACATACTAGCAGTTAACAGGACAGCAACCCCTAACCCTAACCCTCACATCAGCTGGCCAGAGTTACATAACATATAACATACATAACATACTAGCAGTTAACAGGACAGCAACCCCTAACCCTAACCCTCACATCAGCTGGCCAGAGTTACATAACATATAACATACATAACATACTAGCAGTTAACAGGACAGCAACCCCTAACCCTCACATCAGCTGGCCAGAGTTACATAACATATAACATACATAACATACTAGCAGTTAACAGGACAGCAACCCCTAACCCTCAAATCAGCTGGCCAGAGTTACATAACATATAACATACACAACATACTAGCAGTTAACAGGACAGCAACCCCTAACCCTAACTCTCACATCAGCTGGCCAGAGTTACATAACATATAACATCCATAACATACTAGCAGTTAACAGGACAGCAACCCCTAACCCTCACATCAGCTGGCCAGAGTTACATAACATATAACATACATAACATACTAGCAGTTAACAGGTCAGCAACCCCTAACCCTAACCCTCACATCAGCTGGCCAGAGTTACATAACATATAACATACATAACATACTAGCAGTTAACAGGACAGCAACCCCTAACCCTCACATCAGCTGGCCAGAGTTACATAACATATAACATCCATAACATACTAACAGTTAACAGGACAGGACCTTTTCCATAACAGCCCACCTAGTCGTAGATCATCCCTTACATATTAAACAAGCCCAAAGACACAGTTTGAAGAAGAGGCTGATAACTGACCTGAGAGTTTCCAGTTTACAGTGTGGACTCCCCAGTCCAGCAGAGAGCAGCTTCACTCCTGAATCCTGCAGATCATTGGTACTCAGGTCCAGCTCTCTCAGACTAGAGGAGTTGGAGCTGAGAACTGAGGCCAGAGCTTCACAGCATCTCTCTGACAGATGACAGCCATTCAGCCTTCACACAAAATAAACACAACATGTTAGAAACTGGGTTTAAATGTGTTCTGAGAATTGTAACCAAAGTATTTTTACATGAAGAAATTGAAACATTAATAACCTGGAACTTTAAATATTAAGAGATAGATGTCACATAGATGTTAAATTATTAAACAAAAGTGATCAAACTTCACTTAAAAATACAGTTTTATAAAAAGGCAGTTATTCAACTTTGCTTATCAACTCTAAACCCCACCTTACTGTCTGTCTACATGATAATCACAATAAGAATGTAATACAACATACACCTTATACCATCATTAACAAACTGTAAAAATATAATGTATACCTATACTGTCATGGCAACACAAATATAAATATGTTGAGTTATTCTTAGAAAAATATACTCATGCCTAATAACTTTTATGTATGTAAATCTGTTAAATGTCTTCTGATATGAACATTGTGGTGTAACTGTTTGCACATTGAGTCAAACTGACCTGAGAGTTTCCAGTGTACAGTGTGGACTCCCCAGTCCAGCAGAGAGCAGCTTCACTCCTGAATCCTGCACATCATTGGTACTCAGGTCCAGCTCTCTCAGACTAGAGGAGTTGGAGCTGAGAACTGAGGCCAGAGCTTCACAGCATCTCTCTGACAGATGACAGCCATTCAGCCTTCACACAAAATGAACACAACATGTTAGGAACTGTGATTCAATGTTTTATGAGAATTGTAACCAAAGTATTATTACCTACATGAAAAAACTGAAATAATATTAATAACCTGGATCTTTAAATATTAAGATATAAATGCAACATATATGTGAAATTATTAAACAAAGTTATCATTATACGTCACTTAAAACGACAGTTTTATGAATAGGCAGTTATTCAACTTCGCTAAACAACTCTAAACCCCACCTTACTGTCTGACTACATGATAATCACAATAAGAATGTAAAACAACATACACATGAAACCTTCACAAACAAACTGTAAGAATAGAATGTATACCTATACTGTCATGGCAATCTTATGAAAATAATATATTCATGCCTATTAACTTTCTGGATGTAAATCTGTTAAATGTCCTCTGATATGAACCTTGTGGTGTAACTGTTTGCACATTGAGTAAAACTGACCTGAGAGTTTCCAGTGTACAGTGTGGACTCCCCAGTCCAGCAGAGAGCAGCTTCACTCCTGAATCCTGCACATCATTTGTACTCAGGTCCAGCTCTCTCAGACTAGAGGAGTTGGAGCTGAGAACTGAGGCCAGAGCTTCACAGCATCTCTCTGACAGATGACAGCCATTCAGCCTTCACACACAATAAACACAACATGTTAGGAACTGTGATTAAATGTTTTATGAAAATTGTAACCAAAGTATTATTACCTACATAAAAATAATATTAACATTAATAACCTGGATCTTTAAATATTAAGATATAAATGCCACATATATGTGAAATTATTAAACAAAGCTATCATTATACTTCACTTAAAACGACGGTTTTATGAATAGGCAGTTATTCTACTTTGCTAAACAACTCTAAACCCCACCTTACTGTCTGACTACATGATAATCACAATAAGAATATAATACAACAGACACCTTATACCATCAGAAACAAACAAAGAATATAATGTATACCTATACTGTCATGGCAACACAAATATAAATATGTTGAGTTATTCTTATGAAAATGATATATATATATATTCATGCCTATTAACTTTCTGGATGTAAATATGTTAAATGTCCTCTGATATGAACATTGTGGTGTAACTGTTTGCACATTGAGTCAAACTGACCTGAGAGTTTCCAGTGTACAGTGTGGACTCCCCAGTCCAGCAGAGAGCAGCTTCACTCCTGAATCCTGCACATCATTGGTACTCAGGTCCAGCTCTCTCAGACTAGAGGAGTTGGAGCTGAGAACTGAGGCCAGAGCTTCACAGCATCTCTCTGACAGATGACAGCCATTCAGCCTTCACACACAATAAACACAACATGTTAGGAACTGTGATTAAATGTTTTATGAAAATTGTAACCAAAGTATTATTACCTACATAAAAATAATATTAACATTAATAACCTGGATCTTTAAATATTAAGATATAAATGCCACATATATGTGAAATTATTAAACAAAGCTATCATTATACTTCACTTAAAACGACGGTTTTATGAATAGGCAGTTATTCTACTTTGCTAAACAACTCTAAACCCCACCTTACTGTCTGACTACATGATAATCACAATAAGAATATAATACAACAGACACCTTATACCATCAGAAACAAACAAAGAATATAATGTATACCTATACTGTCATGGCAACACAAATATAAATATGTTGAGTTATTCTTATGAAAATGATATATATATATATTCATGCCTATTAACTTTCTGGATGTAAATATGTTAAATGTCCTCTGATATGAACATTGTGGTGTAACTGTTTGCACATTGAGTCAAACTGACCTGAGAGTTTCCAGTATACAGTGTGGACTCCCCAGTCCAGCAGAGAGCAGCTTCACTCCTGAATCCTGCACATCATTGGTACTCAGGTCCAGCTCTCTCAGACTAGAGGAGTTGGAGCTGAGAACTGAGGCCAGAGCTTCACAGCATCTCTCTGACAGATGACAGTCATTCAGCCTTCACACAAAACAAACAGGAACATGTTAATGTGTTTAAAGAACGTACCTCTTTTACTTTTAACATAATGAAGGAATTGTGTTGAAATAATTTTTTAGAAATGTTTTATTAATTTAACTAATATATTCTAATCAACACATTAGATCATTGTGTTTATTCAATATTGGGTGTAAAATGTAAGTTTTGTTTGTTAATTACTTTTTATTGCAGTATTGTGTAAATTGTGTATTGCATTGTAATATATGGATGTATCAGTACGTCTACAGAGGTGTTTTGAATATTATTAGAAGTTATATTCCAATATAATATATATTGTCTTTTGAGGAGAAACGAGCACGGGGCGTCAGTTTCTTCCTCACAGGCTTTATTATTGCTCTCGCGATCAGAGAACTACTGAGCGCGAGTGCAGTTAGTGTTTACAATAATGATTTGTGTGCACAGATGTGTTAGTTGTTTTTGTCAGTGATATGCCGCCATAAACGTTGCAGGCCTGTACGGCTCGGTGTCACAACACGGTAGACTGTTCGCTCTTAACGTGAGCAAAACAAAGTCCCGGTACCGTTATAGGGAGAGGAGACGACGGATGAAGAAACTGGAATCCCGGGATGATCTTCGTCAGGGGAACCGCGCGCTACCTGACCCTCTGCTGTGGACTATCCTCGTGCGCTTTTGTATATTATTATAACTTTTATATTCTATTATTATGCATATTGTATTGTGTGTATTGTAATACTTGTTATTAGTGAACCTACAGAGATGTTTTGGAGGCTTTGACCACTGGCAGCAGCCTCAGAAGACCCTCCTCTGAAGCAAAGTATTTCTTCAGGTCAAACACGTCCAGCTCCTCTTCTGATGACAGTAAGATGAAGACCAGAGCTGACCACTGAGCAGGGGAGAGAGATTCTGTGGAGAGTCTTCCTGATGTCAGGTACTGTTGGATCTCCTCCACTAGAGAACGGTCATTCAGCTCATTCAGACAGTGGAACAGATTGATGCTTCTCTCTGTAGAGAGATCTCTGCTTAACCTCTCCTTGATGTAAGACACTGTTTCCTCATTGGTCCATGAGCTCCCTGTCTGTTTCAGCAGTCCTCGTAGGAGTTTCTGATTGGTCTCCAGAGAGAGGCCCAGGAGGAAGCGGAGGAACAAGTCCAGGTGTCCGTTCTCACTCTGTAAGGCCTTGTCCACAGCACTCTGGTAGAGTTTGACCTTTCTTTTCTTTTTTTGAATCTTTCTAACAAGAAACCACCACCGGGATTTTGGTTGTCCTGAGAGCAGATTAACCCCAGTGTCGATGAAGGACAGAAAGACATGAAGGGCAGCCATAAACTCCTGGATGCTCAGATGGACAAAGCAGAACACCTTGTCCTGGTACAGCCCACACTCCTCTTTAAAGATCTGGGTGAACACTCCTGTGTACTCTGAGGCTGCTCTGATATCAATGCCACACTCTGCCAGGTCTTCCTCGTAGAAGATCAGGTTGCCTTTCTCCAGCTGGTTAAAAGCCAGTTTTCCCAGAGAAACATTGATCTTTCTGCTCTCTGAACTCCAGTGTTGATCTGTTACAGCTCTCCCATGATACTTCCTGTTCCCCTGTATGGACTGAACCCTCAGGAAGTGGATGTACATCTGAGTCACAGTCTTGGGTATCTCTTCTCCACTTCGGGATGTTTTGAAGAACTCCTCCAGAACTGTAGCAGTGATCCAACAGAAGACAGGTATGTGACACATGATGTGGAGGCTTCGTGATGTCTTGACATGGGAGATGATTGTGTTGGCCTCCGTCTCCTTTTTGAATTTCTTCCTGAAGTACTCCTCCTTCTGTGGGTCGGTGAACCCTCTCACTTCTGTCACCATGTCAACACACTCAGCAGGGATCTGATTGGATGCCGCAGGGCGTGTGGTTATCCAGATGCGAGCGGAGGGAAGCAGGCAGCCCCTGATGAGGTTTGTCAGCAGCACGTCCACCGAGGTTGGCTCTGTGACATCAGTCCAGATCTGGTTGTTCTGGAAGTCCAGAGGAAGTCGACACTCATCCAGACCATCCAGGATGAAGACAACTTTGAACTGGTCGTAACTGCAGATTCCTGCTTCTTTGGTCTCAATAAAGAAGTGATGAAGAAGTTCCACCAAGCTAAACTCTTTCCCTTTCAGTAAATTCAGCTCTCTGAAGGTGAAGAGAAATGTGAAGTGTATGTCGTGGTTGGC
Organism: Lota lota; assembly: GCA_026745465.1. Taxonomy (NCBI): domain Eukaryota; kingdom Metazoa; phylum Chordata; class Actinopteri; order Gadiformes; family Lotidae; genus Lota; species Lota lota. Next base: position 1,010,210 of record JACYXH010000057.1, on the reverse strand, counting down.
TTTGCCTTCAGCCCAGTCCAGAGTGAACTTGTGTGTTAAGATGGTTTTTCCAATGCCGGCCACTCCAGTTGTCATCATTGTTCTGATTGGTTGATCTTGTCCAGGTAAGGGTTTAAAGATGTCTTCACATCTGATTGGTGTTTCCTCCTTGGCTGGTTTCTTGGAAGCTGTTTCAATCAGTCTTACCTCATGTTCCTTGTTGACCTCTCCACTGCCTCTCTCTGTGATGAAGAGCTCTGTGTATAAGTCATTCAGATCTGTTGGCTGTCCTGCTTTAGCGATTCCCTCAAACACACACCTGAACTTCTCCTTCAGATGGGACTTGATTTTATGTTGGCACTCGACAGCAGCAGATCCTAATTGAGAAGACAACAGAAGTTATCGATCAACTTCATGATATTTAGTGGCTTCATTACTTGTGGTCGGAGAAGCTGGTTGGGACTGCATGTTATGGATACGATATTTCAGGATTATTTTGATACTTCCACAACAATATGATTGTTTCATGATAGCAGTATTAAATTCTACTTAAGATATGTTATAACTTGCTAAGTAGTGGAATCATTGATGAGTATCAGTGAAAAGTGACTTGTTCTGCTGACATAACACGATAGTTTTACATCTCCTCCACTGAGTTATTCTGCTGTTCATCTGCAGTATATTGTTTAACATTGTTTAAGATGATAGACCCACATTAACCCTACATATCTGGATCAAACCATTTAACCTGACAGCCCAACAGTTACCCTACATATCTGGATCAGACTTTTGAAGTGTGTGTGGTCGATGGCTGGTTGAAGCAGCCTCACCTGGCCCGAGTCAGACTGATTGGACTCTGGTGCTGGGTGAGGCTGCACACCTGTTGAACCAGCCATCACCACACACACTCAGGGAGATCTCCGGCATGGCAGCTTTGAAGGCGAAGGCGTTTGAGGAGGAGGTGATGGAATGTGTGCCTCTCTGTGCCTCTTTGAGGAGGGGTAGTAAACGTGTTTGGTGGGAAATCCCCCACATCCATGATATGGACACCCAGTTTGCACACTCTCAGTGTGGTGCTTCAAAACCTCAGAGGTGCACGACAAGCGACACATCGGCAAACGAATTAACTCTGTAAATTAACAATTAACTAACATAAGAGTGAGAGGTTTCAAGTAGGCTACAGTTTAAACATTTACAAAACGTAGCCTATATAATATCATTTTTAACTGAACGTGTATATAAAAAATAGCAATCAACATAATGATATATGATGATGTATCATTTATAGCTACATAATTATGATATATCACAGATCAGTGCAGTATCTTAGTCTTCTTCTTCCTGCTGTAAAAGTGTGCGATCAACCCCAGATCTCCAAGCAGTCATCGCTAGATCGTTGTTTACACTTCACAGTCAGTACCTTGTCCCTGGCTCTTCCTCTTGTTCAGATTACCATAGTGTCAATCGCTTGCACTAAACTGTCTTCTCCCTTTGTTCAGCCTGTCAGACTACCTGCCCGTTGCCGAACCCTCGCCTGCCTGACTACCCGCCTGCTATCAAGCCCCTTGCCTCGTCCTCCTGTTTCCAGCCTTACTCTTTGGTTCTCCTCAGTAAAGCCCTTGTATTGTTTACCCCCGTGTCAGCGTGTCTGTGTCGTGCATTTGGGTCCACTCGCTCCTCTCCCCTAACAGATATCCTTGATCCTATTCCCATCCTGAGGGGAGCAGCTTAGTACACATTTAATAGCACAGGCAGGAGGTCCTATTCTAAACATGTGTTCAATAATTACTTTACAGAGAAGAACAGCTTAGTACACATGTACTAGCACAGTCCTATTCTAAACATGTGTTCAACAATTACGTTGTCTGCTAAATAAATTTAATGTCTTGACAAAACAAAACAAAGTTGGCAGCGATAATGTCTATAAAAAACATTCATAGCTACAACTCACCGACATGAGCAGCAGGAGAAGAGATCAGACCCAGGGTGATGCATAATTCTGGGTCCCTATCCTTCATACTACCAATCATCATCTGACTTGCTCTGTCCCCTTTCCGGATCACCATCTCGATCAGACAACGTGCTCGGTCCGTTGTGGTCATCTGGTTCTCCATCACAAAGTTCTTCTCCTCGAAACTCAACACTTCATGATGCAAAAGGTCATCCAGGAGACCTTTGAGAACTGGGATTGAAACGCTCTGCACAAAATCAGAATGGATCCTCAAAAGCTCCCCTGGAAGACAAACCAAACAAGGCAATATAAAATGACAGCGTTATTAAACTCTTCTTTACTGGGATAAATATAAAAACATGTGTCGCACCAACATAAAAAAATTATAATTACGACGATCCTGATCATTTCGTTTAAATAATGTTTCCAGTTCAGATAAAGAAAAAAAAAAAACATGTGTATCAGTATACAGTATACAGTAGGCCAGGCATGTTCAAAAGTCAAATGTTTGCCCCTTGCGCATAAAGATAAACACAGCTTACCTTCCATAGTTTATTGTAAGGTGGCTCAGCGCCGAATCCATATACTTTTGTTTTTCCCTCACACACTTCCTTAAGGCTACTTGCAGATTTTTTATCTGTTCGAATATTTTTCTTTTGCATTTCTATGATGTGTGTTTCATGCATGCAGAGAAATAATTTATCATCAATTTAGTGTCGAGAATAATACTATTTCCTGGTATCTTTCTACTTTTCGGCTTACATTTGTTAAAATTCTGCAATTAAAAACACAAATGTCGCTTCTTAATCCATTCTTTTCGGGGGTGGGAGGGACAAATGCAGACTGATGTATTTCATTTTTGAGTGTAGGCTATTGTATTAGAACTAACAGTAATTATGAAAGAAAATAACGTTGAAGGCTCCATAGTTTCTGTATGAATAATCATATGGTTTAATAGACTATAAGACTTATAAGACAAGAGGTCAAAACACCCCTGTTTCACAATGTTGAACTCTCCCATAAGGAGGACTGCTAGTCCTAACTCACTGAACATTTACTCCACTCCAAACTAATTGATTCCAAAGAAGTCGTGGGTCTGGCAGTATTTGTTTAAAAAGGACGACAAAAAAGTGCGCAAAGTATAAAGTAAGTGAAAGTATGTAGGAATATCAGCTAAAATCTTAAGGCATAAGTACGTTTTTTTTTATGTTGTCTGCGATGCTCTGGCAACTTTGGTGTTTAACGCTCGATGGCTAGAGTGTGAACATATCAGAATTGGCACCTTAGCATGAATCACACTGCATCCATTGGGACCCATTATATTAAACACAGAACATAACCTAAAATCCAATCTTCAGACATGTGTCGCTATAAACGACGCTGCCCGACGCGGCGCTCCATGGCTCGTCTGGTATGTGACCCGCTTTATATTGAAGCTCTGCTGTAACTGAGTCGGACTAGGACCTAGTGGATCTGAAACCCACTGACTTCACCCAAACAGCCCTTATGTGATATTTATGCCAGCAGGTAAAGTAGAGTGAACTGTGGCCGATTAAGTTGATCTAGAGATAATGATCTAGAGATTTGATTATTATCATTTTTTCGCCATCTACCAATTGATTGGTCGTAGAGTTGGTTGAATTCAAGTCAATCTAAGATTTTATTTGGTTGACTACAGCCCTAATATTAATCTCTAATCAATACTTAGGACAACTTAGTCCAGGGGAGTCTGCTCTCTCCTGCTGCTCTGGGCTTCAACACAACACACACACAGCTCTTACTCAGACTAATGATGGAGTCATGATATATCACTGCTGAGCTCTGAGATGGACAACAGTCACAGACAGTGAGAGATCCTCTTCTTACCTCTTGGCTTTGCTCTGGCGGCCATGTTCCCCAGACAGAGTGGTTTTAAAGGTAGGACTCCTCCTTTCTCTCCTCATTCATAGTAGACTGGTGACCTGGACACAAGCACAACTACATATTGTTTCTGTGGATTATTTTTAAATACTGAACGTGAAATTACTGCAATGAAGACTTCCTATCCTCCTCCTGCCTGATATACACACACACTTCATCACTATTTATGTCTAGATTTCATCCATACACTATCATTATCTTTGTCTAGATCCCATACACACTCTATCACTATCTATGTGTAGATCTCATAGACACACATTTTATCACTATTTATGTTTAGATCTCATACACACACATTCTATTACCATATATGTCTAGATCTCATACACACTATCACTATCTTTGGCTATATCACAGACACACTATCACTATATATGTTTAGATCTCATACACACACATTCTATAACTATCTATGTCTAGATCTCATACACTCCATCACTATCTATGTCTAGATCATGTTCCTATCATTATAAGAACAATTCTTTATTTCTCTTTCAACTTCTGAAACACTGAACTATCTCTTCCAGTAGATCAGTCACTAGAGCATCAAGAGTCTATAGATCAGTGTGCTAAACTGTTATAGACAGACATAAAACCATCAATAAGTAACTAATGTTACCAATAAAACTCCACAACAATAAAACAATTGAAAAAAAAACAATAAAACAAGGAAAGTCCACAACATGAACCAAACGGACCTCACTACAGTACAGACTGAAACTTCACAATAAAAGCCCACAACACACCCAAACTGACCTCACTACACGGTCCATACATTAACACGGTTCTAAAGGTTCTGAGAGTAAAGATTGAGCTGCTGGGCTCATCAGTGTGGAAGGATACTGAACAACACACTGGGTCCTTGTCTAGAGGAGCCTAATAAAAGTCAGCTAGGTGGAGTGTGGCAGCCACATAGTCGGCATGCAGTAAAGGACCTTTTTACAACCCGTCTCTACTGTCTAACCCCTCCCTGTTCCTTAATGACCAGTCTCTACTGTCTAACCCCTACCTGCTCCTTAATGACCTCTCTCTGTACTGTCTAACCCCGACCTGCTCCTTAATGACCTGTCTCTGTACTGTCTAACCCCTACCTGCTCCTTAATGACCTGTCTCTGTACTGTCTAACCCCTACCTGCTCCTTAATGACCTGTCTCTGTACTGTCTAACCCCTACCTGGTCCTTAATGACCTGTCTCTGTACTGTCTAACCCCTACCTGCTCCTTAATGACCTGTCTCTGTACTGTCTAACCCCTACCTGCTCCTTAATGACCTGTCTCTGTACTGTCTGACCCCTACCTGCTCCTTAATGACCTGTCTCTGTACTGTCTAACCCCTACCTGCTCCTTAATGACCTGTCTCTGTACTGTCTAACCCCTACCTGCTCCTTAATGACCTGTCTCTGTTCTGTCCAACCCCCTCCTGCTCCTTAATGAACTGTCTCTGTACTGTCTAACCCCTCCCTGCTCCTTAATGACCTCTCTCTACTGTCTAACCCCTACCAGCTCCTTAATGACCTGTCTCTGTACTGTCTAACCCCTACCTGCTCCTTAATGACCTGTCTCTGTACTGCCTAACCCCTACCTGCTCCTTAATGACCTGCCTCTGTACTGTCTAACCCCTACCTGCTCCTTAATGACCTGTCTCTGTACTGTCTAACTCCTACCTGTTCCTTAATGACCTGTATCTGTACTGTCTAACCCCTACCTGCTCCTTAATGACCTGTCTCTGTACTGTCTAACCCCTACCTGCTCCTTAATGACCTCTCTCTACTGTCTAACCCCTACCAGCTCCTTAATGACCTGTCTCTGTACTGTCTAACCCCTACCTGCTCCTTAATGACCTGTCTCTGTACTGCCTAACCCCTACCTTCTCCTTAACGACCTGTCTCTGTACTGTCTAACCCCTACCTGCTCCTTAATGACCTATCTCTGTACTGTCTAACCCCTACCTGCTCCTTAATGACCTGTGTCTGTACTGTCTAACCCCTACCTGCTCCTTAATGACCTGTCTCTGTACTGTCTAACCCCTACCTGCTCCTTAATGACCTGTCTGTACTGTCTAACCCCTACCTGCTCCTTAATGATCTGTCTCTGTACTGTCTAACCCCTATCTGCTCCTTAATGACCTGTCTCTGTACTGTCTAACCCCTACTTGCGCCTTAATGACCTTTCTCTGTACTGTCTAAGCCCTACCTGATCCTTAATGACCTGTCTCTTTACTGTCTAACCCCTACCTGCTCCTTAATGACCTGTCTCTGTACTGTCTAACCCCTACCTGCTCCCTAATGACCTGTCTCTGTACTGTCTGACCCCTACCTGCTCCTTAATGACCTGTCTCTGTACTGTCTAACCCCTACCTGCTCCTTAATGACCTGTCTCTGTACTGTCTAACCCCTACCTGCTCCTTAATGACCTGTCTCTGTTTTGTCCAACCCCCTCCTGCTCCTTAATGAACTGTCTCTGTACTCTCTAACCCCTCCCTGCTCCTTAATGACCTCTCTCTACTGTCTAACCCATACCAGCTCCTTAATGACCTGTCTCTGTACTGTCTAACCCCTACCTGCTCCTTAATGACCTGTCTCTGTACTGCCTAACCCCTACCTGCTCCTTAATGACCTGTCTCTGTACTGTCTAACCCCTACCTGCTCCTTAATGACCTGTCTCTGTACTGTCTAACTCCTACCTGCTCCTTAATGACCTGTATCTGTACTGTCTAACCCCTACCTGCTCCTTAATGACCTGTCTCTGTACTGTCGAACCCCTACCTGCTCCTTAATGACCTCTCTCTACTGCCTAACCCCTACCTGCTCCTTAATGACCTGTCTCTGTACTGTCTAACCCCTACCTGCTCCTTAATGACCTGTCTCTGTACTGTCTAACCTCTACCTGCTCCTTAATGACCTGTCTCTGTACTGTCTAACCCCTACCTGCTCCTTAATGACCTGTCTCTGTACTGTCTAACCCCTACCTGCTCCTTAATGACCTGTCTCTGTACTGTCTAACCCCTACCTGCTCCTTAATGACCTGTGTCTGTACTGTCTAACCCCTACCTGCTCCTTAATGACCTGTCTCTGTACTGTCTAACCCCTACCTGCTCCTTAATGACCTGTCTGTACTGTCTAACCCCTACCTGCTCCTTAATGATCTGTCTCTGTACTGTCTAACCCCTATCTGCTCCTTAATGACCTGTCTCTGTACTGTCTAACCCCTACTTGCTCCTTAATGACCTGTCTCTGTACTGTCTAAGCCCTACCTGATCCTTAATGACCTGTCTCTTTACTGTCTAACCCCTACCTGCTCCTTAATGACCTGTCTCTGTACTGTCTAATCCCTACCTGCTCCCTAATGACCTGTCTCTGTACTGTCTAACCCCTACCTGCTCCTTAATGACCTGTCTCTGTACTGTCTAACCCCTACCTGCTCCTTAATGACCTGTCTCTGAACTGTCTAACCCCTACCTGCTCCTTAATGACCTGTCTCTGTACTGTTTAACCCCTACCTGCTCCTTAATGACCTGTATCGGAATTTAGTCAGTCACTTTGGATAAAGAAAAGAAATTTTGACAAAAAGCAATGCAACCATATATTTAACTAACCATCAACCTATTGGTAAGATTCAAAGTCATACATATGTATGATGTATCATGGATCAGAGTTGAGTACAGTACCATTTCCAGTACCACTTCCTGCTGTAATAAAGTGAGCCACACCAAAGTGTCTGACTCATAACAAGGAAATCATGTTGTAAACCAACCAGTCGGTCCAGTTCCCCTCCTAGTTCACACTCCTCTCAGACTAACCTCTTATAGGCTGCCTTTACATGACCTCACCGTAGGTGTCAGGTGTCCTGCTCGATGCGAGAATGCGCAGCATTTATATCTCTTGTCCCGCCTCCAACATATTGAGAGGATGTCCTGCATTTTGATTGGCTCTAGTTTTAAAAAGTCAAATCACTGCAGCACAGACACTTTTCTAAAATCTGGACTTTAGCCAATGGCTGTGAAGAAGGCAAGGAAGGCTGTCATCACGGGGGTGTGTTTGATGTCAATCAAACTGAGCACACATGTGTGTCAAGTGCAGGTGAACCTGTCACCGTCTTTGCTGTCTGCTACGCTCCACCCAACGTGGAACATGGAGTCACCACAAAGCTCCACCCAACGTGGAACATGGAGTCACCACAAAGCTCCACCCAACGCAGAACATGTGACCACAAAGTCACAAGCTGTGCAGATTTAGGTGGAATATGTTGGAAACTACCACAAAGAAAATGAAATGCACTTTCAACAAACACCGTGGAACTCCTTAGAACTGGGTAAAGCCGGGGCAAGGTGATTCTCAGAGTTAGTCTTTTTCAACGTCCCACGGGGGGAATACGATGTGAAGCGACATGTGAGAATGTTTATTTCTTAAGGTAGAAAGACATATTTGTAGACTACCTCTCCACATTGGTAACATGTCCCACATTGTCCCACACAAACATACTCTCTGTCACACATGTGGTTTGTTGGGATCTACTCGGTGATGAAGACTTTGTTCAAATATCAACGATAGACAGAGAGCTCTGATGTCTAAAAGCTCAGACAGAGAAAGACAAAGAGACCCTTGATAGTTCAAACAGCATGTAGAGACACTAAGTCACTGATGCATCTCCTTCTTTACAGTAGAACCAACAGGAACATAAATAGCATGTTATCAATAAAGAGACTGATGAACATAATGAATAGAAACACATGAAGTTGAAAATGCCTTTACTCTGTAGATGAGTCTTCCTGACTAATAATACCAAAATTATTCATAATACCGTCCTACATATATAACAACTGTTCATTCTATCCTAAGTACCTCACCCAAGGACCCTTGTGATTTAGGACAAATCCCAAATCAGAAGAAAAAGTAATATAACTATTTAAACCTCAACCAGACGCTTGACTCCAAGCTGAAAGGTTCTGGGTTCGATCCCCAATGTCCATAGTCTAACCTGTAGCATCCTCTAGAGCAAGAATCTTCGAAATTATTCAAAAATAATTTTGACAAATAGCAATGCATCCATACATTTAATAACGTTTTTAACCGTGTGTTTCTACAGAAAACTAACCATCAACCTATTGGTAAGATTCAAAGTTATGCATATTTATGATATATCACGGATCAGAGTTGAGTACAGTACCTTAGTCTTCTTCCTGCTGTAATAAAGTGAGCCACACCAAACCGTCTGACTTATAACAAGGAAATTATGTTGTGAACCAACCAGTTGGACCAGTTCCCCTCCCAGTTTACACTCCTCTCAGACTAACCTCTTATAGGCTGCCTTTCCATAACCTCACTCAGTGATGAAGAATAATAACTTCATTAAAATATGAACTATAGACAGAGAGCTTTGATGTGTAGAAGCTCAGACAGAGAAAAACAGAGACACTTGATAGTTCAAACAGCATGTAGAGACACTAAGTCACTGATGCAGCTCCTTCATTACAGTAGGACCAACAGGAACATAATCAATTAAGACACAAATACACTTTTTCTCATTTGTTTGAATGAGTTTCCTGAAACTATAGCTCATATTCTCAAACCTCTACACACAAAGCACAGCAACAGATTCTTGCCAAAATGAAACAAATCTCCTTCAAAATGTATTCATGCATTCTTGTTACATGTTACATAATCATTAAACAGTGTAAACATTTGACATCCCACCTCTGAATTCCTCCTCCTCCTCCTCCTCCTCCTCCTCCTCCTCCTCCTCCTCCTCCTCCTCCTCCTCTACCTTTGATAGGCAGGGTTATTTTCTCCCTTCATTTCTTTTCAATGAGTCATCTTGTTGGGTTGGATTCTTCTGTGTTTTTTCCTTCTTATCTTGTATCTACCCTTTTACATGCAGGTATTCAGAAAGGCGCCAAGGCAAGGTGGCACGCACACACACACACACAAAAACACTAACACGCACACTATTAATGTGATATAAAGAACGTTTAAAAAAAGATAGAAAATAGGCAGTAGTCCCACAATGGTCTGCAATTTAACAGTAAATGTAAAGACTGTTGCCATGATACTAAACAGTAAATATATAATATATAAATAGTGTATTTGCTAGGTAAACCTACTTCTAACTCAGCACAGCACAGCAAGGTGTGTGAACTGTCATCACTTGTTGTTGTAATTTAGTTTGATACAGAACAGCATATTTACAGTATGGTCCTGTCAATGAGGTCCACTTGGGCTGTACTCACAACCCAGGTCCCATCACAAGTCATGCTGAACATTGTTGGAAGGGTTTCTCATTTTTATTACCAGTACAGTTATGAGTTCTGCCAAAATAGATCAAAACTCTTATTGTGAGAAAATGATTACAGGAGACTGTTAGTCTGGACAATGGATGTCATGATCTGTTATCATTTATCAAATCAATGAACAGAATCACAAAGGTAACATAAAGAAAATCTTTATTAGTTACCGTATTTTCCGCACTATAAGGCGCATTTAAAAGCCTTTAATTTAAAAAAAAACGACAGTGCGCCTTATAATCCGGAGCGCCTTATATATGGATCAAGGCGCTCTTTCAAAATGTTTCAGTATGAAAAACAAATAAAAACAATTTAATAATAATAAAATGTTTCAGTACGACTGGTAAACTACAAAGCCGCACCGCTTGCAGCACCGTAGTCAGTAAACACCGCTACTGTGCTTACTCACAGTCCCACACCACTTGTGTGTGTATAAAGACCCCAAAATGACACCTTTCAAGAGACACGCTTACGACGCAGAGTTCAAGCTCAAGGCTATCGGTCACGCAGTATAATATGGGAATAGAGCAGCAGCGAGAGAATTCAACATTAATGAATCAATGGTACGGAAGTGGAGGAAGCAAGAAGATGACCTGCGCCAAGTAAAAAAGACTAAACAGAGTTTCCGAGGGAACAAAGCCACAGTTAGAGGACAAACTCGAACAGTGGGTTGTTGAACAGAGAGCAGCAAGTAGAAGCGTCTCTACAGTCACTATTCGAATGAAGGCAACAGCGCTAGCACGGGACATGAAACTCGATGTTTTCAAGGCGGTCCTTCTTGGTGCTTTCGTTTTATGAAAAGACGTAATCTCTCCATCCGCACACGAACTCCATCTAGGGGATGTATAACGCAAACCCAGTCAAACGTTTGACTGCAGTATCTTCTATTCTATGCGCCTTATAATCCGGTGCGCCCTATATATGAAAACAGTTCTAAAATAGGCCATTCATTGAAGGTGCGCCTTATAATCCGGTGCGCCTTATAGTGCGGAAAATACGGTACTGTTAAATAATTCAGCAGACTGCAAAAACAAAAATTTGTTCGTAGGCTTGTTGTAAAAAGGAAATCTGTCTGGATCTCGCCTCTGATTTTCTCAACTTCCATCTCTACCTCCTCCTCTACCTCCTCCTCTACCGTCTCTCCCTCTACCTTCTCCTCTACCTCCTTCTCTACCGGCTCCTCTACCTCCTCCTCTACCACCTCCTCATCTACCACCTCCTCCTCCTGCTCCTCCTCCTCTACTTCCTCCTCCTCCACCTCTGCCTCCTTTACAGTTGGAAGTCATGTGAATACTTGTTGACATAGAAGTGTACAAATGCAATTGCTTGTTACGGGGAGCGACTGGTAAACCCAAATGCGGAACACAGCAGACGAGATGGAGAAGGGTTCAAGGGGTTTATTGTCCAAAGGTACAGGCAAGGGCAAGGCAGAGCAAGGCGTAGTCGGACAGGCAGTTGGCAGACAAGAGGTCAGGCAGACAGACAGACGGGAGCAGGCGGGGAGTCTTTGCAGGCGTGGAGTCGACAACGGGAAGGCAGTCCGGAGGTAGGTAACAGGAGACGGGCAGGTAATCGGGAAAACTGGGTAAAGGACAAAGGCAAGTTAAGGGTAAGCAAGGTACGGGAAAAGATAAGGTAACTCTAAACTTAGTGCGGGAACGTGGTACTAACTCTGGGTTTGAACACAACGATCTGGCGCCGGCTGCTTGGGGAGCGAGGGTTAAGTAGGGTGCGCTGATTAGCTGATGGAAGACAGGAGTGTAGACCGGAGTGCACGTGGGTGATTGACGAGGGAAAGTAAACAGAGGCACATGGTGAAGTGGCAGCCGGCGCCACTAGATGGTGGCAGAGGGTGATGTGACAGTACCCCCCCCTCGACGATCGCCTCCAGGCGAACGCCCGGGAAGGGATGGGTGATGGCGGTGGAAGTCCCTGATGAGGGACGCATCCAGGATGTAGCTCCGCGGAACCCATGCACGTTCCTCCGGCCCGTACCCCTCCCAGTCCACCAGATACTGATGTCCTCGGCCGCGACGACGAACATCTAGTAGACGACGCACCGTCCAGGCCAGGTGATTATCGATGATCCGGGGAGGGGGCGGGGCCGGGGATGGAATAGACAGGGGACTGGAAGAAACAGGCTTGACCTGAGAAACATGGAACGTGGGGTGAATACGAAGGGAGGCAGGGAGTCTGAGGCGGACGGCACAGGGGTTGACGATTGCCTCAATCTCGAATGGACCGATGAAACGGGGCGAAAGCTTCTGTGTCTCTCCCTTGAGAGGAAGATCCTTGGACCGGAGCCAAACCCTTTGGCCTGGGGTATAATGAGGGGCAGGTGCACGGCGTTTGTTGGCCTGTTTCTGGGAACGGGAGGAGGCCCGGAGAAGCGCCGTCCGAGTGCGCTTCCAGGTCCTCTGGCAGCGTTGCATGTGAGCCTGCACTGATGGTACAGCGATCTCCGCCTCCAGGGAAGGAAATAGAGGTGGCTGATACCCCAAGGAACACTGAAACGGGGATAAACCGGTGGAGGAGTTCTCTAGGGAGTTATGGGCATATTCAACCCACGGTAATTGGGAACTCCATGTGGATGGGTTCGCTTCAGTGATGCAACGTAAAGCCGCCTCCATCTCCTGATTTGCCCGTTCAGCTTGGCCGTTGGTCTGGGGGTGGTATCCCGAGGACAGGCTGACCGAGGCCCCCAGAGCAGTGCAGAAGGCTCGCCAAACCTGGGATGTAAACTGGGGACCTCGGTCTGAGACCACGTCCATTGGAATGCCGTGCAGCCGGAAGACGTGGGCGACGAGGAGTTCCGCAGTCTCCTTAGCAGAGGGGAGTTTGGGGAGCGCGAGGAAATGGGCAGCCTTGGAGAACCGGTCGATGGCGGTAAGGATGGTGGTGTTGCCGTCAGAAGGGGGAAGACCAGTGACGAAGTCCAAGGCGATGTGGGACCAGGGACGGCTAGGAATGGGCAAGGGTCGGAGAAGACCGGAGCGGGGCCGAGTTGAGGTCTTACTGCGCGAACACGTTGGGCAGGCTGCGACGTAACCACGAACGTCCGTGTCCATCGTTGGCCACCAGAATCGCCGGCGGATGAACTCCAGAGTTCGGGTCACGCCAGGATGGCAGGTGAGCCTGGTGGAGTGTGCCCACGAAAGGACCCTTGAACGCTCCATGTCCGGGACAAAAAGGCGACCGGTGGGACCGGTCCCCGGGTCGGGCTGGTGTTCCTGGGCCTGGAGGACGGCGGACTCGACCTCCCAGGTAAGTGTCGCTACCAAGCAAACCAGGGGCAGAATAGGTTCAGGATCCGGGTTGGGATCCTCCGGGGAATAGAGGCGAGACAAGGCGTCGGGCTTAACATTTCTGGAACCGGGCCGGTAAGTGAGGGTAAAGTTGAATCTACCGAAGAACAGGGCCCACCTGGCCTGCCGAGAGTTCAGCCTTTTTGCAGATTGAATGTACTCAAGGTTCCGGTGGTCCGTCCAAACAACGAACGGCTGCTCGGCTCCCTCCAGCCAGTGTCGCCATTCCTCTAATGCCAACTTGACGGCCAAGAGCTCACGGTTGCCCACGTCGTAATTCCTCTCGGGAGGAGTCAGGCGGCGGGAGAAGAAAGCACACGGGTGCATTTTCTGGTCGGAGGAGGAATGCTGGGAAAGCACTGCGCCCACACCGGTGTCCGAAGCGTCCACCTCCACCACGAACTGGTTTGCAGGGTTGGGTTGGACGAGAATCGGGGAGGAGATGAAGCGTTCCTTGAGGTTGAGGAACGCTGCTTCGGCCTCCGAGGTCCATAGAAAATGGCTCTTAATGGAGGTCAGAGCAGTGAGGGGTGCCGCGATCTGACTGTACCCGCGGATGAACCTCCGATAAAAGTTTGCAAAACCCAGGAATTGCTGGAGCTTCTTCCGGGTAGAGGGAGTGGGCCATTCAGCAACCGCCGAGACCTTTGCAGGGTCCATCCTGACCTGTCCCTGGCCGATGATGTATCCCAGGAAAGAAGTGGAGGTGACATGAAACTCGCACTTCTCAGCTTTGACGAAGAGCCGATTTTCTAGGAGCCGCTGGAGAACCTGCCGGACGTGGATCTTATGTTCCTCCAACGACTCGGAGAAGATGAGTATGTCATCTAAGTAAACGAAAACCGAGCGGTTCAACATGTCGCGAAGAACGTCGTTCACGAGGGCTTGGAAGACGGCTGGGGCGTTAGTGAGACCGAAAGGCATCACTAGATATTCAAAGTGGCCAAGGGGAGTGTTGAACGCCGTCTTCCACTCGTCCCCCTCCCGGATGCGGACCAAATGGTACGCGTTACGCAGATCGAGTTTAGAAAAAATCTGGGCTCCGTGGAGGGGAACAAAAGCAGAGCTGATCAGGGGCAGAGGTTATTTATTCTTAATGGTGATACCATTCAGGCCTCTATAATCAATACAAGGACGGAGGGAATGATCCTTCTTAGAAACAAAAAAAAATCCCGCTCCGACCGGAGAAGAGGAAGGGCGGATAATTCCCGCGGCCAGGGACTCCTGAATGTACCGCTCCATAGCCTCCCGTTCCGGGCGGGAGAGATTAAATAACTGACTGCTAGGCAGGGGTGCGCCCGGAAGAAGGTCTATGGAGCAGTCGTATGGGCGGTGGGGAGGCAAAGTGAGAGTGTGTGTCTTACTAAAAATCTTCGCGAGATCATGGTAACAATCTGGAACCGCGGACAGGTCAGGAAGTGGCGGTTTCGTGGATTCAACTACGTGGGGTGACGAGGCGGAGCGAAGGCAGTGGGAGAGACAGTGAGGGCTCCAGGACGTAATACGAGCCGATTGCCAATCGATGTTAGGATTGTGCTCTCGCAACCAAGGGAAACCCAACACTATTGGGGAAGCGGGACAGTCCATAATATGAAGTGAAAGTGTCTCGCGGTGATTGCCC
Source organism: Lota lota (assembly GCA_026745465.1). Lineage (NCBI taxonomy): Eukaryota > Metazoa > Chordata > Actinopteri > Gadiformes > Lotidae > Lota > Lota lota. The sequence continues at coordinate 995,155 of JACYXH010000057.1, read as the reverse complement.
GAGATTAACAAAGAAATCGGTACGGTTTGATGCTTAATACGGCCGAGGGACTTCCCATTGAGAGCCTGAGTCTCAATAGGGGAGCTAAGCGGGGTCGAATCTATTTTGAGTTGTTTAACCAACTCGCTATCAATAAATGACTCGTCGGCCCCTGAATCTAAAAGAACAGAAAGTGGAATCGCCTGGCCTCGCCACGAGAGAACGGCATCTAACTGAGGTCGGAAAACAGAGGGAATAAGAGTACGACTCGCCAGGACCCCTCGAATTACTGACGAGACGGCTCTTTTCCCGGGCGTGTGGGACAGGTACTAATGAAATGGCCAGGAAGACCGCAGTAGAGACATACTCTCGTAGCTCGTCGGTGTTGGCGCTCGGACGGGGACAGATGAGCTCGGCCTACTTGCATGGGTTCGGAGTCGTACAACTGCTGTTCCCCCTTAGACTCCTGGGACGTAATTCGGCCCCCCAACTCCACTCCATACCTGGAAGACTGACGACCCGGAGAATGGTTGGTAAACCTCTCACGTTTATCCCTCCTTCTCTCTCGGCACCTGTTATCGACCCGGATGGATAAAGCCACTAACTCGTCTAAGTCCCTAGGTTCAGGATACGAGATTAATTCATCCTTTAGTTGTTCAGACAATCCCTGATGAAAAATGGCCTGAAGGGACTCTTCGTTCCACCCACTCTCTCCTGCCAACGTTCTAAACTCGATCACAAATTCTGCTACGCTGCGTGACCCCTGACGCAGCGAACACAACCGCTTCGACGCGTCTTTTCCTCGGACGGGATGATCAAACAATTTTCTCATCATGGCTGAGAACTCACGGTAAGAAGATAGACACGGGTCCCCTCGTTCCCACAGGGCGGACGCCCACTCCAAAGGCTTTCCCCGCAGTAATTCCAAAACGAAGGCAACCTTCGCCTTATCAGAAACATATGAGAGGGGTTGTAAGTCGAAGACCAACTCACACTGCATGAGAAAAGCTCTACATCCTCCCAAATCCCCCTCATACTTGTCCGGCGTCGGGATCTTGGGCTCTCGGACCGACGCAGTCCCTGGAACAACAGGCGGGGGTGTAGTCACAGGTGGTGTAGATAGAGCACTGAGCTGAGTCTGGACAGTGGCAAGGCCAACCTCTAGACTACGAATTGCGCCGATGATTTCCTTTAAAGTCTCACGGTGCTGTCCCAACAAAACTCCTTGCTGGGAAGAGGCTGTGCGGACAGCGTCCAGTTCCGCTGGGTCCATATTGGCCAGATCGTACTGTTACGGGGAGCGACTGGTAAACCCAAATGCGGAACACAGCAGACGAGATGGAGAAGGGTTCAAGGGGTTTATTGTCCAAAGGTACAGGCAAGGGCAAGGCAGAGCAAGGCGTAGTCGGACAGGCAGTTGGCAGACAAGAGGTCAGGCAGACAGACAGACGGGAGCAGGCGGGGAGTCTTTGCAGGCGTGGAGTCAACAACGGGAAGGCAGTCCGGAGGTAGGTAACAGGAGACGGGCAGGTAATCGGGAAAACTGGGTAAAGGACAAAGGCAAGTTAAGGGTAAGCAAGGTACGGGAAAAGATAAGGTAACTCTAAACTTAGTGCGGGAACGTGGTACTAACTCTGGGTTTGAACACAACGATCTGGCGCCGGCTGCTTGGGGAGCGAGGGTTAAGTAGGGTGCGCTGATTAGCTGATGGAAGACAGGAGTGTAGACCGGAGTGCACGTGGGTGATTGACGAGGGAAAGTAAACAGAGGCACATGGTGAAGTGGCAGCCGGCGCCACTAGATGGTGGCAGAGGGTTATGTGACATTGCTATTCATGAATCAGAAGCATTCATACAAATGGACAGTATGTTTTATTTTGTAACTCAAATGGAAAATGTTCTACATGACTGCAACTGTTAATGATTTTATAGCATTAAAGGTTATACGAACTAGTAGGGGGAAACAATCAATGAACATTTAGTATCTATAATGTAATCATTTATCATGGGTTTGATTGGCAGGGTTATTTTCTCCCTTCATTTCTCTTCAATGAGTCATCTTGTTGGGTTGCATTCTTATGTGCTTTTTCATTCTTATCTTGTATCTACCCTTTACATGCAGGTATTCAGAAAGGTACCAAGGCAAGATGGCACGCACACACACACACACCCACGCACACACACAAACATTGTTAAAGTGATATAAGAGAACGTTTAAAAAAAGATAGAAAATAGGCAGTAGTCCCACAATGGGCTGCAATTTAACAGTAAATATAAAGACTGTTGCAGTGATACAATACAGTAAATATATCATACATAAATAGTGTATTTGCTAGGTAAACCTACTTCTAACTCAGCACAGCACAGCAAGGTGTGTGAACTGTCATCACTTGTTGTTGTAATTTAGTTTGATACAGAACAGCATATTTACAGTATGGTCCTGTCAATGAGGTCCACTTGGGCTGTACTCCCAACCCAGGTCCCATCACAAGTCATGCTGAACATTGTTGGAAGGGTTTCTCATGTTGATTACCAGTACAATTATGAGTTTTGCCAAAATAGATCAAAACTCTTATTGTAAGAAAATGATTACAGGAGACTGTTAGTCTGGACAATGGATGTCATGATCTGTTATCATTTATCAAATCAATGAACAGAATCACAAAGGTAACATAAAGAAAATCTTTATTAGTTACTGTTAAATAATTCAGCAGACTGCAAAAACAAACATCTGTTCTTAGGCTTGTTGTAAAAAAGAAATCAGTCTACCTCCTCCTCTACTTCCTCATCTACCACCTCCTCCTCTACCTTCTCCTCCTGCTCCTCCTCCTCCTCCTGCTCCTCCTCCTCCTCTACCTCCTCATCCTTTACAGTTGGAAGTCATGTGAATACTTGTTGACATAGAAGTGTACAAATGCAATTGCCATTCATGAATCAGAAGCATTCATTCAAATGGACGGTATATTTTATTTTGTAACTCAAATGGAAAATGTTCTACATGACTGCAACTGTTGATGATTTTATAGCATTAAAGGTTATATGAACTAGTAAGTGAAATCAAACAAACATTTTGTATCTATAATGTAATCATTTATCATGGGTTTGATAGGCAGGGTTATTTTCTCCCTTCATTTCTCTTCAATGAGTCATCTTGTTGGGTTGCATTCTTATGTGTTTGTTCCTTCTTATCTTGTATCTACCCTTTACAGGCAGGTATTCAGAAAGGTACCAAGGCAAGATGGCACGCACACACACACACACCCACGCACACACACACACACACACACACACACACACACACACACACACACACACACACACACACACACACACACACATTCACATACACACAGACGTTAGTAAAGTGATATAAGATAGGGTTTTTAAAAGAAGTAAAACAAATATGCAGTAGTCCCACAATAGGCTGCAATTTAACAGCACATATAAAGACTGTTGCCATGATACAATACAGTAAATATATCATATATAAATAGTGAATTAGCTAGGTAAACCTGATTCTAACTCATTTTTATTATCAGTACAATTATGGGTTTTGCCAATATAGATAAAAACTCTTACTGTAAGAAAATGCTTACAGTAGAGTGTGTCATTCTGGACAATGGATGTAATGATTGATTATCATATATCAAATCTATGAACAGAATCACAAAGGTAACATGAAGAAAATCTTTATTAGTTACTGTTAAATTATTCAGCAGGCTCCAAAAAACCAAAATCTATTTTTAGACTTATTGTAAAAAAGAAATCAGTCAGAATCTCGCCTCTGGTCTCCTCCTCCTCTGCCTCCACCTCCTCCTCTATCTCTACCTCCTCCATCTCTACCTGCTCCATCTCTACCTACTTTATTTCTACCTTCTCCTCTTATATGGCTACCTTTGCATCCTCCTTCTCCTCCTTTACCTCTCCCTAATCCTCCTCCTCTACCTCTTCCTCTACCTCGTTCTCCTCCTCCTCTCCTCCTTGACAGGTCGTGGTAGAGGGTTAGCATGTTGTACTGGTGTGTGATTGACAGGTCATGGTAGAGGGTTAGTATGTTGTACTGGTGTGATTGACAGGTCGTGGTTGAGGGTTAACATGTTGTACTGGTGTGTGATTGACAGTTTGTGGTAGAGGGTTAGCATGTTGTACTGGTGTGTGATTGACAGGTCGTGGTAGAGGGTTAGCATGTTGTACTGGTGTGATTGACAGGTCGTGGTAGAGGGTTAGTATGTTGTACTGGTGTGATTGACAGGTCGTGGTTGAGGGTTAACATGTTGTACTGGTGTGTGATTGACAGGTTGTGGTGGGGGTTAGCATGTTGTACTGGTGTGATTGACAGGTCGTGGTTGAGGGTTAACATGTTGTACTGGTGTGTGATTGACAGGTTGTGGTAGAGGGTTAGCATGTTGTACTGGTGTGTGATTGACAGGTTGTGGTAGAGGGTTAGCATGTTGTACTGGTGTGTGATTGACAGGTTGTGGTAGAGGGTTAGCATGTTGTACTGGTGTGTGATTGACAGTTTGTGGTAGAGGGTTAGCATGTTGTACTGGTGTGTGATTGACAGGTCGTGGTAGAGGGTTAGCATGTTGTACTGGTGTGATTGACAGGTCGTGGTAGAGGGTTAGTATGTTGTACTGGTGTGATTGACAGGTCGTGGTTGAGGGTTAACATGTTGTACTGGTGTGTGATTGACAGGTTGTGGTGGGGGTTAGCATGTTGTACTGGTGTGTGATTGACAGGTTGTGGTGGGGGTTAGCATGTTGTACTGGTGTGATTGACAGGTCGTGGTTGAGGGTTAACATGTTGTACTGGTGTGTGATTGACAGGTTGTGGTAGAGGGTTAGCATGTTGTACTGGTGTGTGATTGACAGGTTGTGGTAGAGGGTTAGCATGTTGTACTGGTGTGTGATTGACAGGTTGTGGTAGAGGGTTAGCATGTTGTACTGGTGTGTGATTGACAGTTTGTGGTAGAGGGTTAGCATGTTGTACTGGTGTGTGATTGACAGGTCGTGGTAGAGGGTTAGCATGTTGTACTGGTGTGATTGACAGGTCGTGGTAGAGGGTTAGTATGTTGTACTGGTGTGATTGACAGGTCGTGGTTGAGGGTTAACATGTTGTACTGGTGTGTGATTGACAGGTTGTGGTGGGGGTTACCATGTTGTACTGGTGTGATTGACAGGTCGTGGTTGAGGGTTAACATGTTGTACTGGTGTGTGATTGAAAGGTTGTGGTGGGGGTTAGCATGTTGTACTGGTGTGTGATTGACAGATCTTGGTAGAGGGTTAGCATGTTGTACTGGTGTGTGATTGACAGGTTGTGGTAGAGGGTTAGCATGTTGTACTGGTGTGTGATTGAGGTCATTCTACCGCGCCATCGCCTAGAGCCGGGTTGTACCAAGTCCAGGTGAGCGGGCTTCACACACGTTATTAAAGTGATGTAAGAGACGGGTTGTACCAAGTCTAGGTGAGCGGGCTTCACACACGTTATTAAAGTGATGCAAGAGCCGGGTTGTACCAAGTCCAGGTGAGCGGGCTTCACACACGTTATTAAAGTGATGTAAGAGACGGGTTGTACCAAGTCCAGGTGAGTAGTAGATAAATACCCGTTTTATCCATATTTTTCAGAACCACTTCCTATCTAATATAATGAACATCCGCTTTATGCAATGGGTGGGAGGGAAGGGGGGGAAAGGGCGGGGGCCCATGGTTAGGTTGAACTGTGTGTGTGTGTGTGTGTGTGTGTGTGTGTGTGGGGGGGGGGGGGGGGTGCTTTTATCTTATAATGACAGATACCATATCCCGAAAAACACAGTGCATGGCCTTTTAGACCACCGGTAGTGTTATCTACATACAATAAAACCAAACGACTGGTTTAGAACCACTGAACAAGGGCTAAAGATAGGAAGGCGTCACGCAAGGATATGCAGTGTAGAAGAGATCAGGCCAGCAACGCTTTATAAGACTCGTGGTTTTTGACAGAACAGCGAGATCCCAAGCTGCCAACATGCCACTGATCTACTGTGAGTATATCCTAAAACATAGTAATATCATTAGACGTACCAGGTCAATGACTTTGTGTAACTGTCTTATATTTGTTTGATAAAGTTGTTCGTTGTTAGGTGACGGAGAGGCTACGGGCGTGGCTAAGAAGCATCAGGAGGAGTACCGCGCATGTATATAGCTATCATCTCTGAATATTCTGCTACTTATTAGTTTTTTATTTATGCATATACAATGTCACTAATCTGACTAATCGGCCTGTTATGTGGTAGGTTTGTTTGATTCTGTATATGTGAGGACGAATCAACGATCTGCTGAGGAGTTGGCTAACTTTAAAGTCAATGAGGGGGCGTCTACAAGAATCGGTAAGCTAGCAAACATGTTTTATGTTTTATGTTTAATAAGCTGATAATTGATGTTATACCCTGTTATAACTATAAGGGTTGTTCTAATATTTTTCATTTTTGTCTTAGACTCTTTTTATTTAGCTACCCAGCCCGTACCCCGGTATGTAAGCGGTAGAAAAACAGGGGCCGCTGTTTTACCAGATACAGCACCTCCACCAGTAGCCACCAGAAGCCGTGGATATGATCAGCTAACAGATGAAACGATCCAACAGATCTTTGCTTTAGTTGCCAGAAAACCCGTTGGAGTTTGCGAACCCTCGGTTCATGAAGTAGTACATGAGAAGCCGGAAGACCAACAAGATGTGTCTCAGCGTCTGACTGCCCTGCATGGTAAGCCGTTTTACTGTAAAACTATTCACTAGCTACTATTTTAGTCGCTGCATGCCGCTGGGTGAGAGGTCACGAGATGGAGCATTATCCGAGGCTCTTTTAGTTACTTCCTGTAGGGCTAGAGGCCCTTAATGTATTATCTTACTTGTCCTTGAGGCCCTCTTTCATATGAAAGAAACCCCAGGTCTCTTTCTCACTCCCAAGTGTCCTTGACCCCTAGGTCACCTACTAATTACATAACTTCCTGTAGGGCTGGATGTACAGTATATTAGCTACTATTTTAGTAAATCTTGATGCCCTGATTCATATAAAAGAGACCAGACGTCGCTATCTTACTCCCAAGTCATTCTGTGCACACACACAGTGTTTGCATCACTTCCTGTAGGTCTAGGACCCTCATGTTGATAATTGTAGTAATCTTTTGAAAGTATTTTTAGTCTTCCTTTTACTTTATTGACACATTAACACTTTAAAGCAGGATTAATTGGTCATGATTATCTTGTGCTTATTATCTATGTTTTTATAAAATTAACCTTTGGAATTGAGTTTCTGGCGGAAGCAAAGCAGACATAAAATCCCTGTTTTCCCACAAAAACATGTCGGCCTGGTCCGTCCCAAAGAAGAAATATGTCATCCGTGGGTCACTCGAAAATCTATGTTTTTATTGAAAGAACATCATCAGTTACATAAAATAACATATCATGACTTTCATATAACACACATAACATAGCAGCCCAGATGACTAATGTTACACAACGCAAAACAACAATTCACACAACATGCAAGCTGCAGGGTTTCAGGGTTAGCAGCATCTATATGAATCACCATGGCAATGATATAAAAAGTTGCATTAACTAACAAACTAAACATCCTCTACGTTCACTGACTGAAGATTACAACATTAAAATGAATATTCATCACTAGAAATGTTATCAAAGCACATTTTAATGCCGTAACTATCTTAAAATGTTGCTTTTTCCACTGAGAATATAATGATTGTCATCCATTTTGTTTTGGCAGAACCTTGACATACGTGACGTATTGCTGTTTCTTCAAACAGTCGATAGGGGGCTAAAACGGTCATATGGGTCGTTTTCAAAGACCTTTACAAACAACCTATTCTGACGTTTAGGTTGGAGATCACGTTTCATCGTTGATATTGTCAAAAAGTTACGTGGATAGGTTGATGGTCACCAGCTTATCCAAGAGAACCATGAATCAGAACTGTGTGTTACTCTGTTAACTAAAGCTAGCCTGCTAACATTTCTGATAACTACAGCAGGGCAAAATATGTAATCTATTTATACATTCATATTATTGGTCTTCTGGTCAGTGATATTAGGATGACACTAGCAAACTAATGTTGAATTTGTTACATTTATATGCAAAATAAAGACAAACCAGCACATTCACATCAGGAAAACGTGAATCGTCAATATCAATACATAAATATAACCCCCACTTCAATTCCATTAAAACAACCTACTCAATCAGAGTTTAAAATAAAACCCTACTGTGTGGATATAATTTGTAAATCAGCTAAGCCAGACAGAGATATGAAAGCCAACAGATACTTGCATGATGCATGCATGCAGATGCATGCCACAACTACATCAGCTCATAAAGAAGTTCACTGATTATGAACTAAAGTAAATGTATTCTATATGCTATTCTAGCACAAAATGTGGCCTGTCACAATGCCCATAATGACGGAATGCAGAACTATCTAGCTACCTCAGACACACTCTGAGCTACAGCATTCAGAAACTTCACTACTCAGGTCTTCTTCAGAATCAGCAGCTATGTTCCCAAGTGAGGCCAATTAGGTGCAGCGAATTTGATTCTCTCTTGTGGAAGTATAGAAGCGCAACTTGTTCACTCCTTCTGTTGGACCTGCGGAAACATAAATATAAGACATTTAATGAAAGTGGCTGAAAAGACCTACAGCTCATTTCATTTATTCATACTCCTAGGTTGAGCGTTGTACATATGAGGACTTTTATTTTCCCTAACAGGAAGCTCAAACCTCTAACTGTTTCAAGCTGGTGCATGCCTTTACAGAAGGTTAAGCATATTTGGCTTCATAAGGACCTGGTAATGGCTCTATAGGCTGGACACCAACCTGTAAAACAGATGAAGTTAAGATGTTCTTCACAAGAGCGTGGCCTCCATGTGGAAGGTTCCACACTGGACACGCCCCCACAGGGGCTGGAATGTTGCAAACCTTCGTCCCATTGGCTGAAGTCCATTGGGTCACCGGACATCCAAAACCAGGAGCTTCCTAAAAGTGACCTACCAACATTGAAAGAGATGAAAGAGTTACCTGGGTGGAAGGAAGAATAATGTGGCCAAATATTTAGCTTTTGTTATTTTTCATGGTATTTTTGATAAGACAAAGTGATGGATGGACAGATGATCATAAGGACAGACTTGACTGCCTGATAGACACCAAGGTCTGGCCAGTACCTGCGCAGGCCCACCCAGAGGTGGCTGGTTAGTGGGAAGGGGGCGCGAGCCACCAGCTCATCAATCATCTCATGCTCTTCTGGGTCCCTGAGGCTCAGCAGATCCCAGTGAAAGTCTCTGCAGTACATCAGGGCGTCTGACCAGCACAGCCGTGTCCCCACCAGAGTGATGTTCCTCTCCATCTCCTGAATGCTCATGGAAGGTGCCGCGAGCTCTGTGGTAATAATTGACAGTGCGTTGTTGAGGGAGTTCTACACTCAGAACTGTAAGTATACTAGAGCTGCCAATCTTCCTCTATAATCCCATGGAAATTACATTTGATTCCTTATTATTTTTAATGTTCAAATTATATTTGACTGTCAGTTTTACCACATTCGGTTATCTTTGTCTTAGTCACCCAAAAAACTTTACAAGTAACAGCCTATTTACGTTCAAATGTTCTTACTGCATCCATAGCAGTAAACTACAAACATAAACCTATAGTTATCGCTATTTTTTTAATGTATTGATCATTCAGTATTCCATCCGTATTTTCACCTATTTACATCAGCCGCGATATTCGCATCGCGGCTGATGTAAATAGTTTGTAATGTGCGTGAAAACGGTATTGTTTATCAGGTTTAAAGTGACAAAAGCATTTCGTTTTTACATGCGGGTAGGCCCTGGCGAGCAGGATGAGATTCACTTACGTTAACACATAAATACACATTTAACTGGTAAAATACACATTAAACTGGTAAAATACACATTCAACTAGTAATTTCGATTAGTAATAGTATATTTACGGTTATATTTATATTTAAATTCGTTCAAACAGCCCTAAATTCTACCTCTAAGTATCTGAGCAACACACCTAATCCCACTCTTTCAGTTTCAGAAAGCACCAGTAGCGGCACGAAATTAATCGCAAATCAATGTGGGATGTTTTTAAACACATGCATTTTAAGGACAAACCAACACCTTGGCAGTTCTTTCTCTTAAAAAAGGAACCACCACAGTCTAATCTCAGCACACTTGAACTCAACTGATGTGAAGGGCTATGAGGTGTCTTGGACCATACAGAAAACATCTTACTTTGATCCTTCACTCTGAAATATCACAATACAGTCATGCATATCAGTGGTGCCAACCTTTGACTTTAGGTGGACCACTGAATTGTCATCAAGACCTTTCGAGGACCACCTCAGATGCTAACAGTAGAAAATAGATCAATACAAATGCAGTGGCTGACCAAAGAGTGCCAGCAAACCCTTTATACACAACTATTACTGAAAGAAGGCCATGGCCAGTGGGAAACAGTGGAAAGAAGAAGTCAGCAACACTGCTTATGCTCCCTTTGTGTTTATTCAGCAAACACAAAGCAACACAACACATCAACGGAAAACCTTACAATGGAAAAAAAGCTTCTGCACAAAGCGGGTCTTTAAATAAAAATAACAACAATAAATTATTTACTGAATATTTATAATTTATTTTTATTTATCTATATTCTTTATCTATTACTATACATTTGTCTTTCAAGAAACAAATCCACATACCACCTGAAGTAACCTCGTGTACCACCAGTGGTACGTGTACCACCTGCAGTACCCTCATGTACCACCAGTGGTACGTGTACCACCTGCAGTACCCTCATGTACCACCAGTGGTACGTGTAGCACCTGCAGTACCCTCATGTACCACCAGTGGTACGCATACCACAGGGTGAAAACACTGTATACAGATTGTGCTTTGGTGGATGCTTTCATCCAAAGTGTCTTACAATACTGCTGGTGCATACATTGTTATAATAGGTAGACCCGACTGGGAATCAAACCCCTAACCCTGGCAGTGTTAATGCCATGCTCTATCAGTTTAGCTACACAAGACCAGCATTTGACCGTTGACCAACAGTTGGTACACCCTTTATTGATCATGTAATGATGGACTTGGTTCCTACCTCCGTACACTTTGACCTCACAAAACTGCAGGTAGCCTGCTTGAGCAGAGGATCTGTAGAAGTTGATAAACCTTCCTTCCATTCCCCAACACTTGACAGTCTGAGTCAAGCAGCCTGGGTTATCGTTGATGATGGCACACCTGAGGAAAAGAGACAGAGAGAAGATACAGTAGTCTGGTGAAGGTATCAGAGACCAGATTCCAGTAGCTGAGGTGTGTCCAGGTGTCCTTGAGCAGAGCACTGGTTGTGTTCCTTTATTTTCTGGGAGTATAATATTCTATGCTATTTAAAAATGTACACCTTTATTCAAAGACACTTAAAAGCAGTTCGAGGTCAATAGGGATCAAACCCAGAAAGTTTTGGCTTGGAGTCTAACAGTATTGAGTGGAAGTAGGGTAGGTGACACCAGTGATTCACCTCGGATTGTTGTTGCCGTTGTTCACCACTGAATTCCCGATGAGTATTTCCACGCCGTTGAGCACCTCCCTAAAGGAATTCCTATTAGTGACCTGGATCTCTGACACCCTGTACACACCAGGTAGCTTCAGCCTCCACCATGGTTTGGCCTGTAACTGGGTAACGCTGCAGCTGTTGTGCTCCCACTGAGGGTCGGTGTTCCCGTCGATGGAGTGTTCAGCCTTCACCCCCCCCCCACTTGTAGTTTGAAGACTGAATAGCCGTGCCGCTCAACGCCAGGTTAATGCGGGATGCAGCTTAATAGAGGAAGAAACCACAGAATAGTTTGTGAAGTTGCATTTTAGTTTTCAAAACATTGTAATACTTGCATGTTTGGATAACTTTTTCATCAGCCCCTAAATGGGGCACATAGAAATACCTGAAAATCCAGGTGACTTCCACAGGAGGACCACAACACCTGGTGATGATAAATTATTAATTAATTAATAAAATAAATATTTCAGCTAATATCAGCCAATATTAATGAGCATATATCCTGCAACCATTGTATCAATGAAATATTCAAACTATTCGTGGTAGGAATCTTACACACGCCCACGATCACAGTAACATAGGAGGAGATCAACTGTCCAAAGTTATGGCAGGTACATTTTTATCAATTTAATATAATGAACTGGATAATGATAAATACTATAGTTCTGTGTGGAATACCTACAAATGAAACTGCAGATGAGACGACTGGACCCCATGGTTCTGGAGAAACAACATGCCCAGACAATAGATAACACTAGCTACTAGGTATACATTCCTTCATATTAACATCCTATTAAAAGTGAAAAGGAATAGATCCTTTGAGATGGATCCATAAGTAATTGACATATTACATTAATCGTATGAGTCAAAAAATGAGGAGTCTACCAATATAGAGTGATACAATAAAATCCTAAAATAGTTTTCTCTCTCTGACATGATGATGGTACTCACCGGCAGAGTCTGTAGGACCTTCTGCTATGAATGAAGCGTCTGAATCTAGGATCAGCACAAGATAAACTTGAAAATTTACTTAAGTAATCCAAACACTCTTCTTTGCAAACATTAGGGTTCTTACAACGCATTGACGAGTCTCACAGAAAGTGGGAGAAACAAAGTGTGAGGCAGACGCGTCCGGGGCTCAGACACTAAAATGAGCAATGCCGCGGTCCGGTCGCCAGTATACTTAGTGCCATAGCTAATAGTCTATTCAAATAATGTTTGCAAATATCCATTGCCCTTCACAAATCCCTGTTCAAGCCGCTGCAAACTGATCTGTAGAGACAGACGTCTGGGCAAGGTACGTAGCAGTGGGGCCATAATCATTTTTAAGTAAGTTACACATCTGATATCTGAGTTTGAAAAATTTATGTTTCACTTAGAATTACACATACTTGGAAAAGGTAAATTCTAACTTCTAAAATGGTACTCAATACACATTATTAATGACTACATGGAGGAAGAAATACCACCATGTATTTCTCTCCCATTTAATATATTTGCATATCAAATTGAAGAGGAAGGTACAGAGGCAGACAGAGAAGGACAAGGCCCTAGCTAGTAATAAAAAAATAATAATTGACATCCCAACAAATCTAAGGGAAGTATGTTTATTATATTTGCAGCATGATAATAGTGCCAGCAGTGCGAAACCACCACCCTGGACAATACTTTGTTAATGTCCAAAGATTTCTAATATGTTCAGAATAGTCGCTTATTTAAAACGAGTGCGTAGCTACAAGGTACTTTGGCTTTCTAAATTACGTTTGATAAATTGCTTATTTTAGCAGGTGAGATGGTTAATAGTAGGTATTAGGTTAGACATGGTTAAAGGTATAATGTAACATTTCAACATTCAATTATCTAAAAACAACGAGACATATGTTATATATTTTGTACATCTGTAAGAATATCTCCTCTGGTTGACTGATAGATAGATTGGAAACATTACTAGCAACTGCACCCATTTAACAAGGAAATTGGAAGGAGGGTGGATATTTGCTAACATTATTTGTATAGACTATTATGTAGAAGTAGGCATATTTCCGAGGTGGTGATTTGAATGACTCACAATGGCCCATTCTCCACCCAGCACATTGTTGGAGGATCCACTTTGTCTATGGGCCCCCCACCCCACGGGCCCCAGTGCACCCCCTTTGCCTCCACCGTCTTTATTAAGCCATTGGGTAGGGAATGAAGTGCAGGAGGGGCACATAAACAGCCTCATGATAATCGTTATATGAATCAATTAAATTTAAGATTAAGCTCAACTCCCAAAGGTACCATATGGTATACCTTATTTTGGTTTGCTCTGTCCATGTGAAACTCAATTTAAGGGTACAATAAGATAATAGAGTGGAGACACTTGCGTGTCTGTTTTCGCTTCATCACACAACAATATAACACATAGATGTCCCTTCATCCTTTGTGCAATGCGTTGACGTGTCTCACACAAAGTGTGAGACACAAAGTGTGAGACACAAAGTGTGAGTTATTTCATTTGGCTAATGTCTCGCAGCATACGCGTCAAGGGGATTAGACAGTAAAATGAGCAATGTCACGGTCCGGTCGTCAGTATACTTAGTGCCATACCTAATAGCCTATTCAAATAATGTTTGCAAATGTCCATTGTCCTTCAAATGCCCCTGTTCAAGCCGGTGCAAAGTGATCTGTAGAGACAGACATCAGGGCAAGGTACGTAGCAGTGGGGCCATAATCATTTTAAAGTAAGATACACATCTGATATCTGAACATGTAAACCAAAACTGACATTTGAAAAATAAATGTTTTACATAGAATTACACATAATTGGACAATTTAAATTCTAAATTCTAAAATGGTACTTATTAACAATTTATAATGAATACATGGAGGAAGAAATACCACCATGTATTTCTCTCCCATTTAATATTTTTGCATATCAAATTGCAGAGGAAGGTACAGAGGCAGACAGAGAAAGACGCCATAGCTAGTAATTAAAACAACTCATTGACATCTCAACCAATGAAAGGGAAGGCAAACCACGACCCTACACAATCTGTTGTTAGTGGTACCATTAAAGGGATACACCTTGATGATACCATGTGTATAAGTACAAGCATTTCTAGGACCCTAGGTTTTTCATAGACTTTCAAAGTGAGCTATTCACACTTTGGCTTTCTAAATTACGTTTGATAAATTGATACTTTTAGCTGGTTAGATGGTTAGAATTAACCATCATCATCATTGAATTATCTTAATACGACGAGACCTATGTTATATATTTTGTACATCTGTAAGACTATCTGACATTCTGCATTCTACATTCTATTAAAAGTGAAAACGAATAGATAGTTTGAGATGGAGCCATAAGTAATAGACAAATTACATTAATCTTAGGTGTCCAGAAATGAGGAGTCTACCATAACAGAGCAATACAAAAAATCGTAAAATAGTTTGTCTCTCTGACTTCAAAATGGTACTCACCGGCAGAGTCGGTAGGTCCTTCGGCTACGAATGAGGTGTCTGCATCTAAGACCAGAACTATGTAAACTTGAATTTGCATTCATTAATGCAAAGGCTCTTGTATGCAAATACTAATGCTCAAGCACTTACTGTGGGAATGACTATGGGGTTATCGGCAGAAAAAAAAGGCTAGAGACATGAGGTGAATTAGGTGAGGTGAACAAAAACATGGCTCTCTTTATTACAACAAACTTGTTTTAGTTAGAGTTACAGGGGAAAACCGGTAAGCAAGGCTGGATGAGTGTTTAGTTAATTTAATGTAGAAATGTTGCATAATATACATTTAACCATGTCTATTCTAACACCTATATTAAACCAACTAATCAGCTAAAATAAGCAAATTCTAATAACATACTTTAGAAAGCCGAAGTGTGAGAAGCTCACTATGATGGTCTTAAAGGCAAAAACACAAACAAACCTAGGGATCTAGAAATGCTTGTACTTATATACATGGTATCATCAGGACATATCCCTTTAAAGGTACCACTAAAACACATTGTCAAGGGTCGTGGTTTGCCACTGCTGGCACTATTATCATGCTTATAATATAATAAACAGACTTCCCTTTGATTTGTTGATATGTCAATGAGGTTTTTTTTCATTACTAGCTAGGGCCTTGTCTTTCTCTGTCTGCCTCTGTACCTTCCTCTCAAATTTGTATGCACAAATATTCAATGGGAGAGAAATACATGGCTGTATTTCTTCATCCATGTATTCATTATAAATTGCTAATAAGTATAATCTTAGAATAAGAATTGTCCAATTATATGTTATTCTAAGTAAAACATTAGTTTTTCAAACTTTAGTTATATTCAGGCAAATTACACCTGTCCTCATGAGTAAAAGAGAAATCAGATGTGTATCTTATTTAAAAATGATTATGGCCCCACTGCTACATACCTTGCCCTGACGTCAGTCTCTACAGATCACTTTGCATCGGCTCACACTGGCTCTAGATAGGAAGTACAACCAAATGACAGGATAAAATATGCTGATAGACAAAATGGAAACATCACTAGCAGCTGCACCTACTGAGCAGGGACATTCGAAGGACGTTGGCTATTTGCAAACATTATTTGTGTAGGCCGTGTTTATGGATTATGGGAAATCTCTCTTTGTGTTATTGTTGTGTGATGAAGGGAAAATGGACACACAAGTGTCTCCGCTCTATTTTCTTCAAGCAGTCCAAGGGAGAGGTTCAACGGCGTGGAAATACTCATCGGAAATTCACTGACGAATAACGGCAATGACAATCCAAGGTAAATCACTGGTGTCACCTCCCCTACTTCCACTCAATACTGTTCTACTCTCAGCCAAAACGTTCTGGGTTTGATCCCTAATGACCTCGACCTGCTTTTAAGTGTCTTTGGATAAAAGTATAAATTACTACATAGCATAGCATATTATATTCCCAGAAGATTAGGAAACACAACCAGTGCTCTGCTCAAGTACACCTGGACACACACCAGCTACTGGAATCTGGTCTCTGATACCTTCACCAGACTACTGTATCTTCTCTGTCTGTCTCTTTTCCTCAGGTGTGATCAACGATGACCCAGGCTGCTTGACTCAGACTGTCAAGTGTTGGGGAATGGAAGGAAGGTTCATCAACTTCTACAATTCCTCTGATATAGCAAGCAAGCTGCAGTTTTGTGAGGTCAAAGTGTACGGAGGTAGGAACCCAGTCCATCATTACATGATCATCAAACACTAAGGGTTTGTTTCCCAGTCGGGGCTACCTATTATAACAATGTATGCACCGGCAGTATTGTAAGATGCTTTGGGTAAAACCCAAAATCCACCAAAGCACAATCTAAACACAGTGTTTTCCACCTGTGTCACGCGTACCACTGGTGGTACACGAGGGTACTGCAGGTGGTACGTGGGATTGTATTCTTAAAATAGATAAATGTACAATAATAGGAAAAATAATATAGCACCTTTAAAGTATATGATAAATATTCAGTAAATAAAGTTTTACGGTTTGTTATTATTTAAAAAAAATAGCATTTGCTGTTTTGCATTGTAATGTTTTCCATTGATGTTTTGTGTTGATTTGTGTTTGCTGAATAAACACACAGGGAGCATAAGCAGCGTTGCTGACTTCTTATTTCCACTGTTTCCCACTGGCCATGGGCTTCTTGCAGTAATAATTGTGTATAAAGGGTTTGCTGGCACTCTTTGGTCAGCCACTGCATTTGTATTTATCTATTTTGTACTGTTTCAATCTGAGGTGGTCCGTGAAAGGTCTTGATGCCATTTTAGTGGTACACCTAAAGTCAAAGGTTGGGCACCACTGATCTCCATAAATGTTTTGTATTGTGATATTTCAGATTGTGAGTTCAAGATGGTTTCAAAAGACTAAATCAAGTATCTGTTGGCTTTTATATCTCTCTCTGGCTTAGCTGATTTACAAATTATATCCACACAGTAGGGTTTTATCTTAAACTCTGATTGAGTAAGTTGTTTTAATGGAATTGAAGTGGGGGTTATATTTATGTATTGATATTGATGATTCACTTTTTCCTGATGTGAATGTGCTGGTTTGTCTTTATTTTGCATATAAATGTAACATATTTAATGTTTGTTTGCTAGTGTCATCCTAATATCACTGACCCGAAGACCAATACTCAGAATGTATAAATAGATGACTTATTTTGCCCCGCTGTTGCTATCAGAAATGTTAGCAGGCTAGCTTTAGTTAACAGAGTATCATACACATTTCTGATTCATGGCTCTCTTGGATAAGCTGTTCAATGACCATCAACCTATCCACGTAACCTTTTTGACAATATCAACGATGAAACATGATCTCCAACCTAAACGTCAGAATAGGTTGTTTGTAAAGCTCTTTCAAAACGACCCATATGACCGTTTTAGCCCCCTATCGACTGTTTGAAGAAACAGCAATACGTCACATATGTCAAGGTTCTGCCAAAACAAAATGGATGACAATCAATTCTCAGTGGAAAAAGCAACATTTTAAGATAGTTACGGCATTAAAATGTGCTTTGATAACATTTCTAGTGATGAATATTCATTAATTCATAATGTTGTAATCTTCAGTCAGTGAACGTAGAGGATGTTTAGTTTGTTAGGTAATGCAACTTATTCTATCGTTGCTATGGTGATTCATATAGATGCTGCTAACCTTGAAACCACGCAGCTTGCATGTTGTTTGAATTGTTGTTTTGCATTGTGTAACATTAGTCATCTGGGCTGCTATGTTATGTGTGTTATATGAAAGTCATGATGTTCTTTTATGTAACTGATGATGGTCTTTCAATAAAAACATTGATTTTTGAGTGACCCACGGATGACATATTTCTTCTTTGGGACGGACCAGGCCGACATGTTTTTGTGGGAAAACAGGGAGTTTATGTCTGCTTTGCTTCCGCCATAAAATTTATATTTTATATATATATAATTTATATATTATTTTTTATAAAAACTTGTTGTTGCACAAGATAATCATGACCAATTAATCCTGCTATAAACTGTTAATGCGTCAATAAAGTAAAAGGAAGACCAAAAAGACTTTCAAAAGATTACTACAATTATCAACATGCGGGTCGTAGACCTACAGGAAGTGATGCAAACACACCATTAACCCCATTAATGGTGTGTGCACAGAATGACTTGGGAGTAAGATAGCGACGTCTGGTCTCTTTTTTATAAATCAGGGCATTAAGGTTGACTAAAATAGTAGCTAGTGAATAGTTTTACTGTAAAACGGCTTACCATGCAGTGCAGTCAGACGCTGAGACACATCTTGTTGGTCTACTGGCTTCTAGTGTACCACTTCATGAACCGAGGGTTCGCAAACTCCAACGGGGTTTCTGGCAACTAAAGCAATGTGTCACACCCTCTCCCGTTTCCGTCCAATTTCGCCATCTAGTGGCACCCAGCCTCCATTACCCCTCGTGCTCTTTCTGTTTACCTAAACCTGCAGCCCATATCCAATCACCCAGATATGACACTAGATGGCGCCATTAGACTGTCTATAATAGGTTCGATGCCCAATTAAAGCTGGACACCTTTTAGGAAGAGAGCATACAGTCAAGGCCAGGCACAGATACATTGTTATGGAAAAGGGAGCTTGCTCAGGAGTTTCTCATATGGGAACAGAGCACCATACAGGAATACAGGATAAACAGACAGCTGTGGGGAGGCATAAAGTTAAAAAGACAGATAGGCCATTGTAGTGTGCATATCGGAATTAGTTAGTTTTAGCAAGCTGACCTCAGGATGGGCCTTGAGTCATTTTTCCACCACATCCCGCAGCCGTGGTCTCCGGGCTCCAAGCCACAGCCCCAGTCCTCCCCAGTTCCGTTCCGACTCCTGCTTCCATTCGTCTGACTGCCTTCTCGTTATCGACCACTCGCCTGCCTATGTCCCTCGGCCTGCTTGCCATCCGCCTGCCATCGAACCCCTGCCTGCCTGACTATCCGCCTGCCTTACCCTTGTCTGTACCGCAATAAATCATTTTGACCCCGTTCCATCTCCGTCTCGGTGTCTTGCGTTTGGGTCTCGAGTTCAGTACCTTAACATTTATAATTAGGCTGATATAGTTATAGGAACCAACGAATAATAAAGAATAAAGCTGTTGAGAACTCTTCTATTAAACCTTCATTTCCCTTTATAATTAGGCTTATATAGTTATAGGAACCAACGAATAATAAAGAATAAAGCTGTTGAGAACTCTTCTATTAAACCTTCATTACCCTTTATAATTAGGCTTATATAGTTATAGGAACCAACGAATAATAAAGAATAAAGCTGTTGAGAACTCTTCTATTAAACCTTCATTTCCCTTTATAATTAGGTTTATATAGTTATAGGAACCAACGAATAATAAAGAATAAAGCTGTTCAGAACACTTCTATTAAACCTTCATTACCCTTTATAATTAGGCTTATATAGTGAGCGTCATAAGGAGCGATGTTGGATATGAAACTCACCACACACCTTGACCATATCCTACAAGTGTCTGAGAAGCTTCATGAACCTTCTCGGACCCCAACAATAACCGCTCCCCAGATGGACCTGACTTTGTGACGTCACATGACCTCCGTAGACATCCCGGAAAGAACCGGACCGGAGTTCAGAGCAGCGTGGAACGGGTTTCTTTCTGTTATGGTACAAGACTAGAACCCAAACGCGAGACACCGGGACTGAGATGGAGCGGGGTCGAAAGGGATTTATTTTACAGAGGTACAGGCAAGGACAAGGCAGGCGGATAGTTAGGCAAGCAGGGGTCTGTTGGCAGGCTGGTGGCAGTAGGTTGAAGGACGTAGACGAGAGGGTGGTCAGGCAGGCAAATGGTCGTTGGCAGGGAAGGCAATCAGACGAGCGGGGTGGAAGTCGGGAAGGAATCAGGAAGACTAGGGAAGAAGGACAAGCGGGTTAAACAGGTAGGAACTAAGTACAAAAACTAGAGCGCTGGAACGGAGCACTAACTTGGTGAAGCGTAACAACGAACTTGCGCCGGCTGCTTGGTGAATGGGGAATAAATAGGGTGCGCTGATTGGAGATTGAAGACCGGTGAGTAGACAACGTGCACTTGGGAGATTGATGACGGAATGTAAACAAAGGCACATGGTGTAGTAGCAGCCGGCGCAGCTAGGTGGAGGCAGAGGATGGTGTAACACTTTCGGCATTATGTGATTATTCTGGTAACGTTCACTAAAGAGCTTGAACTCCTAAGTTGAAGATCATAGAAGACATACTAAGACGGAACAAGATAAGTGTTTATATTGGTAATGATAATTGTAGGTAATATAATTATATAGAATAATGAGCACTGTCAATAACCTATTTATACCAGTCTACTTTTATATATAACAAGTAAATATTTAAAGTAATAATAACTCAAGTAGAAGTAAAAGTAGTCATCAGATAATGACTTGAGGAAGAGTAAGAAGTATCTAGTGAAAAGACTGCTCAAGTACTGAGTTACTTCAAACCAAATGATTTATTGTTGTAATAAGCAGAGCAAGATGAACGTAAATAGTGCTTGTCCAATAGACATTAACATAAAAAATAGCATGTATCCTTTCAAATAAAACAACACACAATAACACATTAAATCTTTACAAAAAAACATGAAGAGAAATACAGCCACAGGAAATCTCTCTGCTCCATTTTTTATTCACAAACAGACTTGAGTAAATGTGTGTGTGTCTGTGTGTGTGTGTGTGTACTATGCATGTACTGTGTGTGTATGTGTATGTGTGTGTGTATGTGTATGTGTGCTGTGTCTGTGTATATGTGTATTTGTACTTTGTGTGTGTGTGTGTGTATGCGCCGTCCGCCGTGTTCATGTTTTCTTTTCTACTTTTCATGTACCACGGATGTGTGTTGATACAACCGACACAGAGACACTGAGGCACCATCCCCTAACCCAAACCCAGGGAGGAGGTCCTCCTGGGTGAAGGTGGACTGGAAGGTGTGGATATGTGTCAGTGTCTCTGAGGACCCTGCTACATCTGGGGACACTCTGTAGAAGGACAGAGTGCCAGCAGGCCTGTCCAGATACACTCCTACTCTGTTAGAGCCAGCGGGGGGGAGAAGTTTGTCTGTTATACTACCGTTGTACCGGGCAGAGTAACCGTCATCATAACAATGAAGACTCCAGGACTTGTTGTTCCCTCCAAGGCTGCTGTCACCACCCCCTCTTCTCCTTGTGATTCCTCTGTATGTCACTCCTATAGCAACATCTCCTTCCCTCTCTACCTCCCAGTAACAGCGGCAAGTCTGACCCTCTCTACACAACACCTGGTGATAGGAGTCAAATCTCTCTGGGTGATCAGGATACGACTGCTCCTCTCCAACCCACGTCACCTTTCTGTTGTCCTCAGACAGAGAGAGTCGTCTGTGGGCTGTGTTTGGGTCCAGTGTGTGTTCACAGGCATCTGACAAGAGAACAAGACATGATTAGCTACTGAACCATTCTTCATCATCATCATCATCATCATCACTAGTACTGTTCTCTTGCATACTTCTTTTTATTCTCTTTCTGACACTTTTTATTGTTGCTATCTACTCTTCAAACATTAACATAAAAATACAAAAAAATATATAATATGATAGGTACTATAGTGGAATGATGTGCTATACATTTTCTAAGCAATAGTACATGTAGTTTTTAAGATAATAAAGTTTAAGTTAATAGCAAATCCCATGTGTGTGTGTGAGTGGCTGTCCCAGTCAAAACATTGAAACTAAGGAAAATGTATAAACTGCGTTTGATCCCTCAATGTTTGCACTACATACACATATTATATGTTAAAATGTTCAGCATAATGAGCTTATTACTCATATGGAATAAATAAGCTATTCTTGTAATATCTTTCAAGATATTAAACTTTTGGATTTCCCAATACACATACATTGCACTCAACCTTCAAAGGGACACCTGTGTGAACAACAGACTGAACAAGCTGAGCTCACATACAGGCTGGAAATTAACTGTTGGAGCCATAAAACTGGTTCATACATACTATATATGCATAGACATGTACTCATACATACACGTACATACTATATATACATAGACATGTACTCATACATACACGTACATACTATATATTCATAGACATGTACTCATACATACACGTACATACTATATACAGTATACATACACATTTACTCAAACATACACGTACATACTATATATATACATAGACAAGTACTCATACATACACGTACATACTATATATACATTGATATGTACTCATACATAAACACAGGGAAACAGCTATAAATACGTATACACAAGAATACATCTGAATGAACAGACGTCACCTCCTGCTGTGTGGATGGACTTTCCATCTCAATAGTTAGTGTGTGTTGTGATGAATCAAACTAAACAGACTGTAAGAGCCAAATAAGGACGTAGTTAGTTTTTAGTGTGAAGTTAGAGACTTGGAAGCAACACAGTTTTTGACCGTGTATACCATGTATACGTTTTGTGTTTAATAAGTAAACATTTAAAAAGGAAAACATTTGGTTTGCTCGTGTTTCGAATGCTGGTTGCATATGGACTGACTTCAGGGAAGTGGCACAGAAGAATTAGAAGCAACGAGGTACGTGCATTAGTAAAACCTTAGTAAAAAAAACTAGCTAAACGAAGCTACGCTGGATTAGCTACCTGGACTGTCTGCTATCAGTGAAGTGACGCTGCGCGCTGAAGTGAATGCAGAAAAGGACAAGAACTTACGCAAAGAAGCTAGCACGGAAAACGGGTGATCTCCCAAGCATTCCTCAAGATAAGGTATCGAAAACTATGTTTTATCTATGTGGATTGTCAAGGAAAGACGTGATACGGAAGCACGAAGATAATTAGTGAGTTTGGAAGACATCGAAAGTAGGTCAACTTCTCCTTGCAAAATGTATGCTGATAGCAAGCTCTGATTCAGTCAATGCGTAGTTATAGCGATCTTTAAGAAGTTGTTTTGCACTCGGTTTATTAAGACGAGTACATTTGAAGAAAGTGCACAAAACGTTTGCATACAACTAGAGCATTAACTCTGCAATTTGTAAGATGACTGAGGAAGATGAACATAGATGTATCGAGGATACAATGGAACAGGGAAGGTCACATAAACTGACAGAGAATGCATTAGAGGAGAGATTGCAGAGGTGCATAGCACTGAGGAGACGAACATTAGGAACTCTGACAAGCAAAATAAAAGAGTTGGAGACAATGATGGGTGATGCTCAAAATTCTCAAGATGTGAGAAATATGATGGAAAATGATTTTGCAACGTCACTTAAGGAATGTATCCGTCTCAACAACGAGGTTGCAAATCTTTTGACTGAAGATGAAAAAACATTTGATGAAGAGAACTGGTTTGAACCTAAAATGGCAACAATTAGAGGTTTTATGAAAACGACTAAAAAGTGGATTGCAACTAAGCATGAACCCATACTGCCAGTGGAAAAGGTTCTGCAAGAAGACAACATTGTGGCTGAATATCTGCAAGAAACTGTTAAGCCAAATGACAGCGTTTCACAGATAGGGGGCAGCAATGTTGCACATGCTAACCAATGTGGATCACAAGTAAGTCGCACATCAGCTGCGTCACAAATATCGTCAACAAGAGCTAAACAAGAAGCGGAACATGCAGCCCTGCTTGAACGTGCTGCAGCGCTAAAGAAAATGCAACAGCTTGAGCTTGAAACAGCTAGAATCAAAGCTGAAAAGGAAGAATTAGAGATGGAAACTGCGTTAGCTGAGAGCAAAGCAAAATTAAGGGGGCTTAAAGAATACAAAAGATCTGAAGATTGTTTGAGTAGCTATGAGACAGCACAAAAGCCACGAGGTGGGCACATGAAGGAAAGAACTAGCATTATGCACCCACAACAAACTAATACGAACATTCATGGTCAACCACAAACGCGGCACTCCCTAATACAACAGCCTCAAACAGTTTCCAATTATGTGCTTAATGCTCAAGCTAGCAGAGGTGATGACATACTAGCTGTTATGCAAAAACAGAATGTAATCACTGAACTACTTGTAAAACAACAGCAGCTATCTCATCTACCAACAAAATACATTCCTGTGTTCAAGGGTGATGCGCTACAATACAAATCTTTCATGAGGGCGTTTGAGTACGCAATAGAGCAGAAAACCAGCAATGATCAAGATAAATTGTACTTCTTGGAACAATTTACGTCCGGTGAACCTCAAGAGCTTGTTCGCAGCTGTGCTCACATGACACCTAACAAAGGCTACTGTGAGGCGAAGCGACTACTTCATAAACACTATGGGGGATGAATTACGGATTGCCAGCGCGTACATCGACAAAGCACTCAAATGGCCTCAAGTGAAGTCTGATTATGGGAAAGCATTGAGCGCCTACTCAATGTTTTTGATTGGATGTCGCGATACTATGGAAGACATCGAATTCTTAGAGGAGATGGACAACCCGACCAACTTACGGACAGTGGTATCTAAGCTACCGTACAAAATGAAGGAACGTTGGCGTGCTGAAGCTCATGACATGAAAGAGCGAAGAGGCAGGAGAGCAAAGTTTGCTGATTTGGTGAACTACATAGACCGCCAAGCTAGAATAGCGATGGATCCCCTCTTTGGTAATATTTTAGATAGTCGCCCAGCCCCAAGTGGAAAGACTGACCAAAAAGAAAAGCACCATGGAAGGAAAGAGGTCCGTGGAAGCAGTTTCGCGACCAATGTTTCCATCGAAACTAAAGGGACTCAGGAAGCGCATGTTAAGCCAGCGAACTCAAGTAAAACTGTCAGTGCCTTTGAGAAGCCGTGTTTGTACTGCCAGAAATCCCACACCCTTGCTTCATGCGGCAAAATCAAAGACCAACAACATAAGGAGCGTGTGGATTTCTTAAAGCTAAAGGGTTTATGTTTTGGATGCTTAGTTCCGGGTCATCTTAGCAAATTCTGCAAAAGAAGAATTGAGTGTAAAGAATGTGCTTTAAAACATCCAGACATTCTGCACATAATAAAAGAGGAAGGTTCTGTCTCACCTGAAAAGAAAGACGGTCGCCATGGAAGTGAAGTATCATGTGCTCAAGTTTCAATTTTGCAAGAGTCTTGTAGCCTCACGGGGGCCGGAGAAGCGGAATGTGTGCTGTCAATAATACCGGTGAAGATCAAGTCGAAAAAGAGTAATAAGTTTGTTGAAACATACGCCTTTCTGGACCCGGGAAGCACAGCAACATTCTGCACAGAAGACCTGAAAAAGAAACTGAACATTAAAGGGAAACCGACACGAATACTTCTTAGCACCATGGGTCAAGACAAGCCTGGAGAACAGAAGCTCATGAACAGTTTCATCATATCAGACCTAGAAGTGTGCAGGCTGGAAGACACCAAGTTCATAGAGCTACCTAAGGTGTTCACCCATAGCAACATACCAGTTCAGACAGAGAACATACCTAAACAGTCAGATATCCAGAAGTGGCCTTATCTCAATGAAGTACGCTTGCCAGAGATAGAAGCGGATGTAGGCTTGCTTATTGGAGCTAACTGTTCAAGAGCAATGGAGGCATGGCACGTTATTAATGCTGAGGATGGAGGCCCTTATGCCATGAAGACTGCCATTGGCTGGGTTGTGAATGGGCCCGTAAAAAAGGATCTGGATGATGCAATCAATGAAACGCCTACGTTTTCAGTAAACAGAATCTCTGTGACGGAGATTGAGAAGCTGCTGGTCCAACAGTATAACACAGATTTTCCAGAGCGTAACTACTACGATGATCGAGAGGAGATGTCTCATGAAGACAAACAGTTTTTGCAGCCTGTGCGAAGGAAAGAAAGCCTTCACAATGATCCGGAAGTCAAGAATGGAGCCACAGTCAACCTGATCAAAGTTGAAGAAAACATAGAACCACTTGACAAATTGATCAACTATTGCTCGGACTGGCATAAACTAAAAAGATCAGTGGCTTGGATTTTAAAGGTGAAGGAAAATCTGTGGAAACTGAAAGAGAAAAGAAAGGAAATATCAAAAATGATCAGGCAAACTGAAAAGGACCCTGAAAAGGAAAGATCAAAATTGGAGCAACAAATGAAGAAATTCAAAACGACAGAAATGAAATCACTTACCTTGGACGATTTGGTTGCCGCAGAATCGAAAATAATCCAATTCAGTCAAAGACAAAAGTTTGGAAAATAAATCAAAGTACTGGAGAAAGGTAAACAGCTCAGTCGCAGCAGTCAGCTGTTCAAATTGGATCCTACTCTTCAAGATGGCGTTAAGGGTTAAGGGTTGGCGGAAGACTCAACAAGTCTGCCATGCCAGAAAATGCTAAACATCCAGTAATTCTTTCAAAGCACAGCAAAGTTGCTACACTGATTTTGAGAGACATACACCAAAGAACAGGACATTGTGGACGCAGTTATGTCTTGGCACAACTGGCAGGTACTGGCAGGTACTGGATCCCACAAGCCAATTCTGCAATTCGAACGATAATCAACAAATGTACTGTGTGCCGCAGGGTTAATGGAAAGGTTGGTGAGCAAAAAATGGCAAACCTGCCTGAAGATAGGCTCTTACCAGATAAACCTCCCTTCACGAATACTGGCGTTGATTTCTTCGGGCCCTTTGATGTCAAGTGGGGCCGGGGTACAGTCAAAAGGTATGGCGTGATGTTCACTTGTCTCACTCTCAGAGCGGTGAACATCGAAGTTGCAGATAGCCTCGACACAGACTCCTGCATTAATGCAATTCGTCGCTTTATGTGCAGGAGGTCAAGTCACCATCATGCGGTCTGACAACGGCACAAATTTTGTGGCCGCTGAAAGAGAGCTGAGGGAAGCCATTCAACAGTTGGATAATGACAAGATTGAAAAGGCCTTGCAGCCAAAGGGCATAAAGTGGATATTCAACAGCCCAGCCGCTTCGCACCAAGGCGGGGGTTGGGAAAGACAAATTCGGACTGTAAGAAGAATCCTTGACTCCCTTTTGAAAGAGCAAGCGGTGAACGATGATTGTCTTCTGACAATAATGTGCGAGGTTGAAAGCATCATCAACGGCAGGCGGCTTACAACTGTTTCAGATTATGTGAATGACATAGAACCTTTAACACCCAACCACTTATTGCTGTTGAAATCTCAGCCCAACATGCCTCCAGGGATTTTCGGCAAAGACGACATGTATACAAGAAAGAGATGGAAGCAAGTCCAGTATCTCGTTGATTTATTTTGGACTAGATGGACGCGTGAATACCTTCCACTCCTTCAGGAGCGCCAGAAATGGTTGAAGCCAAGAAGAAACTTCATGACCGGAGATGTTGTGCTAATTGTGGACAGTTCCTCCCCACGGAACTCCTGGCTCATGGGAAAAGTAGTGGACACGTTGCCGGACTCTAATGGAACGGTGCGAAGAGTGAAGATAAAGACCAAGACCAACACTCTGGAAAGGCCTGTAAACAAACTGCTTGTTGGAAGAGGCTACGTCAGAAGAGTGAAGAGAGAAGAAACAAGTTGATCGTTTATGGACATTTAGAAATTGTTTGGCTCTCAGTGTTTGAGTTTGTAATTGTTTAGTCCTCCTGCCTAACCAATTAGGGGCCGGTTAATGTAAGAGCCAAATAGGGACGTAGTTCGTTTTTAGTGTGAAGTTAGAGACGTGGAAGCAACACCGTTTTTTGACCGTGTATACCATGTATAAGTTTTGTGTTTAATAAGTAAACATTTAAAAAGGAAAACTTTTGGTTTGCTCGTGTTTCAAATGCTGGTTGCATATGGACTGACTTCAGGGAAGTGGCACAGAAGAATTAGAAGCAACGAGGTACGTGCCACTACACAGACACTTACACTTCTTTACACCTGGTTTCAGCCTCCACACTCCACCGTGTTGCACACTGGGGGAAAAAAAATGTGAGAGCAGCATGTTGAAACATTAACCTTCATCATCTGCTGTCTCATCACTTTCTATACAACATGAGTTCCAGATGCGTTTTCAAACCGCTTCATCTAGCAGCTGGTTGAATCCTTGTACCAGAGACATTGTCCCTGAGTGGTGAGCTGTCCTCTCCATACCTGAGAGTGTCAAGTCTCCAGCGTGGATCCTCCAGTCCAGCAGAGAGCAGCGTAACTCCTGAGTCTCCTGGGTGATTGTAGCTTAGGTCCAGCTCTCTCAGATGGGAGGGGTTGGAGCTCAGAGCTGAGGCCAGAGAAGCACAGCCTTCCTGTGTGACCAGGCAGCCAGACAACCTGCACACAGACACACACACACACACACACACTTTCTTCTTCCTTCACTTGGATGTGAAACAGGATCTTAAACAAATGCTCCTTTCTCAATAGTTACAACTCAAATTAGATATTGTTTAGTTAGTGTCAGGAGAAATCCGCTGTGTTTGGTATGCTAAGACCGTTTCTTCACAAGTTCTAACATTGTGTAGAACCAGGGAGTGTTTTGTCAGCAGCGAAAAGATCAACAGACATGCATTGGACATGAGCAGCACTTACACCAAACTAATGTGATGTTAATAAAGGACATCCTTAATATTCCATATGAATAACTATACAATGGCCAGTGATGTTGTAGTGGTGAGGTGTGCATTATATTCAGATCACAGCACGGCTAGAGCCTCATCACCATGTCTACACAAATGACAACTCCTCAGCTCACATCTGCTGGCCAGAGTTACATAACATATAACATACTTAACATACTAGCAGTTAACAGGTAGGTAACCCCTAGCCCTCACATCAGCTGGCCAGAGTTACATAACATATAACATACATAACATACTAGCAGTTAACAGGACAGCAACCCCTAACCCTCACATCAGCTGTCCAGTGTTACATAACATATAACATACATAACATACTAGCAGTTAACAGGACATCAACCCCTAACCCTAACCCTCACATCAGCTGGCCAGAGTTACGTAACATATAACATACATAACATACTAGCAGTTAACAGGACATCAACCCCTAACCCTCACATCAGCTGGCCAGAGTTACATAACATATAACATACATAACATACTAGCAGTTAACAGGACAGCAACCCTTCACCCTAACCTTCACATCAGCTGGCCAGAGTTACATAACATATAACATACATAACATACTAGCAGTTAACAGGAGAGCAACCCCTAACCCTCACATCAGCTGGCCAGAGTTACATAACATATAACATACATAACATACTAGCAGTTAACAGGAGAGCAACCCCTAACCCTCACATCAGCTGGCCAGAGTTACATAACAAATAACATACATAACATACTAGCAGTTAACAGGACAGCAACCCCTAACCCTAACCCTCACATCAGCTGGCCAGCGTTCTGTGAGCTAGAATAACCTGTTAACTCATAACATACTAGCAGTTAACAGGACAGCAAACATAAAGAACTAAACAATAACAATCTTGTTGAAATCAGTGGTCCTCTAAAGTTATGTCACTACTGTGATGTTGGCATCCTCACTGACACGGTGAACCTAGCTTCTAGATGAATAATGATGCTGCATCGTGTTGGGGGATTTTAGTCTGTGTCGTGTTCTTTTTCCATAACAGCCCACCTAGTCGTGGATCATCCCTTACATATTAAACAAGCCCAAAGACACAGTTTGAAGAAGAGGCTGATAACTGACCTGAGAGTTTCCAGTGTACAGTGTGGACTCCCCAGTCCAGCAGAGAGCAGCTTCACTCCTGAATCCTGCACATCATTGGTACTCAGGTCCAGCTCTCTCAGACTAGAGGAGTTGGAGCTGAGAACAGAGGCCAGAGCTTCACAGCATCTCTCTGACAGATGACAGCCATTCAGCCTTCACACAAAATAAACAAAACATGTTAGGAACTGGGATCTTTAAGTAGAAATGCTTTATTGGTTTAACATACACAACACATACATACGACTGAATACATTAGATCCTTATTCAATATTGGGTGTAAAATATATAATATTGAATAGTTTTTTTGTAAATAAGTTTACTTTTTATTGTAGTATTAGGTATGTTATGCATTGTATTGTAATACATGTTATTAGTACATCTACAGAGATGTATTGTATATTATTAGAAGTTATATTCCAATATTGTGTGTATTGTGTGCCAGCACGAGAGTAAAGACAGCATTTGTGCGCACGGGGGAGTCAGTGCGCGCTCAATGAATCGTTTCTTCCTCACAGGCTTTATTATTGCTCTCGCGATCAGAGAACTGCTGAGCGCGAGTGCAGTTAGTGTTTTAAATAATTTGTGTGCACGAATGTGTATTAATCAATATAATTAGTTATGCATTATACATTTCAACAATAACGTATTTATACTTATAGCTATGTATTTGAATTCAGCTGAATTTAACTATTATAAACTATTATTTTTAAGTATTGGCTTTCCTCATTAATTATTTCATAATAAATTATGAGTTTGTCTCTTCACCCTGGTTACACAATATAACAAAATTGTTCTGTAGGCTATTCATATTTGTTAATTAGTTGAATTAATATTTACTAAATCATTAGATCTATAAATGTTAATTATGTATTGGGTGTAAAATGTTAAAAAGTTATTCTCAATTGTACTTCTATATTCTAGTAGTATGTATATTGTGTTGTGTGTATTTTTATACATGTTATGAGCGAACCTACAGAGATGTTTTATATATTTTAATATAACTTATATTCTAGTATTAGGTATATTGAGTTGTGTGTATTGTAATACATGTTATTAGTGAACCTACAGAGATGTTTTGTGTGTCATTATAACTTTAAAATTCTAGTATTATGTATATTATATTGTGTGTATTGTACTACATGTCATTAGTACAGCTACAGAGATGTTTTGTATGTTATTATAACTTTTATATTCTAGTATAATGTATATTGTGTTGTGTGTATTGTAATACATGTTATTTGTGAACCTACAGAGATGTTTTGGAGGCTTTGACCACTGGCAGCAGCCTCAGAAGACCCTCCTCTGAAGCAGAGTATTTCTTCAGGTCAAACACATCCAGCTCCTCTTCTGATGACAGTAAGATGAAGACCAGAGCTGACCACTGAGCAGGAGAGAGAGATTCTGTGGAAAGACTTCCTGATGTCAGGTACTGTTGGATCTCCTCCACTAGAGAACGGTCGTTCAGCTCATTCAGACAGTGGAACAGATTGATGCTTCTCTCTGGAGAGAGATCTCCACCTATCTTCTCCTTGATGTAAGACACAGGTTTCTCATTGGTCCATGAGATATTTCCTGTCTGTCCCAGCAGTCCTCGTAGGAGAATCTGATTGGTCTCCAGAGAGAGGCCCAGGAGGAAGCGGAGGAACAAGTCAAGGTGTCCGTTCTCACTCTGTAAGGCCTTGTCCACAGCACTCTGGTAGAGGAGGAGGAGTTTATCTTCCATGGAGGTTGGTTGTTCTTCTGAGAGCAGATTGACACCAGTGTCGATGAAGGACAGAAAGACATAAAGGGCAGCCAGAAACTCCAGGATGCTCAGATGGACAAAGCAGAACACCTTGTCCTGGTACAACACACATTCCTCTTTAAAGATCTGGGTGAAAACTCCTGAGTACACTGAGGCTGCCCTGATATCAATGCCACACTCTGCCAGTTCGGCCTCATAGAAGATCAGGTTGCCTTTCTCCAGCTGGTTAAAAGCCAGTTTTCCCAGAGAAACAATGATTTCCCTGCTCTCCGAACTCCAGAGTGGATCTGTTTCAGCTCTCCCATGATACTTCCTGTCCCCCTGTATGGACTGAACCCTCAGGAAGTGGATGTACATCTGAGTCACGGTATTGGGCATCTCTTCTCCTCTCTGGGATGTTTTGAAGAAATCTTCCAGAACTGTAGCAGTGATCCAACAGAAGACAGGTATGTGACACATGATGTGGAGGCTTCGAGATGTCTTGACGTGGGAGATGATTGTGCTGGCCAGCATCTCCTCTCTGAATCTCTTGCTGAAGTACTCCTCCTTCTGTGGGTCGGTAAACCCTCTCACCTCTGTTACCATGTCAACACACTCAGCAGGGATCTGATTAGCTGCCGCAGGGCGTGTGGTTATCCAGATGCGAGCAAAGGGAAGCAGGTCGCCCCTGATGAGGTTTGTCAGCAGCACGTCCACCGAGGTTGGCTCTGTGACATCAGTACAGATCGGGTTGTTCTGGAAGTCCAGAGGAAGTCGACACTCATCCAGACCATCCAAGATGAAGACAACTTTGAACCGGTTGTGTCTGCAGATTCCTGCTTCTTTGGTCTCAATAAAGAAGTGATGAAGAAGTTCCACCAAGCTAAACTCTTTCCCTTTCAGTAAATTCAGCTCTCTGAAAGTGAAGAGAAATGTGAAGTGTATGTCGTGGTTGGCTTTGCCTTCAGCCCAGTCCAGAGTGAACTTGTGTGTTAAGACGGTTTTACCAATGCCGGCCACTCCAGTTGTCATTATTAACCTGATTGGTTGATCTTGTCCCGGTAAAGGTTTAAAGATGTCTTCACATTTGATTGGTGTTTCCTTCTTGGCTGGTTTCCTGGAAGCTGTTTCAATCAGTCTGACCTCATGTTCCTTGTTGACCTCTCCACTGCCTCTCTCTGTGATGAAGAGCTCTGTGTAGAAGTCATTCAGACCTGTTGGCTGTCCTGCTTTAGCGATTCCCTCAAACACACACCTGAACTTCTTCTTCAAATGAGACTTGATGTTATGTTGGCACTCAACAGCAGCAGATCCTAAATGAGAAAACAAATGGAGACATCAGTTAGTGGATGGTGACTATTTCGTTATTTTCACAGCAATATTATTGGTCTAATGTTAGGAATAATGATAGTGAATCAGTGGAAAGTAAGTAAAGTGTTGCATCTCTTCCACAAAACAACAGAAGACATTAGTTAGTGGATGGTGATATCAGTGGAAACTGATGTCAACTGATGTCTACAATGCCGCCCTTGAGATTAAACTTGTTTACTTAACAGACTTACAGTGGATCCCTAAAACTATGAACCCCGCTATACCTGGCTCACCTCATCATGAGAGGAAGAGACGGGGAGGGCTTTATGAGGGTCACATAGAAGAAAGGAGCCCCCTGCATTCCTTCTCTCACTTTATTTATACTGACTTATTTGTTAAGGTTAACTAGTTAATACTACAGTCAAAGTCAAACACAACCTGCTTTATGAATGTATTAAACAATCACAAACAGTGGTATTGTTGTCAATTGTTTGAATGCATGCTTATTGTCTGAGTAGAAGTGATTGTCATTGTGCTCATGCATGTCCCATCTTTATGGTAACTCATATATGTGGTATAGGTATTTGTTCTCTTTGATTATACTTTGTTACTGCACTCAAGATTGTGTTCAAACATATAAACTACCTCAAGCCAGGGATGGTTGACAGACAATTTAATCTCATAAGCACATGTGGTTTATTATGTCTGTTTTATATCAGTTTAATTAATAAGGTGACGAGTGGATTACAATCAAAGAGTACCTCACTGCTCTTCATCTGATATAACTGTAATGTTTAAGATGTCAGTTCTTTACGTTGTAATATACTGAGAATCTGGAGAAGGAGGATGAGTGCATGTTCAGTTCATGGGGAACTGGGGTGGGGGATACGGGAGGTGCCTAATTTCTAGGCCCGATGCAAAGGGTGCTGTGATTGGCCAGTACATGTAAGAGGAATCCACACATACTGGGAATATAACATGAAGCCTTATTCCAAACCAACTCAGGTTTTGTTGTTACTTCTCAAAATAAGAGTGTCTTACCGCCCCACATTGTGTCGGCCAGTTCCTCCTGGTTCATCTCCATCAGGCAGAGCTTTGTGATGTCTACCACTCCCTCTATGGCGCGCCTCCTCTGCTCCTTGTTCTTTCCTTCCACCTCCTCCTCCTCCCCCCTCTGACTCTCTGACCATTGTGGGTAATCTGGGAAGAGACCCCTCCAGAGCTTATTCAGCTCCTTGTCTAGAAAAGCGTGTGCGTTCTCCTCAGCCCTCTGGAAAAGATCAAATAACAAGGAGAACTTTACTCTGAACTAACTGAGGACATCAGAAGCATCTGTCTTAGATTCACGTCCCGCTGGTCTAAAGAGGGAAGCCTGGAGACTATTAGCACCAAAAGAGATGGCTTTTAATGTAAATGTAGAGCTAAAGTCAAATGTCTTGCTGGACATTTACACACCTTGATCAGCTCTGTTTGTTGCTGCTGTACAGACTGAGTACTGGTAACCTTTGACCTCTCCTGGTGTTGTCTGTGGAGAACACACAAACATTTTGGATATATTGCATTTTTCTGACTTGTGAACATAACTACCAGTGGAGTCAAATAACAACTAAGTGGTCTGTTTTCATCATCTGTTTGAAACTCTCCTGCTGCTTTGGGCTTCAACACAACACACAGCTTTTACTCCTTCACCTGCACAACCCAGGACTTGTCACTCAACATCGATGGCTCCATTGTCACTGCCTCCACCCAGGTCTGAAATCTCAGCATCAGCCTTATTCCTCTTCTCTTTCACACCATGTCAACCACATCACTAAAACAGCCTTATCCCTCCTCTCATTCACACCATGTCAACCACATCACTAAAACAGCCTTATCCCTCCTCTCATTCACACCATGTCAACCACATCACTAAAACAGCCTTATCCCTCCTTTCATTCGCACCATGTCAACCACATCACTAAAACAGCCTTATCCCTCCTCTCATTCACACCATGTCAACCACATCACTAAAACAGCCTTATCCCTCCTCTCATTCACACCATGTCAACCACATCACTAAAACAGCCTTATCCTTCCTCTCATTCACACCATGTCAACCACATCACTAAAACAGCCTTATCGCTCCTCTAATTCACACCATGTCAACCACATCACTAAAACAGCCTTATCCATCCTCTCATTCACACCATGTCACACCATGTGACACCATTTGATATATTCTGAATATTTATAATCTCTGATAAATCCTCACCTCTTCTCAATAGACTGATTTCCATCTTTAAAGTCCACAAGTATATGCATAGAGCGGTCACTCTTCATGGAGACACAGCTGGGTCCAGGGGAGTCTGCTCTCTCCTGCTGGACTCTTCTATAAAAACAAGAACCAGAATTTATGGATATTTGACTGTTTGTGTTTTTTATAATTTCTGATAGATTCTCACCTTGGTTCAAAGCGGTTGATTAATTCCATAAAACGGGCACTCTTCATGGAGACACAGCTGGGTCCAGGGGAGTCTGCTCTCTCCTGCTGCTCTGGGCTTCAACACAACACACACACAGCTTTTACTCAGACTAATGATGGAGTCATGATATATCACTGCTGAGCTCTGAGATGGACAACAGTCACAGACAGTGAGAGATCCTCTTCTTACCTCGTAGCTTTGCTCTGGCGGCCATGTTCCCCAGACAGAGTGGTTTTAGAGGTAGGACCCCCCTCCTCTCTCTCCTCATTCATAGTAGACTGGAGACCTGGACACAAACACAACTCATTGATCACTTAATTTGCCTTTTGAACTTTAGCTGTTTATTGAGAGAGTAGATAATTGTAACTACATCACAATAAAGCATTTTAGATGTCATAGACAATATTAACACCACAACATTACCACACTGACCTCACTACAGTACAGATGTGTACAGCAGATGAGAAGAGTAAACACCTTGGAGACTGTAAATGTGCTTAAACTACAGTACAAAAAATATATACAATTTACTTGAATCATAGTACAATTAAAAGAAAATAAAGTTTGAATCATTTGTCCACTGGAATAAAGACTGAATTTACTTTACTGAACCACAGATTCCATATAAATCAACTGGTGAAGCTCAATACATCTATATGGTATCATCTTATTATGGTGAATATAATACCGTTTATTTCAGCATTACGAGGAAGCGCTGGCTAACGAGTCTCTTCCCACCTGCTCCTTAATGACCTGTCTGTAATGTCCAACCCCTACCTGCTCCTTAATGACCTGTCTGTAATGTCTAACCCCTACCTGCTCCTTAATGACCTGTCTCTGTACTGTCTAACCCCTACCTGTTCCTTAATGACCTGTCTCTGTGCTGTCTAACCCCTTAATGACCTGTATCTGAATTCACTATCAGTCACTTTGGATAAAGAATAGTAGTTTTGACAAACAGCAATGCAACCATTTATTTACTAAAATTTTTAACCGTGTGTTTTTACAAAAAACGAACCATCAACCTACTGATAAGATTCAAAGTGATGCATATTTCTGATACATCACGAATCAGAGTTGAGTACTAAGTACCTTAGTCTTCTTCCTGCTGTAATAAAGTGAGCCACACCAAACCGTCTGAATTATAACAAGGAAATTATGTTGTGAATCAACCAGTTGGTCCAGTTCCCATCCCAGTTTATACTCCTCTCAAGACTAACCTC
Source organism: Lota lota (assembly GCA_026745465.1). Taxonomy (NCBI): domain Eukaryota; kingdom Metazoa; phylum Chordata; class Actinopteri; order Gadiformes; family Lotidae; genus Lota; species Lota lota. Next base: position 958,248 of record JACYXH010000057.1, on the reverse strand, counting down.
TTATAGGCTGCCTTTCCATGACCTCACCGTAGGTGTCAGGTGTCCTGCTCGATGCAGGACTGCACAGTATTTATATCTCTTGTCCTGCTTCCAACATATTGAGAGGATGTCCCACATTTTGATTGGCTCTAGCTTTCAAAAGTCAAATCACTGCAAGACAGACACTTTTCTAAAATCTGGATTTTAGCCAATGGCTGTGAAGAAGGCAGGGAAGGCTGTCATCACGGGGGTGTGTTTGCTGTCAATCAAACTGAGCACACATGTGTGTCAAGTGCAGGTGAACCTGTCACCGTCTTTGCTGCCTGCTACGCTCCGCCCAACGCAGAACATGGAGTCACCACAAAGTCACAAGCTGTGCAGATTTAGGCGGAATATGTTGGAAACTACCACAAAGAAAATGAAATGCACTTACAACAAACACCGTGAAACTCCTTAGAACTGGGCAAAGCCGGTGCAAGGTGATTCTCAGAGTTAGTCTTTTTCAACGTCCCACGGGGGGAATATGATGTGAAGCGACATGTGAGAATGTTTATTTCTTAAGGTAGAAAGACACATTTGTAGACTACTCTCCACATTGGTAACGTGTCCCACACAAACATACTCTATGTTACACATGTAATTTGTTGGGATCTACTCAGTGATGAACCCTTTGTTCAAATATGAAGGATAGACAGAGAGCTCTGATGTCTAGAAGCTCAGACAGAGAAAGACAAAGAGACACAGTGAGAGGTTTCAAGTACGCTACAGTTCAAACATGTACATAACATTTAAAAACGTTTTTAACCGCACGTGTTTACAGAAAAATAACACTCTTCCTTTTGATATGACATATAAGTTTACATATTTATGATGTATTACTGATCAGAGTTGAGTACAGTACCTTAGTCTTCTTCCTGCTGTAATGAAGTGAGCAACAACCAACCGTCTGATTTATAACAAGGAAATTATGTTGTGAAACAACCAGTTGGTCCAATTCTCCTCCCAGTTTATACTCCTCCCAGACTAACCTCTCATAGGCTGCTGTTCCATGACTCAGAGAAAAACAAAGAGACACTTGATAGTTCAAACAGCATGTAGAGACATGTCACTGATGCAGATCCTTCTTTACAGTAGAACCAACAGGAACATGTATACCATGTTATCAATAAAGAGACTAATATAAACATAATGAATAGAGACAAATTATATAGAAAATGCCTCCTCTCCTCTGTTTCTAGTGGATCATAAAGACTTTCTGTAGAATCTATACAATGGATGATTTCTCTTCTCAGAAGAGCATAGTACGGAGTACTCAGAGTGAGGGTAAGCATGTTTGTACTGGTGTGTGATTCTATAATAAATAGGGTTGTTCTCTTCATTCAATTCTCTTCAATGAGTCATCTTGTTGGGTTGGGTTCGGTTCTTTTTGTGTTTTTTTCCTTCATGTTGTTACACCCTTTACAAGCAGGTCTTTAGAAAAGGCCCAAGGCAAAGTACACACACACACACACACACACACACACACACACACACACACACACACACACACACACACACACACACACACACACACACACACACACACACACACAGACACACAATATCAGCAACATAAATGAATGTTAGCTTTTTTTCGTAATAGGGTTTATTCCATTAGCGTGACCATTTAATATATTATTATGACTTTGTTGTTCCCTTTGTAGACACTAGGGGCCCTACACCTAATCAGACCAGGCATACACCATACAGGGGGACAGCTGTTAGTAACAGCTGTCCTTCTATATGGTGCATGCCTGTAATAACCTGCAGCTGTTTCCCTCACATTGTGTCCCGCCAAGACTCACTGAATGTCGACTGGCCAATCAGAAGGCCAAACATGCGCCGCACTACACGCTCATTTGCATAAAGTCAACTGAAGTTCAACGTGCGCGCGAGCCGCGTCTAGTGGGAGGGAACGCCTCTTTGTAAAGTCCCACAAGCAGCAAGGGCGGCTTATTGTCAATGTGTGATCTATGTTGATGTGAAGGAAACGGCTGCAGCTTATTGGCCTTAGTGACAAGGGAGTGTTGTCACCAGATCGCTGTTTGGAATGGACGTCTGGGACTACTGCTCTCCGTGCTCTCACACATGCCCGGCCACGTTGTGGGACTCATGGGAAACTTGTTTTCCAGCCAATCACTTTAATTTCACCCGCGTTGTACTCGTGCACCAATGTGCGCGGAAGGGGAACACGGGATGGGTTTGAAACCCGACACAAGCTGTACAACCGTCTCCTCCGTTTGGCTCGAGCCAGAGACCGTCCTACCTGTCACTCACTGGATCCTGTGGTCCAATCAAACGACCGCACGCGCTGCTCTCACCTCGCTCATTAACAAAGTCAATCAAGCTTCAGCTTTGGTCCCGCCCCTTTGTCCACCCACCACTAAAAGCAACAAGCTAACTGAACTTATAACGCCCATAGTTTAGCTGACTGTTCATAAAGAGCAGTGCTTTTTTTACATGGGTGATTAAATATGGTGTGATCTTCATATTGTATAGGTTATCGTTGTGTTTATTAGGAGAATAGGATATGAGAATAGACGAGTGTAATAAGTCTCCTGGTGGTGAACGTGGTATAAGTAACAATAACTTGTGTTAAATGCTAAATGTTTCTCCTCAAGTGAACCAGTGTTTAGTTGTCTTTTGTGGCGGTCTGAGCCGCCAGTACATCACGTTGATGCTGCTCATGAGGCAGTATCAGGAGTCAGCCTCTGAACCTCACACAGCACAGGTAGTGTGGATGTGGCCAACCAATGAGAAGAGACCAGCCGCGGGAACAACACAGCGGTAGCGTGCCCGCGCCTTCCGCGTTCCTTCAGCAGCTTGAATGGACTCATGGACGCGCTCTTCTGCAGGCATTCTGCGGCATAAACTGTCGCGCCACGTCCGTGTCAGTAAAGAATCAGAGGGATTTTCAGAAGGGACATCGGGTACTTTGGGGATTTAGGACATCCGATACGACATTGGAAAACAGTCAGTCAACCCATATGTCAGAGGCACACACACACACACACGCACACACACACGCACACACACACACGCACACACACACACACACACACACACACACACACACACACACACACACACACACACACACCTCCGTAACCTGAAAAACATCCTCAAATGCATATTGTGAAGTATTTCTGACTAACCTTCTTGCTTCCTAATCTCAATAGCTCATTAAAACCAGATTTATTTCATATTAGTCCTGTTTCCACATTGGAAAATGTTTCCCACATATTTCCCAGAGTGCCACACCATGTCCTTGATATGAGAAAGAAAAATGTGTTGAACATCAATATCAGCGATCTAATAGTGTGAAATATTAGAATATAAATACACGTGAAGTCTTTACACCAAGACTAATCTGAACCAAATCTGTTTCAACCTGTGTGATTACAGGAACCATGAGTCAAAACCACTGCGCTAGTGATGACAGGAAGTCTTCAGGAAATGAAAGTTACGCTTTACACTCAAATCAAAGTCACACGAAGTGGAGGCCCTTCTCTCTTTCTGTAGACAAAGAAAAACACATTTTAAACTATATAGTCTGACAGAAACATTATAAGGTGAGTCCAAAGAATATAAAAAAATATGTGATAATATTTTAACTTACTTACAAATGTTTTCTTGGAAAGGCCTGTGCTAACACTTCCTGGTCTGAAGTATGTTTGGGTGGTGTATCCAACTGACTATGTTTGGGTGGTGTATCCAACTGACTATGTTTGGGTGGTGTCTCCAACTGACTATGTTTGAGTGGTGTCTCCAACTGACTATGTTTGGGTGGTGTGTCCAACTGACTATGTTTGGGTGGTGTATCCAACTGACTATGTTTGGGTGGTGTCTCCAACTGACTATGTTTGGGTGGTGTCTCCAACTGACTATGTTTGGGTGGTGTCACAAACCCATGTATGTTTGGGTGGTGTCACCAACCAATGTATGTTTGGGTGGTGTCTCCAACTGACTATGTTTGGGTGGTGTCTCCAACTGACTAGGTTTGGGTGGGGTCTCCTAGTGACTGTATGTTTGGGTGGTGTCTCCAACTGACTAGGTTTGGGTGGGGTCTCCAACTGACTGTATGTTTGGGTAGTGTCTCAAACTGACATTTGGGTGATGTATCCAACTGTGTGTGTTTGTGTGTGCATGTTTTTGTATGTGCTTGTGTCAGTGTGTGCACATGCTTGTGTGTCTGAAGTCTTCAAAACCTTTCGCTGAAAACACGTGATGCCAGATGACTGTCAACATTGCTTCCTCTCTGAGACGTTAAAGTCTACTTCCTCATTTGAACTTCAGCCTTCAGCAGTGATCAGCCATGAAGATCAATCTTTCTCTAGATCCACTTTTGATGTATTAATAATTACTATATTTTATCATTTACATTTCCCTGATTTACTTGTTTTAGGAACACTTTAACCTCCTATTCTTCATTTATACTTTTATAACTTTATACTGTATGGGGCAGAGCACATTTTAATCACGGAATAGATAAGGTAAGCCTACAGTTTACTACAGTTTATATTGTCTTTAGGTTATTGGTATATTATAATGATCTCATCTTGGGAAATGTGTCTGTGTAACACTTTAAAGACAATTCACTTTCGAGAAATACAATGTAAGTTTAATGTTTCACTATTGTGTTTCACTATTGTGTGTCAGAGACACACACAGACAGAGAGGGAGATAGACAGAGACACACAGAGACAGAGAGAGAGACACAAAGAGACAGAGAGAGAGATGCAGAGAGAGAGAGAGAGAGTGTGTGTGTGTGTGTGTGTGTGTGTGTGTGTGTGTGTGTGTGTGTGTGTGTGTGTGTGTGTGTGTGTGTGTGTGTGTGTGTGTGTGCGCGTGCTTGTGTGGAAACAAATAAACAATGCTAATTAGTTAAATAAGTCACTTCTCTTCCAAGGCACGGGCATCAACCAGTAGAAACAGAGTGAAGCATTTGAGCCACTGCAGCAGTCAGAGTGGTCATGTTGAGTAAAACAACACAATGTTAGATGCTGTGGAGACAATGTTGGTGGTTTCCTCTTGACTAGTTAACACCACAGACAGGTGTGTGTGTGTGTGTGTGTGTGTGTGTGTGTGTGTGTGTGTGTGTGTGTGTGTGTGTGTGTGTGTGTGTGTGTGTGTGTGTGTGTGTGTGTGTGTTACAGGAACCACGATGAGACAGACAGAGAGAGAGAGATACACAGAGAGAGATAGAAGGGTAGGGCAAGAGAGAGAGAGATAAAGGGACAGAGAGAGGGATACAGAGAGAGATGGAGATACAGAGAGGGGTAGAGAGAGAGAGATAAAGAGAATGAGAGAGGGGTAATGAGAGAAGAGGAGTTACAGAGAGGGGTAAAGAGAGAGAAAGAGATCGTGAGATGGAGAAAAAGGTAGATAGAGTGAGGGGTAGATAGAGTGAGGGGTAGATAGAGTGAGGGGTAGAGGGAGTGAGGGGTAGATAGAGAGTGTGCGGTAGAGCTAGTGTGATGTGATACACTCCCAACATATACTAGTAGTGTGACAATATGTGGCTGCTGTTGGCTCAAGAGTGAATTGGGGTTTGAGGGGGGGGGAGGTACAAGTGCACCAGCCCACGGCAGATGAAACATTGTGAGTAACAGAGGTGCAAAGCATATTTATTTATTTATTTGTTCATATTTTACCTCAAGGCAGAAAATGAGGAATGGCGCCCGGTGATTTTCTTTAAAAAACAACTGAAGTGTTCAGTAGTGTGTGAGCAGACAGAGCTCAGACAGCTAGAGGAGGATTCTACATGGAGGTGTTCAGTAGTCTGTGAGCAGACAGAGCTCAGACAGCTAGAGGAGGATTCTACATGGAGGTGTTCAGTAGTGTGTGAGCAGACAGCTCAGACAGCTAGAGGAGGATTCTACATGGAGGTGTTCAGTAGTCTGTGAGCAGACAGAGGTCAGACAGCTAGAGGAGGATTCTACATGGAGGTGTTCAGTAGTGTGTGAGCAGACAGAGCTCAGACAGCTAGAGGAGGATTCTACATGGAGGTGTTCAGTAGTCTGTGAGCAGACAGAGCTCAGACAGCTAGAGGAGGATTCTACATGGAGGTGTTCAGTAGTGTGTGAGCAGACAGCTCAGACAGCTAGAGGAGGATTCTACATGGAGGTGTTCAGTAGTGTGTGAGCAGACAGAGCTCAGACAGCTAGAGGAGGTGTTATGTTCCAGTTCATCATACTGTAAAGAAGGAGCTGCATCAGTGATGTGTCTCTACGTGCTGTTTGAACTATCAAGTGTTCCTTTGTTTTTCTCTTAGCTTGTAGGCATCAGAGCTCTCTGCCTATTGTTCATAAAAAAAAAAAGGATCATTCTTCATTACTGAGTGAAGTCATGAAACAGCAGCCTATAAGTGGTTAGTCTTCATCACTGAGTAGATCCCATCAAATCAAACGTGTGACAAAGACTATGTTTGTGTGGGACAGTGTGGGACACGTTGCCAATGTGGAGAGGTAGTCTACAAATGTGTCTTTCTACCTTAAGAAATAAACATTCTCACATGTCGCTTCACATCGTATTCCCCCCGTGGGACGTTGAAAAAGACTAACTCTGAGAATCACCTTGCACTGGCTTTACCCAGTTCTAAGGAGTTTCACTGTGTTTGTTGTAAGTGCATTTAATTTTCTTTGTGGTAGTTTCCAACATATTCCGCCTAAATCTGCACAGCTTGTGACTTTGTGGTGACTCCATGTTCTGCGTTGGGCGGAGCGTAGCAGGCAGCAAAGACGGTGACAGGTTCACCTGCACTTGACACACATGTGTGCTCAGTTTGATTGGCATCAAACACACCCCCGTGATGACAGCCTTCCCTGCCTTCTTCACAGCCATTGGCTAAAATCCAGATTTGAGAAAAGGGTCTGTCCTGCAGTGGTTTGACTTTTGAAACCTAGAGCCAATCAAAATGCGGGACAACCTCTGAATATGTTGGAGGCGGGACAAGGGATATAAATGCTGTGCATTCTCGCATCGAGCAGGACACCTGACACCTACAGTGAGGTCATGGAAAGGCAGCTTATAAGAGGTTACTCTGAGAGGAGTGTAAACTAGGAGGGGAACTGGTTCAACTGGTTGGTTCACAACATAATTTCCTTGTTATGAGTCAGGGGGTTTGTGTGACTCACTTTATTACAGCAGGAAGAAGACTAAGGTACTGTAGTCCACTCTGATCCGTGATATATCATTAATATGCATAACTTTGAATCTTACCAGTAGGTTGATGGTTAGATTTCTGTAAAAGCACACGGTTAAAGACTTTAGTAAATATATGTTTGCATTGCTATTTGTAAACATTGCTATTGAATAATTTTGAAGATTCTTGCTCTATGGGATGCTACAGGTTAGAATGTGGACATTAGGGATCGAACCCAGAACCTTTTAGCTTGGAGTCAAGTGTTAGGTTGAGGTTGAAATACTTATATTATTTTTTCTTCTGATTAAGGATTTGTCCTAAATCACAAGTGTCCTTGAGTGACTTTAAAGGTACTTAGGATGAAATATATAGTTTTTATATTTGTAGTGTGGAATTTTGATTAAATTATTATTATTATTATTGTTATTATTATTATTAGACAGGAAGATGGCCATCTTGGTTAGTGCAGGTGTTTTAAACGTCCTCTTGTACTGGGTCTCATTCTCTGTGGGCCTGCACCACAGATCTGGTTGTGATGTCATACGACATGAGGAAGTCCATATATGGTCATGATTTCAGAGCGGTATAACCAGCACAGGGAACAGTAGGTATGATATACGCATGGTGAACTTGATCTTGATCAGACACATTTGAAGCCCTTAGAGACCTTCTGTGTGGAATGATAAATAATTACATAATATATAGTTATTAGAAACGTCTGGGCTGCATCTCCACATCAATCCCCTCATTGTGAATAAGAGGGTCTATGGATCTGAGTCTAGGAAAGACCACCCTGCCTCTCGTCCAAAGTAAACAGAGACAACAGCCCCCTGTGACCGGCAATAAGCAGCTTATATAAAGCAGAGAATAAACAAATGTTGAATGGCTGTAGAAACAATATGTAGTTGTGTTTGTGTCCAGGTCTCCAGTCTACTATGAATGAGGAGAGAGAGGAGGGGGGTCCTACCTCTCAAACCACTCTGTCTGGGGTACATGGCCGCCAGAGCAAAGCTAAGGGGTAAGAAGAGGATCTCTCACTGTCTGTGACTGTGACTGTTGTCCATCTCAGAGCTCAGCAGTGATATATCATGACTCCATCATTAGTCTGAGTAAAAGCTGTGTGTGTGTGCGTTGTGTTGAAGCCCAGAGCAGCAGGAGAGAGCAGACTCCCCTGGACCCAGCTGTGTCTCCATGAAGAGTGACTTGTCCATGGATCTACCTGTTGGGTTTAAAGATGGAAATCAGTCTATTGAGAAGAGGTGAGTATTTATCAGAGATTATAAAGATACAGCATCTATCAAACATCCATAAATCCTAGTTCTTGTTTTTCTAGAATAGTCCAGCAGGAGAGATCAGACTCACCTGGACCCAGCTGTGTCTCCATGAAGAGTGATCACTCTATGGGTCTACCTGTTGGGTTTAAAGATGGAAATCAGTCTATTGAGAAGAGGTGAGGATTTAAAGAGTGACTGGTTGAGGCATGGGTGAGGGTTTCTTCAGCGGGGAATGATCGAGGGGGCAAAGGTGGGACATGTTTTTAAGGTGGAAAAAGGCTGTTTTAGTGATGTGGTTGACATGGTGTGAATGAGAGGAGGGATAAGACTGTTTTAGTGATATGGTTGACATGGTGTGAATGAGAGGATGGATAAGGCTGTTTTAGTGATGTGGTTGACATGGTGTGAATGAGAGGAGGGATAAGGCTGTTTTAGTGATGTGGTTGACATGGTGTGAATGAGAGGAGGGATAAGGCTGTTTTAGTGATGTGGTTGACATGGTGTGAATGAGAGGAGGGATAAGGCTGTTTTAGTGATGTGGAGCAATCGATGTTGAGTGCAAAGTCCTGGGTGGTGTGGATGAGGGAAGTCCTGGGGATAGTCTCTGGGATGTTCTGGTTCTAGCTGTGGGTTCTGGGGGCAGGAGGGCACTTGGTTGTGGATTGTTTCAAAATATAATAGAGTGTGTGTGTGTGTGTGTGTGTGTGTGTGTGTGTGTGTGTGTGTGTGTGTGTGTGTGTGTGTGTGTGTGTGTGTGTGTGTGTGTGTGTGTGTGTGTGTGTGTGTGCTCTCCACAGACAACACCAGGAGAAGTCAAAGGTTACCAGTGCTCAGTCTGTACAGCAGCATCAAACAGAGCTGATCAAGGTGTGTAAATGCCCAACAAGACATTTGACTTTAGCTCTACATTTACATTAAAATGAATCTCTTTTGGTGCTAATAGTCTCCAGGCTTCCCTCTTTAGACCAGCGGGACGTGAATCTAGGACGGATGCTTCTGATGTCCTCAGTTAGTTCAGAGTAAAGTTCTCCTTGATGTTTGTTCTGTTCCAGAGGGCTGAGGAGAACGCACACACTTTTCTAGACAAGGAGCTGAAGAAGCTGTGGAGGGTTCTCTTCCTACATTACCCACAATGCTCAGCGAATCAGAGGGAGGAAGAGGAGGAGGTGGATGGTAAGAACGAGGAGCAGAGGAGGCGCGCCATAGAGGGAGTGGTAGACATCACACTGCTCTGCCTGATGGAGATGAACCAGGAGGAACTGGCCGACACACTGAGGGCCGGTAAGAGACTCGTAAGCCCCTATCACAAATGTGATAGAGGCTTACCAATATTCCTGAACATATCCTGCATAGTGTAATGTGTGAATGGGATCAGGGGTCGATATTCCAGGTAGCATCTAGTAGCATTTCCAGGTCATTGTCTGTATGGTTGGGTGGTGAATTTAAGAAGTGACATTGCAAAAATAAAAAAAGAATAATATATACTGCAGATCAACAACATAATAACTACATATTAAACACTATCTTGTTATATCAGCATAGCAAGTCACTTTCCACTGATACAAAACAATGATAGCACTACTTTGTACGTGGAATTGATACAGCTATATAAAAATCATGATGTTGATCATATAACAGGAATAAATTATGTCACCATCCACTAACTGATGTCTTCTGCTGTTTTGTCATTTAGAAACCTTTGCTGTCGAGTGCCAACATAAAATCAAGTCTCATTTGAAGAAGAAGTTCAGGTGTGTGTTTGAGGGAATCGCTAAAGCAGGACAGCCAACAGGTCTGAATGACTTCTACACAGAGCTCTTCATCACAGAGAGAGGCAGTGGAGAGGTCAACAAGGAACATGAGATCAGACTGATTGAAACAGCTTCCAGGAAACCAGCCAAGGAAGAAACACCGATCAGATGTGAAGACATCTTTAAACCCTTACCTGGACAAGATCAACCAATCAGAACAATGATGACAACTGGAGTGGCCGGCATTGGTAAAACCGTCTTAACACACAAGTTCACTCTGGACTGGGCTGAAGGCAAAGCCAACCACGACATACACTTCACATTTCTCTTCACTTTCAGAGAGCTGAATTTACTGAAAGGAAAGAGTTTAGCTTGGTGGAACTTCTTCATCACTTCTTTATTGAGACCAAAGAAGCAGGAATCTGCAGATACGACCGGTTCCAAGTTGTCTTCATCTTGGATGGTCTGGATGAGTGTCGACTTCCTCTGGACTTCCAGAACAACCAGATCTGGACTGATGTCACAAAGTCCACCTCTGTGGACGTGTTGCTGACAAACCTCATCAGGGGCTACCTGCTTCCTTCCGCCCGCATCTGGATAACCACACGCCCTGCTGCAGCCAATCAGATACCTGCTGAGTGTGTTGACATGGTGACAGAGGTGAGAGGGTTCACCGACCCACAGAAGGAGGAGTACTTCAGGAAGAGATTCAGAGAGGAGACGCTGGCCAGCACAATCATCTCCCACATCAAGAAATCACGAAGCCTCCACATCATGTGTCACATCCCAGTCTTCTGTTGGATCACTGCTACAGTGTTGGAGGACTTCTTCAAAACATCCCAGAGAGGAGAAGAGATGCCCAATACCGTGACTCAGATGTACATCCACTTCCTGAGGGTTCAGTCCATACAGGGGGACAAGAAGTATCATGGGAGAGCTGTAGTAGATCCACACTGGAGTTCAGAGAGCAGGGAGATCATTGTTTCTCTGGGAAAACTGGCTTTTAACCAGCTGGAGAAAGGCAACCTGATCTTCTACGAGGCAGACCTAGCTGAGTGTGGCATCGATATCAAAGCAGCCTCAGAGTACACAGGAGTGTTCACTCAAATATTTAAAGAGGAGTGTGGGCTGTACCAGGACAAGGTGTTCTGCTTTGTCCATCTGAGCATCCAGGAGTTTCTGGCTGCCCTTTATGTCTTTCTGTCCTTCATCGACACTGGGGTCAATCTGCTCTCAGGACAACCACAATCTCTGTGGTATATTCTGTGTAGAAAGAAACCCAAACTCTACCAGAGTGCTGTGGACAAGGCCTTACAGAGTGAGAACGGACACCTGGACTTGTTCCTCCGCTTCCTCCTGGGCCTCTCTCTGGAGACCAATCAGATTCTCCTACGAGGACTGCTGGGACAGACAGGGAGTAGCGCATGGACCAATGAGGAAACTGTGTCTTACATCAAGGAGAAGATAGGTGGAGATCTCTCTCCAGAGAGAAGCATCAATCTGTTACACTGTCTGAATGAGCTGAACGACCGTTCTCTAGTGGAGGACATCCAACAGTACCTGACATCAGGAAGGCTCTCCACAAAATCTCTCTCCCCTGCTCAGTGGTCAGCTCTGGTCTTCATCTTACTGTCATCAGAAGAGGAGCTGGATGTGTTTGACCTGAAGAAATACTCTGCTTCAGAGGAGGGTCTTCTGAGGCTGATGCCAGTGGTCAAAGCCTCCAAAACATCTCTGTAGGTGTACTAATAACACGTATTACAATACACACAACACAATATACATACTACTAGAATATAAAAGTTATAATAATATACAAAACATCTCTGTAGGTGTACTTATAACATGTATTACAATACAATACATAATATACCTAATACTACAATAAAAAGTAAATTAATATACAAAACAATTACAAACAGTACAAAACAACTAGTCAATATTAAAAATTTTACACCAAATATTGAATAAACATAAGGATCTAATGTATTCAGTCTAATATATTAGTTAAATTAATAAAACAATTATAATTAAAGATCACAGTTCCTAACATGTTGTTTTTATTTTGTGTAAAGGCTGAATGGCTGTCATCTGTCAGAGAGATGCTGTGAAGTTCTGGCCTCAGTTCTCAGCTCCAACTCCTCTAGTCTGAGAGAGCTGGACCTGAGTACCAATGATCTGCAGGATTCAGGAGTGAAGCTGCTCTCTGCTGGACTGGGGAGTCCACACTGTACACTGGAAACTCTCAGGTCAGTTATCAGCCTCTTCTTCAAACTGTCCTGTTAACTGCTAGTATGTAATGTATGTTATATGTTATGTAACTCTGGCCAGCTGATGTGAGGGTTAGGGTTAGGGGTTGCTGTCCTGTTAAATGCTAGTATGTTATTTATGTTATATGTTATATAACTCTAGCCAGCTTTTGTGAGGGTTAGGGTTAGGGGTTGCTGTCCTGTTAACTGCTAGTATGTTATGTATGTTATATGTTATGTAACTCTGGCCAGCTGATGTGAGGGTTAGGGGTTTCTGTCCTGTTAACTGCTAGTATGTTATGTATGTTATATGTTATGTTACTCTGGCCAGCTGATGTGAGGGTTAGGGGTTGCTGTCCTGTTAACTGCTAGTATGTTATGTATGTTATATGTTATGTAACTCTGGCCAGCTGATGTGAGGGTTAGGGGTTGCTGTCCTGTTAACTGCTAGTATGTTATGTATGTTATATGTTATGTAACTCTGGCCAGCTGATGTGAGGGTTAGGGTTAGGGGTTGCTGTCCTGTTAACTGCTAGTATGTTATGTATGTTATATGTTATGTAACTCTGGCCAGCTGATGTGAGCTGAGGAGTTGTCATTAGTGTAGACATGGTGATGAGACTCTAGCCGTGCTGTGATCTGAATATAATGCACACCTCACCACTAGAACATCACTGGCCGTGGTATAGTGATTCATATGGAACATTAAAGATGTCCTTTATTAACATCACATTAGTTTGGTGTAAGTGCTGCTCATGTCCAATGTTACAACATCCTCCACCTAGCTGCGCCGGCTGCCACTACCCCACGTGCACTCTGTCTACTCACCTGTCTTCAATCTCCAATCAGCGCACTCTTTCTTCCCTGTTCACCAAGCAGCCGTCGCCAGTTCGTTGTTTACGCTCTACGAGTCAGTACTTCGTCCCAGCATACCTTGTTCTCTGCTTGCCTGTCCCAGCCTTCCCAGCCAACCCGTCTTTCCTTGTCCTAGTTCTCCCCGGTTCCTTCCCGACTCCTGTTCCTGATCGCCTGACTGCCTCCCCGTGAACGACCTCTCGCCTGCCTGACTACCCGCCTGCCTTCGCCCACTGTCTGCTTGCCGTCCGCCTGTTACGAACCCCGCCTGCCTGACTACCCGCCTGCCTAGGTCTTGCCTGTACTTCTGCCGATAAATCCCTTTCAACCCGTTCCCTTCCCAGTCGAGTGTGTACTGCATTTGGGTCCTAAGTTCATAACCTTAACATCCAATGCATTTCTGTTGCTCTTTTCCCTGCTGACAAAACACTCCCTGGTTCTACACAATGTTAGAACTTGTGAAGAAACGGTCTTAGCGTACCAAACACAGCGGACTTCTCCTGACTCTAACCGAACAATATCTTATTTGAGTTGTAGCTATTGAGAAAGGAGCATTGGTTTAAGATCCTGTTTCACATCCAAGTGAAGGAAGTTCTGCTGTATGTGATGATGTCATATCCCTACTTCCTCTTCCTGTTCTCAGACAGGGTAAAGTATCAATTAAGCTTTTGGTGGTCCTCCATATGGAATGAATACACTTTATTAATGGTGTGTGTGTCTGTGTGTGTGCATGCATGTGTGTGCGCAGCTTGTCTGGCTGCCTGGTCACACAGGAAGGCTGTGCTTCTCTGGCCTCAGCTCTGAGCTCCAACCCCTCCCATCTACGAGAGCTGGACCTGAGCTACAATCACCCAGGAGACTCAGGAGTTACGCTGCTCTCTGCTGGACTGGAGGATCCACGCTGGAGACTGGACACTCTCAGGTATGGAGAGGACAGCTCACCACTCAGGGACAATGTCTCCTACAAGGATTCAACCAGCTGCTAGATGAAGTGGTTTGAAAATGCAGCTGGAACTCATGTTGTGTAGAAAGTGATGAGACATCGGATGATGAAGGTGAATGTTTCAACATGCTGCTCTCACTTTGTTTCCCCCCCCCAGTGTGGAGCACGGTGGAGTGTGGAGACTGAAACCAGGTGTAAAGAAGTGTAAGTGTTTAGTTAGATTCATCACAACACACACTAACTATTGAGATGGAAAGTCCATCCACACATCAGGAGGTGATGTCCGTTCATAAAGTTGTGTACTTGTGTATACTTATGTATAGCTATGTTTCCCTGTGTTTATGTATGTCTAGTATGTACATGTAAGTATGAGTACATGTTTATGTATATATAGTATGTATGAGTACATGTTTATGTATATATAGTATGTATGAGTACATGTCTATGTATATATAGTATGTACGTGCATGTATGAGTACATGTCTATGTATATATAGTATGTACGTGTATGTATGAGTACATGTCTATGTATATATAGTATGTACGTGTATGTATGAGTACATGTCTATGTATATATAGTATGTACGTGTATGTATGAGTACATGTCTATGTATATATAGTATGTACGTGTATGTATGAGTACATGTCTATGTATATATAGTATGTACGTGTATGTATGACTACATCTCTATGTATATATAGTATGTACGTGTATGTATGAGTACATGTCTATGTATATATAGTATGTATGAGTACATGTCTATGTATATATAGTATTTACGTGTATGTATGAGTACATGTCTATGTATATATAGTATGTATGAGTACATGTCTATGTATATATAGTATGTATGAGTACATGTCTATGTATATATAGTATGTACGTGTATGTATGAGTACATGTCTATGTATATATAGTATGTATGAACCAGTTCTATGGCTCCAACAGTTAATTTCCAGCCTGTATGTGAGCTCAGCTTGTTCAGTCTGTTGTTCACACAGGTGTCCCTTTGAAGGTTGAGTGCAATGTATGTGTATTGGGAAGTCTAACAGTTTAATATCTTGAAAGATATTACAAGTATTGTTTAGCTATTTCATGAGTAATTAGCTCATCATGCTGAACATGTTGATGTAGAATATGTTTATGTAGTGTAAATATTGAGGGAGTAAATGCAGTTTATACATTTTCCTTGGTTTCAATGTTTTGATTGGGACAGCCACTCACACACACATGGGATTTGCTATTAACTTTAAACTAAAACTCATAGCAAACTATTCCACTGTAGTATTATCATGCATTTCTATGTTAGTTTGTAGAGTAGATGGCACGTGAAAAAGGACAGGAATAAGAAGTATGCAAGAGAACAGTACTAGTGATGATGATGATGATGAAGAATGGATCAGCAGCTAATCATGTCTTGTTCTCTCGTCAGATGCCTGTGAACTCACACTGGACCCAAACACAGCCCACAGACGACTCTCTCTGTCTGAGGACAACAGAAAGGTGACGCTGGTTAGAGAGGAGCAGTCTTATCCTGATCACTCAGAGAGATTTGACACCTATCACCAGGTGTTGTGTAGAG
Organism: Lota lota; assembly: GCA_026745465.1. Classification (NCBI taxonomy): domain Eukaryota; kingdom Metazoa; phylum Chordata; class Actinopteri; order Gadiformes; family Lotidae; genus Lota; species Lota lota. Next base: position 942,431 of record JACYXH010000057.1, on the reverse strand, counting down.
AGGGTCTGACTGGCCGCTGTTACTGGGAGGTAGAGATGGAAGGAGTTATTGTTATAGGAGTGACATACAGAGGAATCACAAGGAGAGGAGGGGGTGATGACAGCTTGCTTGGAGGGAACAACAAGTCCTGGAGTCTTTATTGTTTTGATGATGTTTACACTGCAGAGTACAATGGTAGAGAAACAGCCATACGTCTCCCCCCCCCTGGCTCTAACAGAGTAGGAGTGTATCTGGACCGGCCTGCTGGCACTCTGTCCTTCTACAGAGTATCCCCAGATGTAGGAGGGTCCTCAGACACACTGACACACATCCACACCTTCCAGTCCACCTTCACCCAGGAGGACCTCCTCCCTGCGTTTAGGTTATGGGGGGGTGGTGCCTCAGTGTCTCTGTGTCGGTTGTAGAAAAAAAAGAAACGCGGCGGGCGGGCCGTGTGCGTGTTTCTTTTTTTCCACACACACATAGTACACACACATAGTACACACACAAACACACATAGTACACACACAAACACAAATAGTACACACACACACATAGTACACACACACACATAGTACACACATAGTACACACACACACACATAGTACACACACACACATTGTACACACACACATAGTACACACACACACACACATAATACACACACACACATAGTACACACACAAATACACATAGTACACACACATAGTACACACACACATAGCACACGCACAAAATACACACACAAAGTACACACGCATATAGTACACACACATAGTACACACACACATAGTACACACACATAGTACACACACATAATTACACGAAGAAGTTATATTTTCTCTTTCATTTACTTCAATAATCTTTTACATTTTTTAATGTAACATACTGTTTGCTTTTACTCAAGTCTGTTTGTAAATTAAAAATGGAGGCGAGAGAGAGATTTATTGTGGCTGTATTTTCCTTATTTCCTTATTTTGTAAAGATTTAATGTGTTGTTATGTGTTGTTTTATTTGACGAGTTACATGGCTATTTTATGTGTTGTTAATGTCTATTAGACAAGCATATACAATGTAATATTTGTCTATTTACGTTGATCTTGCTCTGCTTATTACAACAATAAATAATTTGGTTTGAAGTAACTCAGTACTTGAGTAGTCTTTTCACTAGATACTTTCTTACTCTTCCTCAAGTCATTATCTGATGACTACTTTTACTTTTACATGAGTTATTATTACTTTAAATATATACTTAGGCTGTTATAAATAGGAGGTTATTGACAGTGCTCATTATTCTATATAATTATATTACCTACAATTCTTATCATTACCAATATAAACACTTATCTTGTTCAGTCTTAGTATGTCTTCAATGATCTTAAACTTTGTAACATTTGCTATTTAGTCAACGTTACTAGAATAATCACATAATGCAGAAAGAAATCCCTGGTTGTGGTTCGGAGCGAGAAGTTGTCTCTCAAACTGTAGGAATATAGACCTATAAAAATACAATAATCAGTGCATTCTGTGTATGAGATGCATCGCCATGCACCAAGAGTATGGCTAGAGCTGTCAACAGCTTTATTCTTTATTATTCGTTGGTTCCTATAACTATATAAGCCTAGTTATAAAGGGTAATGAAGGTTTAATAGAAGAGTTCAACAGCTTTATTCTTTATTCTCCGTTGGTTCCTATAACTATATAAGCCTAGTTATAAAGGGTAATGAAGGTTTAATAGAAGAGTTCAACAGCTTTATTCTTTATTCTCCGTTGGTTCCTATAACTATATAAGCCTAATTATAAAGGGTAATGAAGGTTTAATAGAAGAGTTCTCAACAGCTTTATTCTTTATTTTTCTTTGGTTCCTATAACTATATAAGCCTAATTATAAAGGGTAATGAAGGTTTAATAGAAGAGTTCTCAACAGCTTTATTCTTTATTATTCGTTGGTTCCTATAACTATATAAGCCTAGTTATAAAGGGTAATGAAGGTTTAATAGAAAATTAAGCTGCATTCGCGAACATCAAAACGATGATCGCTACAAAAAAAAAATGCAACCATCAACACAGCAGTCCTATAGAAATACGCTTTATAACTATAATAGTGCTGACTAAATAAACTGCTCAAAAAATAAAGGGAACACTAAAATAACACATCCTAGATCTGAATGAATGAAATAATCTCATTAAAATCTTTTTTCTTAACATAGTTGAATGTGCTGACAACAAAATCACACAAAAAGTATCAATGGAAATCAAATTTATCAACCCATGGAGGTCTGGATTTGGAGTCACACTCAAAATTAAAGTGGAAAACCACACTACAGGCTGATCCAACTTTGATGTAATGTCCTTAAAACAAGTCAAAATGAGGCTCAGTAGTGTGTGTGGCCTCCACGTGCCTGTATGACCTCCCTACAACGCCTGGGCATGCTCCTGATGAGGTGGCAGATGGTCTCCTGAGGGATCTCCTCCCAGACCTGGACTAAAGCATCCGCCAACTCCTGGACAGTCTGTGGTGCAACGTGGCGTTGGTGGATGGAGCGAGACATGTTGTCCCAGATGTGCTCAATTGGATTCAGGTCTGGGGAACGGGCGGGCCAGTCCATAGCATCAATGCCTTCCTCTTGCAGGAACTGCTGACACACTCCAGCCACATGAGGTCTAGCATTGTCTTGCATTAGGAGGAACCCAGGGCCAACCGCACCAGCATATGGTCTCACAAGGGGTCTGAGGATCTCATTTCGGTACCTAATGGCAGTCAGGCTACCTCTGGCGAGCACATGGAGGGCTGTGCAGCCCCCCAAAGAAATGCCACCCCACACCATGACTGACCCACCGCCAAACCGGTCATGCTGGAGGATGTTGCAGGCAGCAGAACGTTCTCCACGGCGTCTCCAGACTCTGTCACGTCTGTCACATGTGCTCAGTGTGAACCTGCTTTCATCTGTGAAGAGCACAGGGCGCCAGTGGCGAATTTGCAAATCTTGGTGTTCTCTGGCAAATGCCAAACGTCCTGCACGGTGTTGGGCTGTAAGCACAACCCCCACCTGTGGACGTCGGGCCCTCATACCACCCTCATGGAGTCTGTTTCTGACCGTTTGAGCAGACACATGCACATTTGTGGCCTGCTGGAGGTCATTTTGCAGGGCTCTGGCAGTGCTCCTCCTGCTCCTCCTTGCACAAAGGTGGAGGTAGCGGTCCTGCTGCTGGGTTGTTTCCCTCCTACGGCCTCCTCCACGTCTCCTGATGTACTGGCCTGTCTCCTGGTAGCGCCTCCATGCTCTGGACACTACGCTGACAGACACAGCAAACCTTCTTGCCACAGCTCGCATTGATGTGCCATCCTGGATGAGCTGCACTACCTGAGCCACTTGTGTGGGTTGTAGACTCCGTCTCATGCTACCACTAGAGTGAAAGCACCGCCAGCATTCAAAAGTGACCAAAACATCAGCCAGGAAGCATAGGAACTGAGAAGTGGTCTGTGGTCACCACCTGCAGAACCACTCCTTTATTGGGGGTGTCTTGCTAATTGCCTATAATTTCCACCTGTTGTCTATTCCATTTGCACAACAGCATGTGAAATTTATTGTCAATCAGTGTTGCTTCCTAAGTGGACAGTTTGATTTCACAGAAGTGTGATTGACTTGGAGTTACATTGTGTTGTTTAAGTGTTCCCTTTATTTTTTTGAGCAGTGTATATGTATGCATCTAAAGATTGACTGCTAAACATGTTACACTTCACGCAGTCTCTAATGGCGTATTTCTTTGTTTGAACTGCTTTGAACATCCTAATCAATAAATAAATATAAATTCCACTTCAATTCCCTTAATACAACCTACTCAATCAGAGTTTAAGATAAAATCCTAATGTGGATATAATTTCCAAATCAGCTAAGCCAGACTCTTTTGATACCATCTTGAACTCACAATCTCCACATTTCAAATCAAAGGATTGATGCATGACACAACTACGTCTGCTCAGAAATAAGTTAATTGATTACGTACTAAATAAATGTATCCTATTTGCTATGCTAACACAAAATGGGGCCTGTCACAAAGCCCATAATGATGGAATGCAGAACTAGCTAGCTACCTTAATACACTGAGCTATAGCATTCAGAAACTTCACTACTTAGGACTTCTTCAGAATCAGCAGCTATGTTCCCCAGTGAGGCCAATTAGGTGCAGAGAATTTGATTCTCTCTTGTGGAAGTATAGAAGCGCAACTTGTTCTCTCCCTCTGTCGGACCTGCGGAAATACAAATATAAGAAGGTTAATGAAAGTGGCGTGAAAAAGACCTAGAGCTGATTTCACTCATTCACACTCCTAGGTTGAGTGTAGTAGTTACGAGGACTTTTATTTTCCCAAACAGGAAGCTCAAACCTCTTACTGTTTCAAACTGTTTACAAAGTTGACTGAAAAAGGAGATTCTTCATGAAGATCTGAGACTCCCTTGTGCAAGTAGTACATACAAGCTGGTGCATGCCTTTACAGAAGGTGAAGCATATTTGGCTTTATAAGGACCTGGTATTGGCTCTATAGGCTTGACACCAACCTGTAAAACAGATTAAGTTAAGATGTTCTTTACAAGAGCATTGCCTCCATGTGGAAGGTTCCATGCTGGACACGCCCCCACAGGGGCTGGAATGGTATGAGCCTTCATCCCATTGGGTGAAGTCCATCGGGTCACCAGACATCCAAAACCAGGAGCTTCCTAAAAGGGACCTACCATCATTGAAAGAGATTAAAGAGTTACCTGGGTGGAAGGAAGAATAATGCGGCCAAATATTTAGCTTTTGTTATTTTCATGGTATTTTTGATAAGACAAAGTGATGGACGGACAGATGATCATAAGGACAGACTTGATTGCCTGATAGACACCAAGGTCTGGCCAGTACCTGCGCAGGCCCACCCAGAAGTGGCTGGTTAGTGGGAAGGGGGCGCGAGCCACCAGCTCATCAATTATCTCATCCTCTTCTGGGTCCCTGAGGCTCAGCAGGTCCCAGTGAAAGTCTCTGCAGTAGAGCAGGGCGTCTGACCAGCACAGCTGCCTACCCCCCAGAGTGATGTTCCTCCCCATCTCCTGAATGCTGACGGAGGGTGGAGGAGGCCCTAACTCTGGGGAACCAAAAGACAGTGTGGTGGTAAGGGATTTCTACTCTCATTTCTATCCCTTTATGTATCTTTGAGCAGACACCTAATCCCTACCCACTATTAAGACATTTAGCAAACACTTTTACATTTACAAAAGCTTCATTAGTGACACTAAATTGCCAATCAGTGTGGGATGTTTTTAATTGCATACACAACACTTTCAGACAGGCAGTACTTTTCTCTCAGACATCTCAGCACACTTGTAGATCAGTAGTGCCCAACCTTTGACTTTAGGTGGACCACTAAATTGTCATTAAGACCTTTCACGGACCACCTCAGTAGAAAATAGATAAATACAAATGCAGTAGCTGATCAAAGAGTGCCCGCAAACAATTTATACACAAGTATTACTGCAAGAAGGCCATGGCCAGTGGGAAACAGTGGAAAGATTAAGTCAGCAATGCTTATGCTCCCTTTGTGTTTATTCAAACACAAAGCAACACAAAACATAAATGGAAAACCTTACAATGCTAAAAAGTGACTGCACAAAGTATTACAAAAATAATAACAAACCATAATACTTTTTTAATGAATATTTATGATATTTTTTATATGAGCTATATTATTTTTTATATTATTGTACATTTGTCTATTTAAAAAATAAACGTTCACGTACCACCTGCAGTACCCTCGTGTACCACCAGTGGTGCGCGTACCAGAGGGTGAAAACACTTCATGCAGATTGTGCTCTGGTGGATGCTTTTACCCAAAGTCGGTGCGTACATTGTTATAATAGGTAGCCCAAAGTGGGAAACAAACCCCTAACCCTGGCAATGTTAGTGCAATACTCTACCTGTTGAGCTATAAGGACCAGCAGCATTTGACTTTTGACCAATGATGGTTGAACAGTGGTACTGGTTCCCCCATCCCCCTTTGATGGTCATGAAATGATGGACTGGGAAAAGAGACAGAGAGAAGAAGATACAGTAGTCTGGTGAAGGTATCAGAGACCAGGTTCTAGTAGCTGGTGTGTGTCCAGGTGTACTTGAGCAGAGCACTGGTTTGTGTTCCCTTATTTTCTGGGAACATAATATTCTATGTTATTTAGTTATTTACACTTTAATCAAAAGACACCTAAAAGCAAGTTGAGGTCATGGGGATCAAACCCATAATGTTTTGGCTGGGAGTCGAACAGTATTGAGTGGAAGTAGGGTAGGTGACTAATGATTCACCTTGGATTTTCGTTGCCGTTGTTCGCCAGTGAATTCCCGATCAGTATTTCCACGCCATTGAGCCTCTCCCTAGAAACATTCCTATTAGTGACCTGGATCTCTGACACCCTGTATACACCAGGCAGCTCCAGCCTCCACCATCGTTGAGCCTGATAGGTGGTAGAGCTGCAGCTGTTGTGATAGTAATCAGGGTCGGTGTTCCCATCGATGGCGCGTTCAGCCAGTCCGCCCAAGTCGGTTGTAGACTGAATAGCCGTGCCGCTCAGCGCCAGGTTAATGCGGGATGCAGCTTAATGGAGAAATAAACCACAGCATAGTTTGTAAAGTTGCATTCTAGTGTTCAAAACACATTGAAATACTTCTAAAAATAATTATAACTAGTCATCTGCCCCTAAATGGGGCACATAGAAATACCTGAAAATCCAGGTAACTTCCACAGGAGGACCACAACACCTGGTGATGAGGAAATAATATTTACTTAATAAAATAAACAGTTCAGCAATTTTTTACAAGCATTTATCCTGCAACTATTGTATCTATGAACTATTCTAACTATTCGTGGTAGGAATCTTACACACGCCCACGATCACAAAAACATAGGTGGAGGTCAACTGTCAAAAGTTATGGCAGGTACATTTTAATTCAACATAATGAACTGGGTAATGATAAATACTGTAGTGCTGTGTGGAATACCTACCAATGAAACTGCAGATGAGACGACTGGAGCCCATGGTTCTGGAGAAACAATATGCCCAGACAATAGATAATACTAGCTACTAGGTATACAGTCATACATACATATAAAATTATTCATACAACATTCTACTGAAAGTAGAAACAAATAGATCATTTGAGATGGAGCCAAAAGTAATTGACATATTACATTAATCTTAGGAGTCCAAAAATGAGGAGTCTACCATTACAGAGCAATAAAATAAAATCCTTAAATAGTTTGTCTCTCTGACTTGAAGATGGTACTCACCGGCAGAGTCGGTAGGTCCTTCTGTTACGAATGAAGCGTCTGCATCTAGGACCAGCACCATATACACTTGGATTTGCATTAAGTAATCCAAAGGATCTTGTTTGCAAATTCTACTGCTCAAGTCCTTACTGTGAGGGTGACTATGGGGTTCTCTGCAGGAAAGGAAAGGTGAGAGATATGAGGTGAATTTAACAAAAACATGGCTTTCTTTATTACAACAAACTTCTTTTAGTTTGTGGTACAGGGGAAAACCGGTAAGCAAGGCTGGATGAGTGTTTAGTTAATTTAATGTCGAAATGGTACATATTATAGGTTTAACCATGTCTAACCTAATACCTATACTTAACCATCTAACCAGCTAAAATAAGCAACTTATAATGGCGTAATTTAGAAAGCCGAAGTGTGAGTAGCTCACTTTAATAGTCTTAAAGTCAAAAACACAAACCAACCTAGCGTTCTAGAAATGCTTGTACTTATACACATGGTATCGTCAGGGCGTATCCCTTTAATGGTACCACTAAAACACATTGTCAAGGGTCGTGGTTTGCCACTGCTGGCACTATTATCATGCTGATAATATAATAAACTGACTTCCTTTTGATTTGTTGAGATGTCAATGAGTTGTTTTAATTACTAGCTAGGGCCTTGCCTTTCTCTGTCTGCCAACATATTAAATGAGAAAGAAATACATGGCTGTATTTCTTCCTCTATGTATTCATTATAAATTGGTAATAAGTATAATTTTACAAATTAGAATAAGAATCGTCCAATTATATGTAGTTCTAAGTAAAACCTTTATTTTTCAAACTTCAGTTTTGGTTAACATGTTCAGGCTGATTACACTCTGTCCTCATGAGTAAAAGAGATATCACATGTGTATCTTACTTAAAAATGATTATGGCCCCACTGCTACATACCTTGCCCTGACGTCTGTCTCTACATATCACTTTGCATCGGCTCATACTGGCTCTAGGTAGGAAGAACAAACAAATGACAGGATAAAGTATGCAGATTGATAAAATGGAAACATTACTAGCAGCTGCACCCATTGAACAGGGACATTCGAAGGACGTTGGCCATTTGCAAACATAATTTGTATAGGCCTTGTAAGATACGTCAACGCTTTGCCTGAAGGATCATGGGAAATATCTCTTTGTGTTATATTGTTGTGTGATGAAGGGGAAATGGACACACAAGTGTCTCAACTCTATTTTCTTGTTTTACCTTTAAATTGAGTTTGACATGGGCATTTTGTTTCTCTAGAACCATGGGGTCCAGTCGTCTTATCTGCAGTTTCATTGGTAGATATTCCACACAGTACTACAGTATTTATCATTATCCAGTCCATTATACTGAATTAATAAAAATGTACCTGCCATAAATGTCGACCTCCTGCTATGTTAATGTGATCATGGGCGTGTAAGATTCCTACCACGAATAGTTAGAATATTTCATAGATACAATAGTTGCAGGATCAATGCTTGCAAATAATAGCTGAAGTATTTATTTTATTAAGTAAATAGTATTTCCTCATCACCAGATGTTGTGGTCCTCCTGCGGAAGTCACCTGGATTTTCAGGTATTTCTATGTGCCCCATTTAGGGGCCAATGACTAGTTATAATTATTAGTATTAGTATTGTGTTTTGAACAATAGAATGCAACTTGACAAACTATTCTGTGCTTTCTTTCTCCATTAAGCACCCATTGAACAGGGACATTCGAAGGACGTTGGCTATTTGCAAACATTATTTGTTTAGGCCTTCACTGACTACCGGGTCGGGACATTGCTAGTTTTACTGTGTGACCTCACCGGACTCCGCGAATGCAGAGAGCCATCGCAAGCTGCAAATGAATTTGTGTGAGACACGTCAACGCGTTGCACAAAGGATCATGGGAAATCTCTCTGTGTGTTATATTGTTATGTGATGAGTGTATTTATGTATGTATATGAGTGTACATACGTGTATTGTTTTGAAAATGTTTAACTTACAGGTATATTCTGTAACATTTCTGCAATAAAACACAAACACAGCGAGGCGTCAGACAAGGGAAGTTCATGTGAAACTCAATTTCAGGGTAACAATAAAATAGGGTGGAGACACTTGCGTTTCTGTTTCCCTTCACCACACAACAATATAACACAGAGAGATTTCCCATGATCCTTCAGGCAAAGCGTTGACGTATCTCACAAGGCCTATACAAATAATGTTTGCAAAAAGCCAACGTCCTTCGAATGTCCCTGTTCAATGGGTGCAGCTGCTAGTAATGTTTCCATTTTATCTATCTGCATACTTTAACCTGTCATTTGGTTGTACTTCCTATCTAGAGCCAGTGAGAGCCAATGCAAAGTGATCTGTAGAGACAGACGTCAGAGCAAGGTATGTAGCAGTGGGGCCATAATTTTTTTAAAGTAAGATACACATCTGATACCTCTTTTACTCATGAGGACAAGTGTAATTAGCCTGAACATGTTAATCGACACTAAAGTTTGAAAAACTACTGTCTACATAATTGGACAATTCTAATTCTAAGATTATACTTATTAGCAATTTATAATGAATACATAGATGAAGAAATACAGCCATGTATTTCTCTCCAATTGAATATTTGTGCATACAAATTGGAGAGGAAGGTACAGAGGCAGACAGAGAAAGACAAGGCCCTAGCTAGTAATGAAAACAACTCATTGACATATCAACAAATCAAAGGGAAGTCTTTGTGACACAGCAGCCTCTGGACAGAAAGATTATCACCCAGGTAGATACCATACAGAGGGATAAGAAGAGACTCCAGCTTAAAAACCATGTACTAAGCTTGTGAGTGTCTGTTGGGTAACAACTTCAGCATTTTTAGCATTTAAAGTAACACCCTTACATTTGATGGCCGTCTTGTTTTGGTGCGTGTGGTAGGCATAGCATTTAGGACCTGTAGAAACATACTATGTGATGTAATCTTCCTGCTCAGTGTCAAACTAGTCCCCATCGTTAAGCTCATCTGTCAAGTCCTCCAGGTATGGGCCTGTAAGGGGTACCCCATCACCCCTGCCAGAAACAAAAATGATGCTGTCTGTGTCACAGTAAAGGACACACTCTTGCAGTTTTTCTAAAAGGTCGTATAGCATAAGCCTCGCGTGTCACAGCCCCCACAACCACGTTAACATCCCAAGCCCTAGAGAGTCGTGCATCTTTGTGTTTCCACTGCACCATAGCTATGTCATCAGAGATGAAGCAAAAGTGACTGACGTGGTAGCTGTCGCTGAACATTAGCTGTGTAAACTTTTCAGGATCAGAAATTAACTCGCATGAGGGTAGGTCTGTGCGCAACGAAAAGCGACCCCACAAATTGTTCAGAATTAGCTTGTTACAACTACGCATGGCTTTGTTTACACGCATGTTGCCCGGATCTAACCGAATGCCTTCCTTGGCATAGTAGTTTGCCACATACAATTGGCGTTTCGTCACAGTGTCCACTGTGCTGGGGTATCCTGAAGCCTCCTGCTTACACTTTAGAAATGTTTTGACATAGCCTTTAAACAACTCAGCCGACTGTTTAGGGTAATGCCACACCTCATACATCTGTGTTATCTGATACCCCTTTTCAACCGCCTTCTGCAGCTCAAAAGACACCCATGTGCCAGTCAATGCCCTCTCATCGCGGCTGTGATGACATTCGCCTAGTCTGGTTTAGATTGTCGGCACATGTGCGACAGAGGGGGAACATCAACTTCCCATTGCATCTGTAAGGGAGAACAGGATAAGGACAGCGTGCCTGCACAGTAGGTGCAGGCACCTACTGTGCACAGTAGTTATGTGAAGTCATAGTAGCGTGTTTCCTCACCTGGCTCGGTCTTGTGGTACAACTTGATGTCATTTGTGCGCCCCCCATAGAGAGAATCACGAGGATTGATCCTACTCTGGAGCTTCAGAGTCGACAAAAATGTCTGCAACTCAACATTAGTCTTTTTCTGTCTACCCCACTCGCATTCCCAAATGACAACACTTAAGCCGTGATCTCTTTTGAGGGCAGAGACTTTGAACAGAAACTGCCTTCTCATCTCACCATAGGTGGTCTTTGTGACAGGGTTAACATGAGTTGATTGGTAACATTGTTCACAGCCGTGATAGAAACATCCTGCAAACTCATAGGCTGTGTGTGTACTCGACGCATATCCATCTAGGAAGAAGGGTCCATATTGAACGTTACCATGATTGAGAGCATGACGAATCTCCAGTTTATGGATATGGGACAGATATTCGAGCCACTGTATGGATAGATTAGAGTACGTCTTGTGCTGCTTCACATAGACGCCATCATATGTCAATGCTAATGTGTTCTCTGGTAAAAAACGATGTCTTGTATATGGCGATACACGCTGATGCCAGAGTGGTGTATGCAAAAGGTTCTAAACCTGCACTCAATAAAAGTCTCTCGGTAGATTCCACATGCTTCGCGCAGGATCACCACATCGTTGACCCCGTAACGACGCAACTCCTTCTGGAAGTTGAAGGTCTGTACCAAGTGATGAATTTATCCTTTTCATCAGAAGTCATCGAGTCAAAACCATAATACGATGGCTCAGGGTAAGGACCTCTGTAGAACTCATTCTCCCTGGTGTTGAATTTATGTGGAAAGTAGCCTTTTTCCATATCATCAAAACCAAGAGCAGATGGCGTTTTAGCCAGACACATGGGGAGAAAGCTAAACGAGTCGATCCACCACTGTTGGTATGCCTTATCAACCATTAGGATAACTCTACTGCCACGCATGGTCAGTAAGGGGGTAATACCCTGTTTGGTGAAATAATCCAGCATAATGTAGCTGTCAAATCCAGATGCATTGTGTGCTATTAAAGTATGATACATGTATCGTTTTGCTCTATAGCGCTTGACAAACTTAGCAACACAATCTGCACCACTAGCATACCACTTCTTACCAGCAAACGTCATAGCTGACACAAAGTGTGCTTCGTGTCTACCATCATGATAGCGCGTCTCAAAATCATAAAAAATGTATTTATTTTTTGGGGCTTCAGACTCAAGAGGCTGGATGTAGCACTCATGGTCTGTATCACTGATTAGAACTTCACCACAATATTTGCACTTTTCTGTATAACACCGATGGTCAGGGATATCCTCAGTAGCTTCTGTCTTACTACGGGCTACAAGATACTGTCTAAAACACCTGTCACAATACTTGGCCTGGTTACAGGGTACTATACCGTATGCTGATGACTTTTGTTTGTGCGTGTCATAACAGTGCTTTGACCGACAAATACGACCATAATCCTTGCACTTTATCAAACAGCCTGTTTGACCATTACATACTGTCAAACAAACATTGCAGTACCATGAACATTTGTGCATAAGAACTGACTGACATGTTTTGTAACAATATTTACACATATGTTTTGCACCAAAGAATGCCTCCCGATTTTCTATGAGGTGGTAATGATTGTCATGCAGGTACAGCCAGATTATTTTTGGGTGTTGTTCAGGGTGGGTCTGAAACATTTCTAGCTTCTTGAAAGCAGCATTGTGATGAAATATCAATATTTTTGCGTCTATATGCTTCTCAAAATTGGATACATCTGAAAAACCAACCTGATGACTGGGGTCATAACCTAGGGCCTTGTGTAATTCTCGAGCAAATACCACTTTATCCTGTTCAGACGTCACCCCCACTCTAGCCGTCAGCTCTGCAATAAGAAAATGTGCTAAACATAGTGAGAAACACAGATTGTTGTGTGTGTTGTTGGGTGTGTAGAGACTTAATTTTTTCTTGCTTATGATTTCATCGTAGTGTATGAATTTTAACGTGAGACGTCTCACATTATCACGGGAGCTCATAATAAAAGGGGGGGCCCCTTTTATTATGAGCTCCCGTGATAACAAACTCTAAGGCATCATCTGTCAAACTTGTGTCATTATGTCAGTATGACCTGGGCTATCTTTTCTAAAAACAAATCAGCATCGTAATCGTCCCCAACAGTGAGTACAGCCTGTACATCACTGGCCAGTGACGGCCCCCGCAGGGTGACGTTTAAAATGCTTCCACTATCAGTACTCTGTGTGCAATGTGTTATAACATCTGTCAACCGCTCTCTGATAAAATTAGGTACTTCTTCTAAATTTTGAGAGGGATACTTCTTAGATTTATAGCCTGTCTAACCTCAAAACCATTAAAGTAGGGAAATGACTGTGTACGTATCTCATCTCTAGCTGCAGTCCCATTCTCAGAGATAACCCCACCAGTCTGCATAATTGCCTCATCATTTACAACACCCCTAGCATGCACATCATTAGTCCTACATCTAACCTGTTTTGGATCTTTTTCTACACCCCTCTCGGCCCCCGCCACCTCAACACAGTTGTCGTCACTATCACTGATATTATCACTACTGCCCCCATATAGCATACCATCCAGTCCGTCTATCTGTTCTGCTAGGGCTAGCGCCTCTAGTGCCACACACATATACTCCTCTAACTTATTCACAACAGACTTATTTAACAACTCCTCAAGACCTGCATTGCTAAGGTCTACATTCTCGTCACAGAATTCATTTAGCTGTTCGGCTATGGCTAACGAATCATGTCCACAATGCGTATGATCCAGCAAGGTATTATGATCAAACCTATTCATCATCTCCTCAAGACATGCATCCATTATGTTTCCATTCTCAAAAACATCACTAGACTCATATACAACACGTTTACATCTCCTCTCGGGGTTGCCATCTATAGACTTGTATTTTCTTTTTCTGGGACTCATTGTGTATTTATAGATTACCTATATAATAACCATCTAAAATGTAACATATACCCACATCCTGAAAAGTAAAAAGCAAAAAACATTTTTAAAAATAAAAAGATTTAATAAATAAAAAACACTACACAAAAAATCTACAGATGTTTTCAAGTCACATGTGCCATTTCCCACAACCCCCACTTTTAAGACACACACCTACAATGAAGCTGTAGCAACCTGATGCATATTCACCGATGTCTCTTAAGCAATCTGTTTTTTGTTATGTTCTTTTGCATACCCCGGAGGATTATCATAATTTCCTTAATCATGGTAGTATTTCCATACACAGCTTTAGTCACAAACACCTCCTTGATATGATGATGTCGCATTGTCTTTCACTGTATATCAACAGTACCACATAAAGCCTTCAGCGTAGACAGGACAGGGGCATTATTATATTGTTCTGACCTATTTTCTTGAGGACGTGCAGCTTCTTGGGCAGAATGTACAGCTGAGGTGTCGGTGTCGTTGAGGGTTATCGGTGGTCCCTGGTCAGCCTGTGCCCCCAGGGTATCTGCATTTATGACGCTAGGGAGAGCTCTAGGTGTAGATGTCTGGTCTGCTCCAAAATCGTCGTTCCAGAGTATGATTTCTTCGTCCATCCACAGTTCCGGCTGCAAGCTCAAAAGAGTTCCTCCACGGCCGGTGTGGTCGTTATCTGATTTAAATAAGGGATGAATATATTTGTTGTAGAGTGGGATACTTACATATGACCACTAGGGACAGTAGTGCCATTGTTGGGCAGTAACCTACAGCTCTCCTCCCTGGGTTAGCAGATGATGTATGGTCGCTATCAATAAAGAGTCATGAGCAAAGTCTGTGGCAGTCCAGTTACTAGTTAGTATTTCCAATATACTACATTGGCAACGAGGATAATTCAGAATATGGAATCGGTTAAGATACAAAATCTTTACTGAGTAAGCGACGGCAGAACCTAGTAACAGGCTAGTTTGCTAGGAAACTTGTGAAGCTATCGACGTTGGGCAAGCTAGCGAATGCTTCGCTCTCTCTTTGGCAGCAGTGACTGGACGACAGACAAGATGGCAGGCACATTCGGTTTGGTGGCACCATTTGACAACAAGACACAAGTGTGGGAAGAATATTGCGAAATTCTGGAGCATTTTTTGTAGGAAAGGAAAGGAAAGGAAAAGGGCCATCCTATTGATCTCTGCGGGCGCGCAGACCCACTGTTAAGGTACGAGACAGGGGACGCAAATGCAGGACACAGATGACAGAGGCAGGGGTGGATTCAAAGGGATTTATTTTGGGGAACAGATTGGGACTGGGCGAATCGTGGTCAGGCAGGCAGGGGTTCGGCGGCAGGCGGACAGTCAGGCAGATAAGGGCTAGGCGGTTGGCGGGTGGTCGGGCAGGCGTAGGTCGGAAATCAGGCAAGTGGTCAGGCAGGCAAGGGCTAGGCGATTGGCGGGTGGTCGGGCAGGCGGAGGTCACAACTGGAACGGAATCCGGAGGGGAACTGGATACTGGAAAAGGGTAAGTTAGGACAAGCAGGAAGAATTCGTGGATATCTATATTGCGGGGACGAGATACTACCATGTGGAAAGTACAACGAACTGGCGCCGGCTGCTAGGAAGTGCGGTGGACAAATAGGGTGCGTAGATGATTGTTGACAGGTGGGTAAACAGAACCACGTGGGAAAGTGGCAGCCAGCGCCCACTAGATGGTGGCAGTGGGCGGAGTAACACCTACGCATTGATGAGGAACTTACTGAGCCCGGCACAGCCGATGCTCTCAGCTGCCTCCCTCTCCCAGAGTGTCCAAGCAGTCCGCCTCCTGAGGAACGAGTGCTAATGCTGGATCAGGAGAACAGCCCAATGATGACCTCGCACCAAATCCAGAGCTGGACAGCCAAAGATCCAGTCCTGTCAAGGGTCCGTGAGTACTTACTGAGGGGCTGGCCAAATCACAAGGATGGACATGAGTTTGCTGCTTACAAACAGAGACAGCATGAGCTCAGTGTCCAGGACGGCTGTGTGCTGTGGGGAGCCCGTGTCGTCGTTCCAGAGAGAGGGCGCACAGCAATGATAGAACAACTGCATCAGAGTCATCCCGGCATGACTAGAATGAAAGGCTTGGCCAGGAGCTACATGTGGTGGCCCAATATGGATTCTGACATTGAAAAGAAGGTAAAATCATGCACCACATGTCAAGAGCAGAGAGAAGCACGTGCTAGTGACCCACTCCATCCCTGTGAGTGGCCCAGTAAGCCATGGAGAAGGCTACACATAGACTATGCAGGTCCTTTCATGGGAAAGATGTTTTTGGTAATAGTATATGCTCACTCAAAATGGATGGACGTATACCCATTGAGCTCAGCTACGTCAGCTGCTACCGTGGATAGTCTCAGGAACAGTTTCAGTAGTCACGGCATTGCAGAGATGATCATTTTAGATAATCCTCAGTGTTTTGTGGGTGAGAACACCAAAGAGTTCATGACAAAAAATGGAATCACACATGTCACCCCACCACCCTTCTTCCAATGGGCTGGCGGAGCGGGCCGTTCAAACTTTTAAAGAGCTAATGAAAAAGAGCTCAGGTGACACATTGGAGACAAAACTAAATAGAGTTGTATTTAGTTATCGTATAACTCCACAGTCCACCACTGGACTTTCCCCTGCTGAGATGATGATGGGAAGGAAGTTGAGGTGCACTTTAGACCTGATACACCCAGATCTAAAGAGTAAAGTAGAGGCTAAACAAGCAGGACAGAAAACACACCATGACGGACACACAAAAGATTGCAGTTTTGTTGTCGGAGACTTAGTGTATACCAAGAATTTTGGGTATGGCCCTAAATGGATACCGGGGCTGGTTCAGGAGATCACAGGGCCCGTGTCGTACACTGTATTATTGGGGAATGGTTGAGTGGTACATCGGCATGTTGACCAGCTGTTCAGCAGGCAGGAAAATTATGGTTCAGAGCCAATGACAGACAAAACAGACGAGGACGACTACATAGAGCTCAGTCGACCAGACAGTGGAAAAGGCATGGGACACTCACACAGCCTTGTTTATTGTTTTTCGGTTCAAACGGTTGCTTACAAGTTGAATTGTTATCTTTATGGTTACTGTAATTGAAAAGGCCATATTTTACATAGTAGTGTTTAATCTGAAAATGTTTAACTAACCGGGTTAGTTTAGATTTAAGGGGGGAGGAATGTTGTAGAGTGGGATACATATGACCACTAGGGACAGTAGTGCCATTGTTGGGCAGTAACCTACCGCTCTCCCCACTGGGTTAGCAGATGATGTATGGTCGCTATCAATAAAGAGTCATGAGCAAAGTCTGTGGCAGTCCAGTTACGAGTTAGTATTTCCAATATACTACAATATTAGTGTGTTATCTAATGGAATAGTGAATCGTTTTACAGTAAAACAGCTTACCATGCTGTGCAGTCAGATGCTGTGGCACATCTTGTTGTTCTACTGGCTTCCAATGTACCAATTCATGAACTGCGGGTTCACAAACTCCAACTGGGTTTCTGGCAACTAAACAATGATTTGCTGGATCGTTTAATCTGTTAGCTGATCATTTCCACATCTTCTGGTGGCCCTCGGTGGATAGTCTGTATCTGGTAAAACGATGGCCCCTGGTTTTGTACCCCTTACAAACAGGGGTACGGGCTGTATATGTAAATAAAAAGAGTCTAAGACAAAAATAAACAACCAATGCCATTAGAACACCCCTTATAGTTAGAAAGAATAACAGGTCATAATCAATAATAATGGTATTAAACATAAAACAGGTTTCTTGCTAGCTTACCCTTGCCGGTAGAAACCCCTTCATTGACATTAAAGATAGTCAACTCCTCAGCAGATCGTTGATTCTTCCTCATAGGTCCTGAATCAAACAAACCTACCACATATCGGGGAACCGATTAGCCACATTGTGCATGCATAAATAAATAATTAATAAGTAGCAGAATATTCAGAGATGATAGATACAAACATGAACGGTACTCCTCCCTTGAGCGCTCCGCATCCGGGACAAATATACCGTTGGGCGGGCCGGTACCTGGGTCGGGTTGGTGTTCTTGGGCCTGGAGGATTCCGGACTCGACCTCCCAGGTTAGAGCCACCACTAGGCACACCGGAGGAAGGATGGGCTCGGGGTCCGGGTTGGGGTCCTCTTAGCTGACTGGATAAATTCAAGGTTCCGGTGGTCGGTCCAGACAACGAAAGGTAGTTCCGCGCCCTCCAGCCAGTGTCGCCATTCCTCCAGCGCCAGTTTTATGGCCAGGAGTTCACGGTTGCCCACGTCATAATTCCTCTCAGGGGGCGTCAGACAGCAGGAGAAAAAAGCACACGGGTGCAGTTTCTGGTCCGAGGGGGAATGCTGAGATAGGACCCCGCCTGCACCGGTGTCAGAGGCGTCTACCTCCACCACGAACTGGAGAGTGGGGTTGGGTTGAGTCAGTATGAGTGCTGAGACAAAGCGTCTCTTAAGAGAGTTGAAAGCGGCTTCAGCCTCCGGAGTCCACGAGAACGACCGCTTGGTGGAGGTTAAGGCAGAGAGAGGCACCGTGACCTGACTATAACCACGAATGAATCGCAGATCAAAGTTAGCAAAACCCAGAAACTGTTGAAGTTTCTTACGGGAAGCGGGAGTGGGCCACTCGGCCAAAACCTTGGATGGATCCATTCTTATCACACCCTGCCCGATTATGTTTCCAAGGAAGGTGGTGGAGGAGACGTGAAATTCGCACTTCTCTGCCTTAATGAACAGTCTGTTCTCGAAGAGCCGCTGGAGAACCTGCCGGACGTGGATCCTGTGCTCCTCCAGCGACCCCGAGAAAATAAGAATATCGTCCAAATAGACGAACACGGTGCGATTCAGCATGTCACACAGGACGTCGTTTACCAGGGTCTGGAAGACGGCGTTAGTGAGACCGAATGGCCTTACTAAATACTCGAAGTGGCCGAGAGGGGTGTTGAAAGCTGTCTTCCACTCGTGCCCCTCCCAGATGTGGAGTAAGTGGTACGCGTTGCATAGGTCGAGTTTAGAAAAAATCTTGGCTCCGTGGAGGGGAATGAAGGCGGAGCTGATCAAGGGCAACGGGTACTTGTTTTTAATATTGATGCTGTTCAGGCCACAGTAATCAATGCAGGGTCGGAGAGAGCGGTCCTTTTTCGTGATGAAGAAAAAACCGGCTCCGACAGGGGAGGAGGAGGGACGGATCCAAGGACTCCTAAATATATAGCTCCTTCGACTCACATTCTGGGCGGGAGAGATTGTACAGGCGGCTGCTGGGCAGGGGGGCTCCAGGGAGGAGGTCTATGGCACAGTCGTATGGGCCGTGCGGGGAGAGAGAGAGGGCGTGAGCCTTACTGAAAACCTCGCAGAGGTCGTGGTAAGCCTCCGGAACAGAGGACAAGTCTGGAGGTGGTGGAGACGGGGACCGAGACTCAGAGAAGCAGGGGGATTGAGCGGAACGTAAACAATGAGATAAGCAGAATATGCTCGACGCCGTTATTCGGCCTGCTTTCCAATCCATGTGGGGATTGTGAGCCTGCAGCCCACAACTACCGGGGTAAAGGGATAATCGATAATATGGAGGAAGAGGGACTCACGGTGATTACCGGAAATCAGGAGCGAGACAGGTACAATCCGGTGTTCCACAAGGGCGAGAGGCTTCCCGCTGAGAGACTGGGCCTCAATTGGGGATTCAAGGGACGTGGTCTGGTATTCCCAGTTATTTAGCTAACTCTCTGTCAATAAACGACTCGTCCGCCCCAGAGTCGAGCAGGACCGAGAGGGGAAAGGACTGGTCTCGCCACGAGAGGACAGCATCTAGAATGGGTCGGGGAATCGAGGGTTTGGGGGTTCGACTCGTCAGGACCCCTTGCGTCACTGACGAGTCGGGGGGTTTCCCGGACGAACGGGGCAGGCGGACAGGCCCATTTCTCCGCAGTATAGGCAAGATCGGGAGCGCATGCGCCACTCCCTCTCCTTGGGCGAGAGGCGGGTGCGTCCAACTGCATAGGCTCGGGAGGGGACGCGGACTCGCGACGGGTAGGGGTGAGTCCAGGAGGAGGAGACCGGGGTGCAGGAGAAACAGGGAGAGTCATGAGGGAAGGACGGAGTGTGCTCACGTCGACGCTCACGTAGCCGGTTGTCCAGGCGGATGGTAAGGGAGATACGGTGGTCCAGGCTCGAGGAATCCTCCCGCGTTGCCAACTCATCCCGGACGGAGTCGCTGAGCGTACTAGAGAATACCCCCAGCAAGGCCTCCTCGTTTCACCCGCTCTCTGCGGCGAGAGTGCAAAGCTCCACCGCGAACGCAGCAACGCTTCGAGTCCCTTGGCGTAGTGATAGGAGGCGTTTGGAAGCCTCTCTGCCTCTGATTGGGTGGTCAAAGATTCCGAGCATCTCCTCGGTGAACGCCGAGTAAGAGGAGCAGACCTCAGAACCTTGCTCCTACACCGCAGTAGCCCAGGCTAGAGCCTCACCTCTCAACGCGCCGATAACGTAGGCGATGAGCGAATGGTCCGAGTGGTAGGTGAGGGGCTGGAGCTCAAAGACGAGGGAGCACTGCAGGAGGAAAGCTCGACACGATCCCAGGTCACCCTTGTAGCGCTCCGGGGCAGGAATGAAGGGTTCCCGGGAGGACATAGGAGGGGTTGGGACGGCGGGTTGGGGCGCCGGAGCCGCGGTGGGAGGCGCCGGGGCACGGAGCTCGCGGAAAGCCTGGGAGATCTCTCAGAGGTTAGAGGCAATCTCCTGGAGTGCTTGGTCATGTTGACCAAGCAGAGCTCCCTGGCGGTAGATAACTTGGCGTAAAGAGTCTGTGTCCGCTGGGTCCATGTTGGCCAGATCGTACTGTTACGGCACGACACAAGGGAACCAAGCGCAGGACACACAACGTGGAGATGGTAGGGGGTTAAATGGATTTATTTTAGAAGACACAGGCAAGGGCAAGGCAATACGTGGTCGGGCAGGCAGATGTTCGGCGGCGGGCAGACTCAGAGAGTGATACAATGATCTGGCGCCGGCTGCTCGGAGAACGAGGGAGAAATAGAGTGCAATGATTAATGATTGCTGGCAGGTGTGTAAACAATGGCACGTGGAGGAGAGGCAGCCGGCGCCACTAGGTGGTGGCAGAGGGTGACGTGACAATAGTGGCCTATCTGTCTTTTTAACACTCTAACTCCCCACAGCTGCCTGTTTTCCTGTATTCCTGCATTGTGGTCTGTTTTCATGTTGAGAAAAATGTGTATGGCAACGATGGATGACAGCAATACTACACTAGCACGCACACCCATCCTTTTAAACTTTTTAAAACACACTCCCCCAATGATGTCATTTACTACCCCTGGGGTGAGGGTATGAGCATCCCTCCCACCTGTGTTTTTCCCACACTGGCCCACAAAGGCTGCTGCAAATGCACCCCCAAGCTCACCCAAGTTCACCCTTCCATACCCTTCCCCTAGGAAAAAAATAATAATAATCATTTCCGGAAGCTTGGAAGCTTGGACCGGAAGCGGAAGCTACATTGATATAGTATAAGGGGGGTTACAAATGTACTACTCATGTACACAATAAACACAAGAACTAAAATAATAGAAGTAGCAGACATTACAAATCATAAACAGGTGTGCACATATCTTTAATAACTGAACATGTTCTGCTGCTGTGTTCTTTCCAAAATCGATAGATTTTCCCACAGACCGCTTGCATTATGAATTTACTATTAAATCTGCTTTAAATCAGGACCATGTTAGGCTTATCAAAGTAAAAAACCCTTATTTACCAAAACTGTTCATGTCTGAAAATATACAAAATATTGTAGTATAAACATGTTTTGATTTACCATCAATCAATATTTAAAATAAATTGTACAATAGAAATATAGTCTTTGTAAAACCCTACGGAAGATCTTAAAAGTATCTTCCTTTCATGGTTTATCATGCTAAATCTTTCAAAAGCCCAATAAAATTTAGCATTTGGAGTTTACTTGAGATCATGTATTTTCATCAACAAAACACAGTGTGAATGTGTATGTGTATGTGTGTGTGTGTGTGTGTATCTGTATGTGAGCGTGTGTGAATGTATGCAAATGTGTATGTGAAGGTGAATGTGTGTGTGTATATTCATGTGTGTGTGTGTATTCTTATGTGTGTGTGTATTCTTACGTGTTTGTGTATTCAAATGTGTGTGTATGTGTATTCATATGTGTGTATGTTTATGTGTGTGTGTATGTGTATGTATGTGAATGTGTGTGTGTATTCATATGTGTGTGTGTGTGTGTGTATGTGAATGTGAATGTGTGTGTGTTTGTGTCTGTGTGTGTAAATATGAATGTGTGTGTGTGTGTGTGTGTGTGTGTGTGTGTGTGTGTGTGTGTGTGTGTGTGTGTGTGTGTGTGTGTGTGTGTGTGTGTGTGTGTGTGTGTGTGTGTGTGTGTGTGTGCATTTGATGTTACAACTGACACAGAGACACTGATCCCCACCCAATCCAAAAAGCAGGGTGGAGATCCTCCTGGGTGAATGTGGACTGGAAGGTGTGGATGTGTGTCAGTGTGTCTGAGGACCCTCCTACATCTGGGAACACTATGTAGAAGGACAGAGTGCCAGCAGGCCGGTCCAGATACACTCCAACTCTGTTCGAGCCAGGGGGGGGGAGACGTATGTCTGTTCGTCTATCGTTGTACTGGGCAGAGTAAACACCATCATAACACTCAAGACTCCAGGATTTGTTGTTCCCTCCAAGCCAGCTGTTACCACCCCCTCCTCTCCTTGTGATTCCTCTGTATGTCACTCCTATAACAACACGTCCTTCCCACTCTACCTCCCAGTAACAGCGGCCAGTCAGACCCTTTCTACACAACACCTGGCTCCAGTAGTCAAATCTCTCTGGGTGATCAGGATACGACTGCTCCTCTCCAACCAGCATCACCTTGCTGTTGTCCTCAGACAGAGAGAGTCGTCTGTGGGCTGTGTTTGGGTCCAGTGTGAGTTCACAGGCATCTGACGGGAGAACAAGACATGATTAGCTACTGAACCATTCCTTATCATCATCATCATCATCATCATCATCACTAGTACTGTTCTCTTGCATACTTCTTATTCCTGTCCTTTTTCATGTGCCCTTTACTCTATAAATGATCATAGTATATCGTATGACAGGTACTATAGTGGACTATTGTGTTATAGCTTTAGAAATAGTAGTGCATATTGTTTTCAAGATAATTTAAGTTCAACTTAATAGCAAATTCCATGTGTGTGTGTGTGGTTGTCCCAGTCAAAACATTGATACCAAGGAAAATGTGTAAACTGCGTTTACTCCCTCAATATTTACCCTGCATACACATATTATACATCAACATGTTCAGCATGATGAGCTAATTACTCATATGTCATATCTAAGCAGTTCTTGTAATACCTTTCAAGATATGAAACTTTTGGATTTCCCAATACACATACATTGCACTCAACCTTCAAATGGACACCTGTGTGAACAACAGACTGAACAAGCTGAGCTCACATACAGGCTGGAAATTAACTGTTGGAGCCATAGAACTGGTTCATACATACTATATATACATTGACATGTACTCATACATACACGTACATACTATATATACATAGACATGTACTCATATATACACGTACATACTAGACACATACTGTACACATAAATCAACATACATCGACAAAAATACTAGACATACATAAACACACGAAACATAGCTATACATACGTAGACACAAGTACACATCTAAATGAACGGACGTCACCTTCTGTTGTGTGGATGGACTTTCCATCTCAATACTTAGTGTGTGTTGTGACGAATCAAACTAAACAGACACTTACACTTTTTTAGAGCTGGTTTCAGCCTCCACACCCCACCTTGCTCCACACTGGGGGGGGAACAAAGTGAGAGCAGCATGTTTAAACATTCACCTTCATCATCTGCTGTCTCATCACTTTCTACACAACATAAGTTCCAGCTGCGTTTATAAACCACTTCATCTAGCAGCTGGTTGAATCCTTGTAGGAGACATTGTCCCTGAGTGGTGAGCTGTCCTCTCCATACCTGAGAGTGTCCAGTCTCCAGCGTGGATCCTCCAGTCCAGCAGAGAGCAGCGTAACTCCTGAGTCTCCTGGATGATTGTAGCTTAGGTCCAGCTCTCTCAGATGGGAGGGGTTGGAGCTCAGAGCTGAGGCCAGAGAAGCACAGCCTTCCTGTGTGACCAGGCAGCCAGACAACCTGCACACACACACACACACACACACACACACACACACACACACACACACACACACACACACACACACACACACACACACACACACACACACACACACACACACACACACACACACACACACTTTATTAATTAATAAAGTGTATTCATTCCATATGGAGGACCACTAAAAGTTGTATTGATTCTTTATGGAGACAAAGCTGTCACCCTGTCTGAGAATAGGAAGAAGAAGTGGGGAGATGACATCATCACAGACAGCAGAACTTCCTTCACTTGGATGTGAAACAGGATCTTAATCAAATGCTCCTTTCTCAATAGCTACAATTCAAATTAGAAATTGTTTGGTTAGTGTCAGGAGAAGTCCGCTGTGTTTGGTACGATAAGACTGTTTCTTCACAAGTTCTAACATTGTGTAGAACCAGGGAGTATTTTGTCAGCAGGAAAAAGAGCAACAGAAATGCATTGGACATGAGCAGCACTTACACCAAACTAATGTGATTATAATAATATAATAAAGGACATCTTTAATGTTCCATATGAATCACTATACCATGTCCAGTGATGTTCTAGAGGTGAGGTGTGCATTATATTCAGATCACCATGTCTACACTAATGACAACTCCTCAGCTCACATCTGCTGACCAGAGTTACATAACATATAACATACATATCATACTAGCAGTTAACAGGACAGCAACCCTTAACCCTAACCCTCACATCAGCTGGCCAGAGTTACATAACATATAACGTACATAACATACCAGCAGTTAACAGGACAGCAACCCCTAACCCTCACATCAGCTGGCCAGCGTGCTGTGAGCTACAATAACCTGTTAACTCATAACATCCTAGCAGTTAACGGGACAGCAAACATAAAGAACAAAACAATAACAATCTTGTTGAAATCACTGGTCCTCTAAAGTTATGTCACTCCTGTGGCGTTGGCATCCTCACTGACACCTTGAACCTAGCTTCTAGATGAATAATGATGCTGCATCGTGTCGGGGGATCTTAGTCACGTATAGTCGTGGATCATCCCTTACATATTAAACAACCTCAAAGACACAGTTTGAATAAGAGGCTGATAACTGACCTGAGAGTTTCCAGAGTACAGTGTGGACTCCCCAGTCCAGCAGAGAGCTGCTTCACTCCTGAATCTTGCAGATCATTGGTACTCAGGTCCAGCTCTCTCAGACAAGAGGAGTTGAAGCTGAGAACTGAGGCCAGAGCTTCACAGCATCTCTCTGACAGATCACAGTCATTCAGCCTTCACACAAAATAAACAGGAACATGTTTCTGTGTTTAAAGAAATTACCTCTTTTACTTTTAAGATAATTAAGGAATTGTGTTGGAATCTTTCAACAGAAAAGCTTTTTTCAGTTTAACTAATATTTAAAACATTAGTTTTTTTAAATGTTAATTATGAATGGGGTGTAAAATGTTAATTTATTTACAAAAGTTAGTGTCTTACCAGTAAATTCCAGTGCTTCCCTTATATATATATATATATATATATATATATATATATATATACGTATGTACACATATTTAGAGAAATTGCCCTTTCACTAATGACTATTGACTTTTGTTTAGCTTAACTTCATAAAACCAAATTACAATTTATATTTTATATTATTTACATGTTATACTCTCTTCTATTAAAACACACACACACACACACACACACACACACACACACACACACACACACACACACACACACACACACACACACACACACACACACACACACACACACACGCTTAATTCCAAGCTTCACAGCATCTCTCTGACAGATAACAGCCATTCAGCCTTCACACAAAATAGACAGGAACATGTTAGGAACTGTGATTAAAAGGACTTAAAGATCAGTCATATTGTCCACTCACAAAGATACGTCTAGCTCACAGGAGAAACATCTCGTAGCAATCAGTGACCACGTCATTCTTTTGTTAGCTGTTTCACACAGTTCACACACGCCCACTATAAATGAGGTTTGACTCCCCAGCACGCGGTCACTCTCGCATGGGAAGCCGAACGGCAATGAAACAGCCCAACATATAGACACAGCCCACCACCGCATAGACACAGCCTACCACCGTACAGACTCAGCCCACCACCGTATAGACACAGCCCACCACAGCACAGACACAGCCCACCACATAGACACAGCCCACCACCACATAGACACAGCCCACCACCACATATACACAGCCCACCACCACATAGACACAGCCCACCACCATATAGGAAGGCACTTCCAAACCTGTTGGCCATTTGCCCACAAGAGAGAAACAAAGCATCAATCACAAAGTGACACGCCAAGCTGGAAGATCCAACGTGCGCCCAAGTCTAAATCAGAGACACTCGGCACAAAATGAGGAAGTGTGTTAAAGAACCAGTGAACCCAAAACCTTATTACTTTGGTTTTAGTGGGACTCAATTAAGCACGTTTGTCACTCACCTGTTGTACTGGTTTATGTTTACGGCCCTTGACAATCTGTAGACAGCCACTAGGGTCGTAACATAAATGGGTATTGTCGCGGTTGGGTATTATTATTCTTGATTGGTAACGCTTCTATCTCTGCAGTGGACTAATCAAAAGTTGACGAATTTGGGGGATTTGTACATATGCCCTGTAAGCAGGTCTCGAAAAAGCGAATTACGCATAGCTATAACATCCGGTCAAATTTAAACGATCAGCACGTCCGCCCCTATGGATGAAAATTGCAGTGCTTTCCCTATTTGTTTTATATTAATTTAGATAAATTGGCCTTTCACTAATAAGACTATTTACTTTTGATTAACTTGACTTCAAAAAACCAAATTACTATTTATTTATTATTATATACAAAATTTACTTTTTATATTTTATATTATTTACTATTTATATTTTACACAAACTTTACTATTTATGTTATACTATAGACTATTTCATACAAATTATTATATGACCAGGTAAAACACACTTTTAACAACTCTCAAACGTAAGTGTGTGTGTGTGTGTGTGTGTGTGTGTGTGTGTGTGTGTGTGTGTGTGTGTGTGTGTGTGTGTGTGTGTGTGTGTGTGTGTGTGTGTGTGTGTGTGTGAAATATCTTCTGAAATTGGACCTTGTGGTGTAAATGTTTGCACATTAAGTAAAACTGACCTGAGAGTTTCCAGTGTACAGTGTGGACTCCCCAGTCCAACAGAGAGCAGCTTCACTCCTGAATCCTGCAGATCATTGGTACTCAGGTCCAGCTCTCTCAGACTAGAAGAGTTGGAGCTGAGAACTGAGGCCAGAGCTTCACAGCATCTCTCTGACAGATTACAGTCATTCAGCCTTCACGCAAAATAAACAGAACATGTAGGAACTGTGATTAAATGTTTTATGAGAAGTATTTTTACATACATGAAAAAATATAACAATTGTTAGTAAACTGGCTCTTTAAATATTAAGAGTTGGATGTAACATAGATGTTAAATTATTAAATAAAATGTATCATTATACTTCCCTTAAAAAAGACAGTTTTATGAAGAGGCTGTAATTAAACTAGGGATTCACCGATACCAATACAAGTACTCGTACTCGGGCCTGATACTGTGCTCATGTACTCTTAAAACTTCTCCGATACAACCACCCGATACCACTTTACGCAGCGTGACAACGTTGAAGAGCCAGTGAACCAAAAAACGTGGTAATTTGGCCTATATGATCGTTGACATAGTAATTAGTGCCATTTTATCAACGTTACTGAAATAAGTCCCCAATTTAGTGGAAATAAGGGGCACCGGTGACGTGGTTTGTGTGGACGTGTGAAGCTCTGTCTGGGAAGCGGTTGAGAGCAGAGTCTGAGAGAAAGTTGAGCTTTTCAGAAACATATTGTATAGCGCTACGGTGTGTGTGTGGATGGTGAAGTTCCGTCTGAGCATCGATTTTATTTAATACCCGCTTCCGAGGGTTATGTCATGTTCCTGTTTTTGTCTGTTTATTTCACTTCCTGTTTTATTTTGAAATTTATCAGCTTCCTCAGTCCCCATGCATAAATACACACGAGTCCCACTTTACCTGTGCCAGATTGTAATCGTATGTTAGTCACTCACTCCAGCGTTATTCCCAGTCCTTGTTTTTCTCAGTGTTACTAGACAATTGCTAGTGCTTGTTTTTCCCAGTGTTACAAGACAATTGTTTTACTCCTGACGACGATTTCTGCCTGCCGTTTTTGTTCCTTTGCCTGCATTTGTTCTTTGAACAATTAAATTCTCTTACTTGTTATTCCCTGTCCGAGACGTGCATTTTGAGTCCGCCATTGTACCGTGATAGGTTAGGCTTCCCGGACACATATAGTATAACACTAAGGTGTCTGTGAATGGTGAAGTTCCGTCCGAGCAGCGATTAATTTAATATCCGCGTTCGATGGATAGAATTCCCGGACACCTATAGTATAACACTACGTTGCGTGGCGCATTTCATATACAACATAGCTCATTGTAACGCTCAAACACAACAACGGTACTAAAAAAGCATCACAAAGTTGCCGTGTGCTGTAACTATGGCAACGTTTTTAAACTGTAATGGTGGTATTAAGTACTCGTATCGGTACACGGTATCGGCGAGTACCAAATGTAAGTACTTGAACTTGGTCTGAGAAAAAGTGGAATCGGTGCATCCCTAAATTAAACTCTAAACCTTAATAAACAACTCTAAAGTCCACCTTACTGTCTGACTACATGATAACGAGGGGAATAGGAATGTAATACCACATACACCTTGTAGCATATCCCACCAAAAGATGGACTGACACCTGAACTGATGGTTTTTGATTTATTAGAAATCCCAAAACGAACGTAAGAGCTGGTTACAAAACAACAATATATAAGCTACCTTAACTACCAAACAGTTTCAGAGCATTACCATAGCCTAGCACTAACGTTAGCTCAATTAAACAAACCGTAAGAAAGAGTTATTATAGTTCAAACTATTTTAAGACACAAACCACATGTTAACATTACAGTATTACAACAAATACTAAGCTTGTGCCTCTTCGAGGGGTAAATATACATTAAATAATTCACTGTTTGAGTTTTCATTTGACCGTTTTTCCTCTCTAGTAAAGCGCGCGTAAGTACCAACGATTCCCTTTCAAAATAAAAGCCCTTCTAACGTAAAAAGGAAATAAGACAGAAGACTAAAATAGGTAGAAATACGTAATGACGAAACATAAATTACTGTTCAACAGGTCTATCTGTTGTCTAGAGCTTAAATATAATTGGGTTATTTAGACACCTTTTACCATCATTAACAAACTGTACAAATGTGTTACAAGGCGTCATTGAATCATCGATTCTTATTGGTTATTCACATCAATTTTTGGTTGGTTATTTCTGTGTAACAACCTGTTGCTATGAATAACACAGTTACTATGGACGCTATTCCCAACCGTCTAATCTAACAATTTGGAAGCAATATAATTTTTAAATCAATTAAATAATTTTGTTTTTATATTTTGTGTCAAATTCTTAATTAATTTTGCATCAGGGTCCTGCATCAACCTGTTGGGTTAATTTCACAATAATGACCGGCTAGCTGTACATCATCCCTTACATAACATTTCCCTTATACTGTCATGGCAACACAAAGAAATACGTGTTATTCCTATGAAAGAATATATTCATGCCTATTAACTTTATGGACGCAAATCTGTAAAATGTCGTCTGATATGAAACTTGTTGTGTAATTGTTTGCACATTGACTAAAACTGACCTGAGAGTTTCCAGTGTACAGTGTGGACTCCCCAGTCCAGCAGAGAGCAGCTTCACTCCTGAATCCTGCAGATCATTGGTACTCAGGTCCAGCTCTCTCAGACTAGAGGAGTTGGAGCTGAGAACTGAGGCCAGAGCTTCACAGCATCTCTCTGACAGCTTACAGCCATTCAGCCTTCACACAAAATAAACAGGAACTTGGTATTAACAAGTGGTAACTTAATGTTAATTATGAATTAATGTCAAATATATAGTTGTTTTGTTGTCTTTGAAAAGTGCTCTGAGAATATTAAGATAATTTTTATATTATAGTATTATGTATATTGTGTTGTATTATTGACACCAGGGCTGTCGATCTATGACATATTTTTTACTAATTAATTTCCTGTGATTAATCGCCAATATTAAAAAAAATCCTCTCAAGAGTGAAGTTTGTAAAAATGGATTTTTAAAGGAAGAATTATAGAATTAATGTATAATTAACACAAAATAAGTATTTTTTAAATGCAATTACTATTGTTTAATAGCATATGTTTTACTTTCAACACAGAATCTCTCCTGTGATATACATATTTATAATTAAACCATCAAGGCCATCAAAATCAGCTTGAAAGTCATATTTATTAAATGTACTAAGAGAAATAACGGCAAACCCCAGGCCTATATGTTTAATTGTCAGTTTAATTTCAAGGCCGTTAAAATGAGATATCAGCTTAGAAGGCAATAGTTTATTAAATGCACTAATATAAATAATTGAGATTCTCTCAACGTCACCCACATCCTGAAGTCCTGATTGAATCACAAAAGTGGCATTCATCCTTGTTAACAAGTAATATTTTACGAATTAACACAACAAGAATTGACCCATTAACGTGCATTTTTTCACAATACACAGCTTCATGCGAACTTCGGGCAAAATTTCTAATATTTAAAAATGAGGTGAATTTTGCATCGTTCGAGTAGAATCGCGCAAATCTCACGTCATTCGCATCTTTGCATGGACTTTGTATGTCATTGCGCCGCCTAAAGAATTTCCTTCGCTTTTGGTGTGAATGCACCTTTAAGCCGTGTTCACACTAAAAGCGAGGGGCTTACCTCGGGTAAACGTCATCGATTCTTTCCGCCAGCCATGACCGAGATAACCACCATTGCGACTTTACTTTCGGACTTTGAACCCAACGTCGTCGTGTCTGGGTCCGTAACACCATCCGGAGGCACACACAACTATGTGAATTGTACCGTCTTCTCCAGGAGCTGTGCCAATGGATGACTTTCCCTTTTGTGATTTAACCAGGACTTCAGGTCGTGAGTGACGCTGAGAGAATCTAAAAAATGACAGGCTTTCATGACAGAGCATCACGCTAAGTTCTCGCCAAACATCAAATATTTCAACTCGAGCGAACACGCACCCGGCGACGCACGCAAAGACATTTGCGTCTATTCACATATTTGCAATGTCTTTGCAATTGCGCCGGGCAAAAAAAGATTGCTTCGGTTTTGGTGTGAACGCACCTTTAGAGTTCAGAATGCTAAATCGTTTTCACTCCATAGAACAATTCAGCTTCCTCCTTCACATTCAGCCAATGGCTGGCACACAATATACTATTTTTTTAAACGTGTGACCACACACCTAACAATAGATAAAGAAACATTTACTTATTTAGGTCGTTTAGTGTGTGGAAGGTAGCAATTTATCAAAACCGGAGCTCTCCCAAAATGGAATCGCAATCTCGCGATAATTAACGTGCCATTAGTGTAAACAAACAAGGTGGACGGTGGCCATGCTTTGAGAGCTATGCTAGCTTTTGCTATTTATTTTTCTGAACATCCTAAAGAAAAAAGAAAATAACTAAGGACGAAATCATGGAAACGGCTTGAAAATGGACTGTACATATTGCACCGTGAGTTGGACTCGAAAACCCATCTGAGTATCGTTTTTCCGAAAGGGTTTGGGCTACTGTTGTGATAACTAGTCAGCGTGGCTCCCAATTGGCTATCGTCTTTCCCACGTGACAGTCCCTACACTGTGTCCTCGGCTGTCCTCGTGGTTCCCCCACACTACACGATATCAGAAATTCCTGCCTTAAACTCTGCCCTTGTCCTTATCCCTCTTAACCCAGGAAGGCTAATGGCTCAGATGCCACAGGAAGGAAACAATACATAGCTGCCACAGGAAGTTAACAACACACAGACGTTAACGTGTAAAACATGGTTTACTTTTTAAATATTTCTAAATGAACACGTTACTTTTGACAGCACTTATTGTTAAACGGGTTAATAGTGAACCTACAGGGATGGGTCCTATTTGTATGTGTCCCATAATTACATTAAAAAATATATACTTTTTTATTCTAGTTTTTTGTATAAAGTTGTGCATGTATTGTAATACATGTACAGTGAACCTACAGATGTTTTGTATATTACAACTTTTATATTTTAGTATTATGTATACTCTGCTGTGTGTATTGTAATACATGTGAACCTACAGAGATGTTTTGGAGGCTTTGACCACTGGCAGCAGCCTCAGAAGACCCTCCTCTGAAGCAGAGTATTTCTTCAGGTCAAACACGTCCAGCTTCTCTTCTGATGACAGTAAGATGAAGACCAGAGCTGACCACTGAGCAGTGGAGAGAAATTGTTTGGAGATACTTCCTGATGTCAGGTATTGTTGGATTTCCTCCACTAGAGCATGGTCGTTCAGCTCATTCAGACAGTGGAACAGATTGATGCTTCTCTCTGGAGAAAGGCCGTTACTTATCTTCTCCTTTATGTATTGGACTATTCCCTGATTGGTCAGTGGGCAACTTCCTGTCTTTCGCAGCAGACCTCGTAGAAGATTCTGATTGGTCTGCAGAGAGAGGCCCAAGAGGAAGCGGAGGAACAAGTCCAGGGTTCCGTTTTCACTCTGTAAGGCCTTGTCCACAGCACACTGATAGAGGAGGAGTAGTTCATGTTCCCTGGAGGTATGTTGTTCTTCTGAGAGTAGATTGACACCAGTGTCGATGAAGGACAGAAAGACATAAAGGGCAGCCAGAAACTCCTGGATGCTCAGATGGACAAAGCAGAACACTATGTCCTGGTACAGCCCACACTCCTCTTTAAAGATCTGAGTGAACACTCCTGAGTACACTGAGGCTGCTCTGACATCGATGCCACACTCTGCCAGGTCTGCCTCATAGAAGATCAGGTTGCTTTTCTCCAGCTGGTTAAAAGCCAGTTTTCCCAGAGAAACAATGATCTTTGTGCCCTCTGAACTCCATTGTGGATTTGTTGCAGTTCTCCCATGATACTTCCTGTCCCCCTGTATTGACTGAACCCTCAGGAAGAGGATGTACATCTGAGTCAGGGTCTTGGGCATCTCTTCTCCTGTCTGGGATGTTTTGAAGAAGTTCTCCAGAACTGTAGCAATGATCCAACAGAAGATTGGGATGTGACACATGATGTGGAGGCTTCGTGATTTCTGGACGTGGGAGATGATTGTGCTGGCCAGTGTCTCCTCTCTGAATCTCTTCCTGAAGTACTCCTCCTTCTGTGGATCGGTGAACCCTCTCACCTCTGTCACCATGCCAACACACTCAGCAGGGATCTGATTGGCTGCCGCAGGGCGTGTGGTTATCCAGATGTGGGCGGAGGGAAGCAGGTAGCCCCTGATGAGGTTTGTCAGCAGCACGTCCACCGAGGTGGACTCTGTGACATCAGTCCAGATCTGGTTGTTCTGGAAGTCCAGAGGAAGTCTACACTCATCCAGACCATCCAAGATGAAGACAACTTGGTACTGGTCGTATCTGCAGATTTCTGCATCTTTTGTCTCAATAAAGAAGTGATGAAGAAGTTCCACCAAGCTAAATTCTTTACCTTTCAGTAAATTCAGCTCTCTGAAACTAAAGGGAAATGTGAAGTGTATGTCGTGGTTGGCTTTGCCTTCAGCCCAGTCCAGAGTGAACTTGTGTGTTAAGACGGTTTTACCAATGCCAGCCACTCCAGTTGTCATTATTGTTCTGATTGGTTGATCTTGTCCATGTAAGGGTTTAAAGATGTCTTCACATCTGATTGGTGTTTCCGTCTTGGCTGGTTTCCTGGAAGCTGTTTCAATCAGTCTGACCTCATGTTCCTTGTTGACCTCTCCACTGCCTCTCTCTGTGATGAAGAGCTCTGTGTAGAAGTCATTCAGATATGTTTGCTGTCCTGCTTTAGGGATTCCCTCAAACACACACCTGAACTTCTTTTTCAAACGAGACTTGATTTTATGTTGGCACTCGACAGCAGCAGATCCTAATTGAGAAGACAACAGAAGATATCGATCAACTTCATGATATTTAGTTGCTTCGTTACTTGTGGTCGGAGAAGCTGATTGGGACTGCATGTTTTAGATCCGATATTTCAGGATTATTTAAATACTTCCACAGCAATATGATTGTTTCATGATAGCAGTATTAAATTCTACTTAAGATGTGTTATAGCCTGCTAAGTAGTGGAATCATTTTAGAGTATCAGTAGAAAGTGACTTGTTATGCTGACATAACAAGATAGTGCTGCATCTCTTCCACTGAGTTATTCTGCTGTTGATCTGCAATATATTGTTTAACATTCTTAAAGCTGATAGACAAACAACAGCCCTACATATCTGGACCAAACCATTTAACCTGATACCCCCACAATAACCTTACATATCTGGATCAAACCATTTAACCTGATACCCCAACAATAACCTCACATATCTGGATCAAACCATTTAACCTGATACCCCCACATTAATGCTTTATATCTGTATCTACCTGTGGAGTGTGTGTGGATGATGGCTGGTTAAGGCAGCCTCACCTGGCCGGAGTCACACTGATTGGCCTCTGAGGCTGGGTGGGGCTGCACACCTGTTGAACCAGCCATCACCACACAAAGTCAGGGAGATCTCCGACATTGCAGCATGTTACACCTCCTGCTCTGTGTCATTATAATCAAACTATGCAATAAACCAGTTCCAATATCACCACCCTGCGTCCTTGTCTTGGAGGAGCCCAGTAAAAGCCACCTAGGTGGAATGTGCCAGCCACCTAGGTGGCATCTAGCATTGACCTTGCTACACAACCATTAAAACTGGAGACCTGGACACAAACACAACTACATATTGTTTCTACGGCCATTCAGCGTTTGTTTATTCACTGCTTTTATATAAGCTGCTTATTGCCGGTCACAGGGGGCTGTTGTCTCTGTTTACTTTGGACGAGAGGCAGGGTGGTCTTTCCTAGATGCAGATTCATACACCCTCTCATTCTTACTGAGGGGCAAGATGTGGAGATGCTGCCCAGACGTTTTAACTATTTAATAACAATTTCAGTGTGCGGACTGTCAACGCACGGCTGTGGCATTTTCATAGTCACCGTTTGGCCTCAGGCGATATTCTCCTAGACAAAAGGGGGCAGTGGACACAAATTGTGAACGCATGAAAAACTGCAGTTGGTAGTTACTATTTCTGGAGGAAAGGTTCTCGGTGTTGTTATGATCAAACATGGCTGATGCAGAGCTGCTGCTTCTCAGTCCGGAGGAAGATATAATTTGTATGCTGTTGCTTTTAAGGCGTTTGAGGAGGAGGTGATGGAATGTGTGCCTCTCTGTGCCCCTTTGCGGAGGGGTAGTAAACGTGTTTGGTGGGAAATCCCCCACATCCAAGATTTGGACACGCAGTTCACACACTCTCAGTAAGTGTTTCAAAACACAACCTCTATAGCAACTATAGAGAACATCGGGTGAGACCCGAAATAATATTCGTAATAACTTACAAACTAAACGTTTACCATAACTGAACGAAGATTATGACAATTAAATGCTTATTTCTTGGTATAAATGTTTTCAAAACCCATTTTAATGCCAAATCTATATCACAATATTGCATTTTCAACTGAGAATAAAAGCCATGCCTGCACTGATCGCTCATGTTGCTGGAAATTCATACAAATCGTACGAAAATCTTTGCATAACATTTTGTACAATATCATACGAACCTTGTATGAGACCAGCCTGAACTATATGACACATTACTAGCTGCCTCTTGGGGAAACTGTAAAAAAAAAAGACCTGAATAAAGATTGTGCTAATTAGGGGATTATTTTAAAAGTCAAGAAAAGCAAAAATGTATTTTTCTTTGGCATAATGTCAACTTGTTTTACTAACTCTGTGATCACAACTATACCAAAATTACTTAAAAATATATTGCAAAATTCCTATCTATATATTGATATAGGAGGTACCTGAGGGGAACAGCTTAAGTGCTTATGTACTAGCGCAGGCAGGAGGTCCTATTCTAAACATCTGTTTAACAATTACTTTGTCCGCTAAATAAATGTAATATCTTGACAAAACAAAGTTGTGACAAATTCTCAAATAAAAAAACATTCATAGTTACAACTCACCCACACGAGCAGTAGGAGAAGAGATCAGACCAAGGGTGATGCATAATTCAATGTCCCTAACCTTCATACTATCAATCATCATCTGACTTGCTCTGTCCCCTTTCCTGATCACCATGTCGATCAGACATCGTGCTCGGTCCGTTGTGATTGTCTGGTTCTCCATCACAGAGTCCTTCTCCTCGGTACTCAACGCTTCATTATGCAAAAGGTCATCCAGGAGACCTTTGATAACTGGGTTTGAAACTCTCTTCACAAATTCAGAACGGATCCTTGAAAGCTCCCCTGGAAGACAAATCAAAAGGCAATATAAAATGACAGCATGCAAACATGATAGTTAATTAATTAAACTTCTTTATTGGGGTAAATATAAAACAGTTTGTTGCACCAACTTGGTCCCTCACAACATAAAAAAAACAAATGTAAACTACCCTGATCGTTCGTTTAAATATTGTTTCTAGTTCAGATAAATAATTTTTTTAAACCATGTCTCATACAGTAGGCCAGGCATGTTTAAAAGTAAACAGTTTGCCCCTTGCGCATCAAGATAAACACAGCTTACCTTCCATCGTTTATTGTGACGTGGCTCTGCGCAGACTCATGTAACAGTTCTCTTCTGCGTTGAATTAAAAAAAATCATTCAGCATCCATCATCGTGTTCATTGTGTTTTATTCTGCAATGAAGAAAATCTAATGAACAGCCGTCTGCCTGTCTCACTGTGTAGCATTCAACAAGTGCTCACCGACTGGGCACTCTATATATATATATTTGCATAAAAATAAATTACTTACACAATAACTTAAAATAGACATATACATGACACGCAAATGAGCTAACAGCTTTGACATCGGCATTAACTCAAATACAAATAACTAATAAAATATTGACTCTAGAGTCATCACATTTATAAAAAATACTTTAAAATAACATTTTACTAAACACCATATCATTTAAATTGAACCACATCTATTCTAAAGGGTTATGTATACAATTTATACGAACAACTTTTTAACTTTGACCTAGCATTTAACGAGTGCTCACAGATTGGGACGAACGCAACGTTTGTTCCGTCGCTAATCAATGAACGCCCAACCGAACTAACAGCGTGCAGCATAGGCCAAGAGAAACCAAAAGCGAACCGCAAATACCAAGACAAGTGGAATATTTATAATAACTCTATAACTACACTCACGCACTTCCTTAAGGCTACTTGTAGATTTTTTGTTGGTTAGAATATTTTTCTTTTCCATTACGAATTTCTATGACGTATGTATCATGCTGCATGCATGAAACCATCATCAACAATTTAGTGTTGAGAATAATTATATTTCGGATCACTTTAATATGTAGAAGAGCTTTTGCCAAACGCAATACAGAGACCTACAAAGGGGTTTTGAGGTACCCCCTCATGACTTGCTGGTATCTGTATACTTTTGGGCCAACATTGGTTTTCATTTTTTTTTAATTGCAGGCCTATAGCCTGCAATTAATACAACACAAATGTCGTAGACAAAAACACTTCTTAATCCATTATTTCCGGGGGTGGGAGGGACAAATGTAGACTGATATATTTCATTTTTGAGTGTAGGCTATTGTGTTAGAACTAACATTAATTAGAGTCTATATTCTATTATTAATAGACTATAAGACTTACAAGACGAGGTCAAAACACCAGTTTCACAACATTGAACTCGCCCAAAAGGAAGATTGCTAGTCCTAAT
The DNA here is from genome assembly GCA_026745465.1 of Lota lota. Classification (NCBI taxonomy): domain Eukaryota; kingdom Metazoa; phylum Chordata; class Actinopteri; order Gadiformes; family Lotidae; genus Lota; species Lota lota. The sequence goes on along the minus strand of JACYXH010000057.1, from coordinate 904,240 downwards.
TTACTGAACATTTACTCTGCTCCAAACTAATTGATTCCAAAGAAGTCGTCAATCTGGCAGCATTTGGTTAAAAAGGACCACAAAAAAGTACGCAAAGTGTAAAGTAAGTGAAAGTATGTAGGCACATCAGCTAAAAAACGTTTTCATGTTTCTTGGGATTCTACGTCTACTTTCGTGTTTAACGCTCGATATTCTTGAGTGGGAATTTATCCGAATTTGCACCTTAGCACGAATCACAGCGGCATCCATTGGGACCCATTATTTTAAACACAAAACAAAACCTAAAATGTAATCTTCGACGTGTGTCGTCTTTCTACGTGACGCTGCTGCGCTCCATGGCTCGTCTGGTGTATGACTTACTTTACCGAGTTGGACCAGGAGTGGATCTGAAAGCCACTGACCTTCTCGAAACTGCCCTTACATGATGTTTATGCTAGCAGGTAGAGTAGAATGCACTGTGGCCAATTAAATTATACTAGAGATAATGTGCAGATTTTATTTATTATATGTACCAATCGATTGGTCTTAGAGTTGGTTGAATTCAAGTCGATCCAATATTTCCTTTGGTTGAATACAGCGCTAATAATAATCTCTAATCAATACTTAGGAAAATTTAGTCCAGTGGAGTCTGCTATCTCCTGCTGCTCTGGGCTTCAACACAACACACACACAGCTTTTACTCAGACTAATGATGGAGTCATGATATATCACTGCTGAGCTCTGAGATGGACAACAGTCTCAGACAATGAGAGATCCTCTTCTTACCTCTTAGCTTTGCTCGGGCAGCCATGTTCCCCAGACAGAAGGGTTTTATAGGTAGGACCCCCCTCCTCTCTATCCTCATTCATAATAGACTGGAAACCTGGACACCAACACAACTACACTACATATTGTTTCTGTGGATTCTATTTGAGAACCAAACTTGAAATTTCTGTAGAGAAGACTGTATATCGTACTGCTGTCTGATACACACACACACACACACACACACACACACACACACACACACACACACACACACACACACACACACACACACACTATCTATGTCTGTCTTGGATTACATAGATACACTATCACTATCTAGATCTAGATCTCATACGTACACACTCTATCACTATCTATGTCTAGATCTCATACACTATCACTATCTATTTCTAGACCTCATACATACACACTATATCACTATCTATGTCTAGATCACATACATACTATATCACTATCTATATCTAGATCTCATACACACTATCACTATCTATGTCTAGACCTCAGACATACGACACTATCACTATTTACGTCTAGACCTAATACATACACACTCTATCACTGTCTATGTCTAGACCGCATACTTTATTTCCCTTTTGAACTCCTGCTGGGAAGTTATGAGGATGTGGGGGAGGGTGTTACCCCACGTTTTAAGGAATAAAGCTAAGCAGTTCTGGGGATGGAGTATGACAAAAAGGCAAAATAAATCCAGAAGAAGTTTCAAAACCTATTTTTCTTTTACTTAATATTTACAGGGGCCTCATGGATTGATAAGAAAACAAAACAGCAAAACAAAAATAACTTGGCTAGATACACCAAGATACAATCACCCATTGTTAACTCTCCATGGAGAGACTAAATAATATCTGGGACATACCATTATTAAATACAAAGGGGTGATCCATATTGAGGTATGAATACCCACATCATCCATTATTGATATCAAATAAACAATTAGCAATGAATATTTCACAAAGTAAAAATATCAATAATTCATATTTCCATTTGTGAAGTAAATACAACATTGAAAAAGACCCCCGTTTCCCCCCTCTTATCTGGTGGATGGTACGGTCTGACTATGACAGACTGCTCAAGTACGAGCAGTTGATCCTTTCAGAGATGAAAGCAGACCGTGATTAGCGTGGGAGGAAATGTTGTTTCCTCACCACGGGAACAACTGAAATGTCTCTTCCACTGAGTAGAATCACTAGCATCAAGAGGGTAAAGATCAGTGTATAAAACCGTTATAGACACTCATAAAACCAGCAATAAGTCACTAATGTTACCAATAAAACTCCACAACACACTACACTCATACAGTCCAAGAGATGGTTACAACTCATCCTTTCAGTATAATTAAAAACACTGAATGTTTTAATCCAAATTGATTTCATTTGAACCCAATGTGAGTTCTGTCCCATTCCTGGACCAGAGGTTCCATATAAAACGCCCTCAACGCGATGAAATTAGTTATTGATGTTCTGATCCATATTCCTTTATTCAAACAGGTTCTCTCTCTGAGATCAATGTCTCTTTTACAGCAGGAACCTGGAAACAGTGAACTTGGACTGCAAACAGAATCATTTAGAATATATCAATACAACATATGACCAATCAACTAAAGAAAACATGACTTTTGGTTAGCTGTACCTTAGCTTCTTCGGGATGAAGACGTCTGCTGCCCCGTGTAGTTTGAAAATATAAAAGCACAAAAGCAAGGAAAGTAAGATCCGTTGAAGGAGGAGATTCAGGTGTTCGCCCAAAACACAAAGTAAGTGTTTAGAACCGAGACAGGACATTTACACTTTTCTAAAGGTTCTGAGAGTAAAGATTGAGTTGCTGGCCTCCTCAGTGTGGAAGACAGAGCAAATGAGGAAGGAGACTCAACCACAGCTAACTATGTCTAAAACCTTTATGATGGTTCCAAAGGTCTCGGTCAGGGCTGGGCCTCCACCAGAACACAACCTTAACTGATGAAGTGATACGATAAGACAGAGCAAAGGTTTGAGGAAAACCATGTAAAGCTATTAACCACCAGGTCCCAGTAATGATATTCGTACTGAGGTTTAAACAGTCAAGGGTATAAAGTACTTCTGTACTTTGTATCATCTGCAATGAAATCATGTGACTCCCAACGTATCAAAATACAACCGGAAGAAAAACTGGAACAATATTTTTACTTAAAAAAAAAAAGAAAACCACTAAAACCTTTTCAGAGTCAGGAAACAGAAAACAAACCAAACAAACATAGTAAAGAGATATTTTGAAGCGTATCCACGCTGTCAGAATCACCTCGGGTCAAACCAGGACCCAGACCTGGACCTGAGTAAGAGCTGTCATTAAAGCAATCAACCATTAAATAACTAAAGAGGAATACTGGTTTACCTGTACTCTACACACACACACACACACACACACACACACACACACAAAGCCATTTACCAATAAAACATCACACAACCAGATAAGATAAGCTTTATGAATCCCACATGGGAGAAATTCACTTGATAGAGCATGCAGCTCAAGAGTCAAAAGTAGAATAAATGAGGGATTAAGTGAATACAAATACAAAATAAAATAATAAAAATACAAAATAAATAAAATAATAAAATAAAGATAAAAACTATGAACACTGAATACACCTTTTACCTTGCACAGGATACTTGCTCTCTATGAATATAATTACACAGGATACTTGCTCAGTATAAATATAATTACACAGGATACTTGTTCAGTATACATATAATTACACAGGATACTTGCTCAGTATAAATATAATTACACAGGATACTTGCTCAGTATCAATTTAAACATAATTGCATTCGATCATTTGTGTATGTATGAAAATAAATAAATCATACACGCTCTTTCTCGTATAATATCGAGATTATATTATACAGTAGTATAGTAGTATATATAGTATAGTAGTCATAGTTTGATTATATTATAATATCAACCCCACCCAAACATATAGTCAATCAATTAGTTAGATTCGATTATAATATCAACCCCACCCAAACATAGTCAGTCAGTTCAATTATATTATAAAATCAACCCCACCCAAACATACAGTCAGTCAGTTAGATTATATTATAAAAACAACCCACCCAAACATACAGTCAGTCAGTTAGATTATATTATAATATCAACCCCACCCAAACATAGTCAGTCATAGTTATATTATATGATAATATCAACCCCACTCAAACATACAGATGTTCTTGTTCTGTGAACTCTTCATGTCTTTAGCATGTATTAACTCTAACGCTGCATGCTGGGTGTGAGTACGTCTCATCAGCTCAGCAACAGTTTAATAAGTATGTAGCTGGTAATTAAACAAGAGCAACAGAGGCCATAAAAGCTCCTCCAGCAAGCTTGCGTTTAGTCCCTGACACCAGCTTGTTTGGGCTCACGTGTACAACATGGGGCAATACACACAGTGACCTATGTCCAACAGAGACACCCACCATCCTACTAGTCAAATTACAAGTGGTTGTAAAAGATTCAGTCCTCTAGACCAGCCTTGAGGAGATGTTTAATAAAGTCATGGATTTAAACTGTTAGACAAGATACAACTTCACTTTGAAAATTCAGATGTATTAACAAATCACAACTAAAAACACATCTCAGCACATAAGAATATCATAGTATTATACGTATTCATTATGAATCTATGGCAGGGATAATAAGAAATAAGTATTTTTTAAACATAATGCTGTTGCAAAGTACGGCCTGTGAGTTAGGAATGGTTAACCACAGATGACCTAGTCAGGTATAATACTATAGGAGAGATATGAATAACACTAATACTGTCACGCCGTCCACTTCCACCACCTAGCGGGCGCCGGCTGCTACTTCCCCACGTGCCTCACCGTTTACACACCTGCCATCAATCACCTATCAACGCAACGCATTATACAGCTCATGAGAATATACACTTCTTTATACATGCAAACGTCAGTGGTAGATCACAATGTCATGTCAAGAATGAGTAAATAAAGCATAAAGTTAGTTGCCCCTATGAGTTCGACCTGTAGCATGCATTTTGCAGACTGTAGTGGTTAGCTGCAATGGCTTGGCTATTGTTGAGGGTGTCATAAGTTTCCACTAATGGAAAAGGATCAGGTGTAACCCATTTAGTACAGGTTCAACCTTTTGGCTGGGTATGAGGGCTGATACTTTGGTCCACTAAGACAGAGAGTGGCATCAATAGTAATACAAAGTAATAAAAAAAAACATTGCATTTTATTAGGTATCTTTTTGGTGTTGGAAATAATTGTGGAGCCTTTTTAGTTTGATAGATCACCTTTAAGAAGCTTGACCATAGTCAAGAATAGTCTGAATCTATAACATAGCGATCTTTATCACTCATGTATTCACTGTCACTGTTCAATGCTTACGCATATGTTAAGACTGCCTGTATTTTACAACCAAGTAAATCGGTAAAATAGCATAGTTATTCATTTATAAAAGTCAACTTGCTATTGTTTTCCAGCTTAGACTGCTGTGTAATTGCTAACCCTAGTTTTCGCATCAAACAAACAGCTACCTAGCTAAGTGGTGCGCCTGCCGACTTAACCTTCAATGCACAGTAACATGCATTTGCGGATTTTAATACAAATAATAGTAATATGAATACCACTGAGATATATTGATGTACTCATGTAATACTTACGCATCTGTAAAATAAACTATTGTGCAGCCAAGCAAATGGTAACATCTATCGCCAATTGAACATTGCTAATGTTAGACTCAACCAAAATAATATAATACAAATAACACAGATATAATCATGTACTCATTCAGTAAATCAACATTTAAGATGGACTTGAAGTACATTATGGACTTACTTTTGAATTGCTTATGGTTAATACTCCAGCAGCTGCTCACTCCTCACCAAATGTGAGATGTGAAGCTCCCGCGAACGTCTTCTTTGTAAGCGAAAACAACCTCGCGCGAAATGTTGTAAAATATCCCGCCATGTGTATGAGGTCTTCACTATCAACTACTGCCGTAGGGGGCGACTCATGTATGATACACATACAACATCATGGTTTAAAAGGTCAATTTCTTAAACATCTAAAACTTCATGAGGGGTGATGTTTCTATCAGTCTTCATATATTATCTATCATATATATATCATATATAGTAAGAGTGCGACCCTTACTTCATATATTTCTGAGTTGGACCCTCTTTTCATAACATTTTGTGTTCTAACAGTCAAATAACATGCTTTGTGCACCAAGGTTTACGAGGACACAGAGATTGTCCTCTTAAACCGAGAGTCCTCCTAATGCTGGTGGGTAACCTTGTCTTTTGACCTCGCATGCCATACACACACACACACACACACACACACACACACACACACACACACACGTACACACACTAAAATGTATTCTAACATTGTGTATAACCAGGGAGTGATTTGTCAGCAAAGAAAAGAGCAACAGAAATGCATTGGACATGAGCAGCACTTACACCAAATGAATGTGATGTTAATAAAGGACATCTTTAATGTTTCATATGAATCACTATACCACGGCCAGTGATATCCTAGTGGTGAGGTGTGCATTATATTCAGATCACAGCACGGCTAGAGCCTCATCACTATGTCTACACTAATGACAACTCCTCAGCTCACATCGGCTGGCCAGAGTTACGTAACATATAACATACATAACTTACTAGCATTTAACAGGATAGCAACCCCTAACCCTCACATCAGCTGGCCAGCGTTCTGTGAGTTAGAATAAACAGTTAACTCATAACATCCTAGCAGTTAACAGGACAGCAAACATAAAGAACAAAACAATAACAATCTTGTTGAAATCAGTGGTCCTCTAAAGTTATGTCACTACAGTGGCGTTGGCATCCTCAGTGACATGGTGAACCTAGCTTCTAGATCAGGGGTCGGGGACCTATGGCTCGCGAGCCAATTATGGATTATGGATGACGGCAAATGGCTCACAGACAATTTTGAGCTAACAATTTTGTATATGATAATCAACCAGTAATAAATAATTACTGTCATTTTAAAGTAAACCTTATAACAGAAATTAGTTTTGAAAATAAAATTCCAAATTCTATTCTGATCGATTTTAATCTGCCGACACCAAAAATAAAAATTCATTGGATAAAGCGGAGCGACACGGGTCGTTGTAAGGTCAAGAAATAAACTGCTCCTTTTCGTAAGGTAGCCATTAACCAGCTAATTGATCTGCTTCAAACCCTTGAGACGGAAAAGATGGCGAAAAGAAGAAAAAAAAAGGAGAATCTTGCAAGGATCCTCGTGACCCATTGTGGCGATTCCTTTGACTGTGTTTTGAGAGCAGGAAGTCCTGTGGTCAAAGTCAAGACATCAAAAGTGAGCAACACTGGTGATTTTTATCAAGGTAGCGCCGCCTGCTCTGCTTGGTATGTTTCAGGAATTCAGGAATTTAAACTAAACTTTAAATTAAGAATTGTATGGAATCAAAAATGACTCTGGTAACGTTACAGTAAACCAATGTAAGTGATGTTGAATAATATGCAATGGTAATGATATGACGCCCCCTCAAACTTGGAGCTACTCCGGCTTGTAATTAGCAGTTTGGTGTGAATTAGGATACTGTGTGTCTGCTACAAATATGAATTGGCATGATTTGTGTGTGGTCAAATGACGCAATGACGCACACATTATGAATGTTGTTGATAATGTTAGTTTTATAATACAGTAGCTAAAGTAAGCACAAGTTTCTGTATTTGGCAATTCTTCTAAGTCTACTTGTGTGTGCGCGCCCGTGTGCGCGTGGCATTGTTTGTGATGACATATTTAAAACTAGCGTTCCCCCACTAAAGAAATCCCCACTAAACCACTAGTCGCAACATAATAGACTCTTCGCTCTTAACATGAGCAAAACAAAGTCCCGGTACCGTTATAGGTAGAAGAGACGACGGATGAAGAAACTGGAATCCCGGGATGATCTTCGTCAGGGGAACAGCACGACTTTCCAGTTGCCGCGCGCTACCTGACCCCCTGCTGTGGACTATCCTCGTGTGCTACTCTGATGATTTATATCCCGTTCAGAGGATAATAAGGCGGTTAGCAAACCAAGCTAGCTTTACACGAAACGACCAAAACATCCCCAACAGGAACCAAAACACGAATAAAACAATCCCCAAATCCACTCTCTCCCATACTCATTTAACCGTCAAACAACTAATAAGTAAATGTTTAAATATAATTTAGCTGGACGATCTCTACAGAGAATAAAGTACTCTCCTCCTTTGTCCTCGGCTCTTCCCTTGCTCTCATTTTTCCCGCTCATTTGTGACCTCTTACCCTTCCCCAAATAACCTGGAAGTCTCTATATCAACCCTTCCTATTGGTTAAACCTGTAGAGCATTCACAGTGTACAATTTGAGTGTGCTCCCATAGCAGCCACCGTACTTGCTACTCTGCATGCGCGGTTGTTGGGGCGCTCCTCAGGTGTTCGGTTGGTCATGTCATGTTGGTCTATGACTAACCATTATGTTATAATAAAAGCAATACTGTTGCAAAGTATTCCCTCCGTATCAGGTCATTCAACAAAACCCAAATAGAGTCCATAAAACCAAATGTACTGAACAAGGTTAAAGTGTTTTAAATAGTTCAACTTTCATCAATGAACTTAAAATCATTAATGTATCCTACAAATCAACAATAACTTATTTATACTTATTATTTCATAATAAATAGAGCTTTAATGAGTTTGTCTCTTCACCCTGGTTACACAATATAACATTTTTCTGTAGCATATTCATGTGTTTTTTAGTTTAACTAATATTTACTAAATCATTAGATCTATACATGTTCATTATGCATTGGGTGTAAAATGTTGAAAGGTTGTTCTCAATTGTACTTATATATTCTAGTAGTATGTATATTGTGTTGTGTGTATTGTAATACATGTTATTAGTGAACCTACATAATGTTTTGTATATTTTATTTTAACTTATCTTCTAGTATATTGAGTTTTGTGTATTGTAATACATGTTATTAGTGAACCAACAGAATTGTCCAGCTCCTCTTCTGATGACAGTAAGATGAAGACCAGAGATGACCACTGAGCAGGAGAGAGAGAAAAGTCTTCCTGATGTCAGGTACTGTTGGATCTCCTCTACTAGAGAACGGTCGTTCAGCTCATTCAGACAGTGGAACAGATTGATGCTTCTCTCTGGAGAGAGCTCTCCATTTATCTTCTTCTTGATGTAACAGGCTGTTCTCTGATTGGTACATGAGCTATTTCATGTCTGTCCCAGCAGTCCACGTAGGAGAATCTGATTGGTCTCCAGACAGAGGCCCAGGAGGAAGCGGAAGAACAAGTCCAGGTGTCCATTCTCACTCTGTAAGGCCTTGTCAACAACACTCTGGTAGAGTTTGACCTTTTCCTTTTTTTTCTTCTTTTTTTTCTAACAAGATTAGACCAGAGGGATTGTGGTTGTCCTGTAAGAAGATTGACCCAAATGTCGATGAAGGACAGAAAGACATAAAGGGCAGCCAGAAACTCCTGGAAGCTCAGATGGACAAAGCAGAACACCATGTCCTGGTACAGCCCACACTCCTCTTTAAAGATCTGGGTGAACACTCCCGAATACACTGAGGCTGCTGATATTTATGCCACACTCTGCCAGGTCTGCCTTGTAGAAGATCAGGTTGCCTTTCTCCAGCTGGTTAAAAGCCAGTTTTCACAGAGAAACAATGATCTCCCTGCTCTCTGAACTCAATTATGTATCTGTTTCAGCTCTCCCATGATACTTCCTGTCCCCCTCTATGGACTGAACCCTCAGGAAGTGGCTGTACATCTGAGTCACAGTTTTGGGCATATCCTCTCCTCTCTGGGATGTTTTGAAGCAGTCCTCCAAAACTGTAGCAGTGATCCAACAGAAGACTGGGATGTGACACATGATGTGGAGGCTTCGTGATGTATTGACGTGGGAGATGATTGTGCTGGCCAGCTACTCCTCTCTGAATCTCTTCCTGAAGTACTCCTCCTTCTGTGGGTCGGTGAACCCTCTCACCTCTGTCACAATGTCAACACGCTCAGCGGGGATCTGATTGGCTGCCGCAGGGCGTGTGGTTATCCAGATGCGAGCAGAGGGAAGCAGGTTGCCCCTGATGAGGTTTGTCAGCAGCACGTCCACCGAGGTGGACTCTGTGACATCTGTCCAGATCTGGTTGTTCTGGAAGTCCAGAGGAAGTCGACACTCATCCAGACCATCCAAGATGAAGACAACTTTGAACCGGTCATATCTGCAGATTCCTGCTTTTTTGGTCTCAATAAAGAAGTGATGATGAAGTTCCACCAAGCTAAACTCTCTCTTTCAGTAAATTCAGCTCTCTGAAAGTGCAGAGAAATGTGAAGTGTATGTCGTGGTTGGCTTTGCCTTCAGCCCAATCCAGAGTGAACTTGTGAGTTAAGACGGTTTTACCAATGCCGGCCACTCCAGTTGTCATTATTGTTCTGATTGGTTGATCTTGTCCAGGTATGGGTTTAAAGATGTCTTCACATTTGATTGGTGTTTCCTCCTTGGCTGGTTTCCTGGAAGCTGTTTCAATCAGTCTGACCTCATGTTCCTTGTTGACCTCTCCACTGCCTCTCTCTATGATGAAGAGCTCTGTGTAGAAGTCATTCAGAGCAATTGACTGTCCTGCTTTAGCGATTCCCTCAAACACACACCTGAACTTCTTCTTTAAATGCGACTTGATTTTATGTTGGCACTCAACAGCAGCAAATCCTAAATGACAAAACAACAAATGAACATCAGTTAGTGGATGGTGACATCAGTAGAAACATGTAAATATTTCCTGTATATCATCAACATCAACAAATGATCAACTTCATGATATTTAGTGGCTTCATAACTTGTTGTCTGAGAAGCTGGTCGTGACAATGACTACATGTTATGGATACAATATTTTCAGAATTGTTTTGTTATTTCCTCAGCAATATGATTGGCCAAAGTATAGCAATAATGATAGTGAATCAGTTGAAAGTGACTTGCTATGCTGATATAACAAGATAGTGCTGCATCTCTTCCACTGAGTTATTCTAATGTTGATCTGCAGTCTAATGTTTAACATACTTTAACCTGTTAGACCCACAATAACCCTACATATCTGGATTAAACCATTTAATATGATATACCCACAACACCCCTACATATCTGGATCAAACCATTTAACCTGATACCCCCACAATAACCCTTCATATCTGGATCAAACCATTTAAACTGACACCACCACAATAACCCTACATTTATGTGTTACGGTACGGTGCATTTGGAACAAACAAGCAATTAGGGGGGCCGGTACCTGGGTCTGGCTGACTTCCCTGGGCCTAGAGAACGGCGGACTCAACCTCCCAAGTGAGTGCCGCGACGAGACAAGAGGGCGGTCGGATGGGCTCGGGAACCGGGCTGGGGTCTTCCAGAGAATGAAGGCGGGACAGGGCGTCAGGCTTGACATTCCGAGAGCCTGGGCGGTAGGTGAGTGTGAAATTGAAACGGCCAAAGAATAAGGCCCATCTGGCCTGCCGAGAGTTGAGTCGTTTGGCGGATTGTATGTAAGACAGGTTGCGGTGGCCAGTCCATACAATAAACGGCTGCTCCGTGCCCTCCAGCCAGTGGCGCCACTCCTCAAGCGCCAATTTTACGGCCAGGAGCTCGCGGTTCCCTACATCGTAGTTCCGCTCCGGAGGGGTAAGCCGGCGGGAAAAGAAAGCACAAGGGTGCAGCTTGTGGTCCATGGTGGAACGTTGAGAGAGGACAGCACCCCTGCCGGTGTCGGAGTCGTCGACCTCCACCACAAACTGGAGAGAGGGATCGGGTTGGATAAAGATGGGCGCAGACAGGAACCGTCTCTTGAGGGTCTGGAAGGCGGCCTCCACCTCCGGTGTCCACAAAAAGGGCCTTCTGGTGGAGGTCAGGGCCGAGAGGGGTGCCGCGACCTGGCTGTAGCCATGGATGAAGCGGGCAAAGCCCAAGAATTGCTGAGCTTCTTGCAGGTGGAGGGAGTTGGCCACTCGGCCACCGCCGAGACCTTTGATGGACCCATCCTCACCTCCCCCTGGCCGATGATGTACCCCAGAAATGAAGTGGACAAAACGTGAAAGTCGCATTTGTCCGCCTTAACGTAGAGCCTGTTTTCAAATAGACGCTGGAGGACCTGCCGCACGTGGATCACGTGCTCCTCCAGTGACCCAGAGAAGATGAGGATATCGTCCAAGTAAACCAAGCCCGAGTGGTTCAGCATGTCACGGAGGACATCGTTGACCAAGGCTTGGAAGACTGTGGGGGTGTTGGTGAGTCCAAAGGGCATAACCAGGTACTCGAAGTGCCCTAGGGGAGTGTTGAAAGCTGTCTTCCACTCATCCCCCTCCCGGATGCGGACCAGATGGTAAGCATTGTGGAGGTCCAATTTGGAGAAGACCTTGGCTCCGTGGAGGGGAACGAAGGCGGAGCTGATCAGCGGTAAGGGGTACTTGTTCCTGATGGTGATGTTGTTTAGACCACGGTAGTCGATGCAAGGGCGGAGGGAGCGGTCCTTCTTACTAACGAAAAAAAAACCCCGCTCCAACCGGGGAGGAGGAGGGGCGGATGATTCCAGCGGCTAGGGATTCTTGGATGTACTGCTCCATGGCCTCTCGTTCGGGGCGAGAGAGATTATAGAGCCGACTACTAGGCAGAGGGGCTCCAGGGAGAAGGTCTATGGTGCAATTGTAAGGGCGGTGGGGAGGCAGAGATAGGGCGTGGCCCTTGCTAAACACCTCTCCCAGGTCGTGGTATGCTACGGGCATGGAGGACAGGTCAGGAAGAGCAGGCGAGATCCTGAACTCCGAAACACAGGGAGACTGGGCGGAACGCAGACAATGAGAGAGGCAGTAAGGACTTCAAGATGTTACACGACCAGATCCCCAGTCGAGCTAAGGGTTATGACTTTGTAACCATGGAAAACCCAGGAGTATTGGGGTGACGGGACAGTTAATAACGTGGAAGGATAGGGACTCCTATTAAATTATGATTACCAGAGATCAACAGGTTTACTGGGACCGTCCGACGCTCCACATGGGCGAGAGGTTTGCCATTTAGGGCCTCGATTGGGGAAATGAGGGGAGTGGTATCTATCCCTAATTGGCAAACAAAAGAGTAGGAGGAGCAAACGGCGGAACCGCGCTCCCACACAGCCGTAGCCCAGGCAAGAGCCTCTCCTCGCAGCGCCCCGATCACATAAGCGATACGGGACCTGTCGGTGGAGTAGGTTTGAGGCTGGAGTTCGAATACTAAAGGAACACTTGGCAGGACCCTAGGTCGCCCTCGTAGCGCTCGGAAGCAGGAATGAACGGCTCCCGGGAGGACGTCGGAGGGCTAGGGGCGGCTTGTAGGGGTGACGGAGTGACGGAGGGAGATGACGGAGCGCAGAGCTCGCGGAACGCTTGGGTTATCTCCAGGAGATTGGAAGTAATCTTTTGTAGCGCCTGATCGTGTTGTCCAAGAAGAGCTCCCTGGCGGGAGATTACCTGGCGCAGAGTGTCTGTGTCCGCTGGGTCGATGGTGGCCAGTTCGTAATGTTACGGTACGGTCGGGGAACCCAAATGCAGACACAACAAGGTGGAGATGGAGAGTGGTTTTAAAGGGATTTATTTATTGGAGTAACAGGCAAGGGCAAGGCAAGTCATAGTCGGGCAGACAGGAGTTTGGCGGCAGGCAGGCAAACAGTCAGGCAGACGGGGGTAGGAAGACAAGGCGACGATCCGGGAAGGAGTCTAGGAGTGTATACAATGAACTGGCGCCAGCTGCTCGGAGAACGAGGGAGAAATAGGGTGCGATGATTGTTGATTGGTAACAGGAGTGTAGACCAGAGTGCACGTAATTGTTGATTGGGAATAAGAGTGTAGACCAGAGTGCACGTGATGAAATGGCAGCCGGCGCCACTAGGTGGTGGCAGAGGGTGGCGCAACAATCTGGATCAAACCATTTAAACTGATACCCCTACAATAACCCTACATATCTGGATCAAACTATTTAACCCCCAAGAGGAACTATATCTCCACATTGAAGTTAGAAATGTAGAAATCTCACATTATGTATATTAGTCTGAACAGAAAAATAAGGATCTCATACTGCTCTTTAAATTTGTATTTCTTCTCTGTTTTCAAGATAAAAGTATATTCTGCCCTTCAAAATAATTGTCTCCTCTGTCTTCAAAATAAGAGTCTCTTACCGCCCCGCAGTGTGTTGGCCAGTTCCACTTGGTTCATCTCCATCAGGCAGAGCTTTGTGATGTCTACCACTCCCTCTATTGCACGCCTCCTCTGCTCCTCATTCTTACCATTCACCTCCTCCTCCTCCTCCTCCTCCCTCTGACTCTCTGAGCATTGTGGGTAATGAAGGAAGAGAACCCTCCAGAGCTTCTTCAGCTCCTTGTCTAGAAAAGCGTGTGCATTCTCCTCAGCCCTCTAGAACAGAACAAACATCAAGGATAGCTATTGTTGTCTAGTAAAATGATCGAGTTGGCTTATAATTATATGGAACCCTCCTAAGTAAAAATTGAGTTCAACACTTGAATTGAGTTGACGATTCCCGTTATTTTAATAAGTATAAAACAAGGTCTATCAATAGAATATTACAAGAACGATATTACAGGTATATCAGCTACTCAGTACTGAGCTCTCTACACGTAAGAAGAGACAATGACACTCGCTCGAGCGCCACAGGGCTAACACACACATGTCAGTGTCCAGTTTGGGTTTTTAAGTGTTGAGTTCCCGCCCTTCAGGTGGGACAGTTCTTCTTCTCAGAGTATCTGGTGTACCGGTTTGTCATGCCCAAGCCTTCACTTCCAGGTGCGACGCCGATAAGCGTCGCTTGTGGTTTTCTGTTTCTGCTTCGATCGTGGGTTTTCCACAGGTGTTAGACCTGATGAACTTTTGGCATGCGTCATTTGTCTTATCGCCTGAGTTTTCGAAACCTGCACTCAAGATAACCTTGTCCACTACAGAGTTTTCAAGGCCTGCACTCGAGCTGACCTTTGTCTCCTACACAGTACATTTACTCTTGTCATCAGTTTTCCGTCTACACTTTTTTCTGAACTAACTGAGGACATCAGAAGCATCTTTCATAGATTCACGTCCTGCTGGTCTAAAGAGGGAAGCCTGGAGACTATTAGCACCACAAGAGATGCTTTCTAATGTTCATGTACAGCTAAAGTAAAATGTCTTGTTGGACATTTACACACCTTGATCAGCTCTGTTTGATGCTGCTGTACAGACTGTGCACTGGTAACCTTTGACCTCTCCTGGGGTTGTCTGTAGAGAACACACACACACACTTTCTATTGTATCTGACTTGTAAACATAAGTACCAGTGTAGTCTAATCACAACCAACTGGTCTGTTTTCATCATCTGTTTGAAACTCTTACCTCTCCTCTTTGGAGGGGCGTCCGTCTTTAAATTGGACAGGAGGATGATTCATAGAGCGGTCACTCTTCATGGAGACACAGCTGGGTCCAGAGGAGTCTTCTTTCTCATGCTGCTTTGGGCTTCAACACAACACACAGCTTTTACTCCTTCACCCGCACCACCCAGGACTTCACTCAACATTGATGGCTCCATTGTCACTGCCTCCACCCAGGTCTGAAATCTCAGCATCAGCCTTATATCTCCTCTCAATCACACCATGTCAACCACATCACTAAAACAGCCTTATCCCCTCTCTCATTCACACCATGTCAACCACATCACTAAAACAGCCTTATCCCCTCTCTCATTCACACCATGTCAACCACATCACTAAAACAGCCTTATTCCTCCTCTCATTCACACCATGTAAACCAAAACACGACAACAGCCTTATGCTTAGGATTTATGGACATTTGATAAATGCTGTATTTTTATAATCTCTGATAAATCCTCACCTCTTCTCAATAGGCTGATTTCCATCTTTAAAGTTAACAGGTTCTTCCATAGACCAGTCACTCTTTATGGAGACACAGCTGGGTCCAGGGGAGTGTGCTTTCTCCTGCTGCTCTGGGCTTCAACACAACACACACACAGCTTTTACTCAGACTATTGACGGAGTCATGATATATCACTGCTGAGCTCTGAGATGGACAACAGTCACAGACAGTGAGAGATCCTCTTCTTACCTATTAGCTTTGCTCTGGCGGACATGTTCCCCAGACAGAGTGGTTTTAGAGGTAAGACCCCCCTCCTCGCTCTCCTCAATCATAGTAGACTGGAGGCGAGACCTGGACACAAACAAAACTCATTGATCACTTTAAGTGCCTTTTGAACTTTATATGTTTATTGAAAGAGTAGATCATTGTAACTACATCATGCTAAAGCGTTATAGATGTCATAGACCATCAATATTAACCACACAACACAACCACACTGACCTCACTACAGTACAGATGTGTACAGCAGATGAGAATATTAAACACTGTGGCGACTTACTGTGCTTAAACGAATACAATTTACTTGAAAAAGCCATCCTAGTGCAGTTACAAGAAAATAATGTTTGAATCCTTTTTATACTGGAACAAAGTCTGAATTCTCTCACTTTACTGAACCACAGATTCTATATAAATCAACTGGTGAAACCTCAATACATCTATATTGTATCTGTGGGAGTGTGTGTGGAGGGTGGCTGGTTTAAGCAGCCTCACCTGGCCCGAGTCAGACTGATTGGACTCTGGGGCTGGGTGAGGCTGCACACCTGTTGCACATTGAGCAATCAATGTGCACAGGTTAAACCAGCCACCACCACACACACTCGAGGAAGAGCTCTCCGGCATGGCAGCCTGGAGCACTAGCTGCATGCCTCATTCCATTCAACCTTAACAATAAACCGGTTTTCAACATCACCACCCTGTGTCCATTGGTTTGGAGGAGCCCGAGGAAAGTCACCTAGGTGGAGTATGGGAGCCCTTAGAGCCCGGAGAGCTCTTCCTCGAGTGTGTGTGGTGGTGGCTGGTTTAACCTGTCCACATTGATTGCTCAATGTGCAACAGGTGTGCAGCCTCACCCAGCCCCAGAGTCCAATCGGTCTGACTCGGGCCAGGTGAGGCTGCTTAAACCAGCCACCCTCCACACACACTCCCACAGTATCCTCTTATTATTGTGATGTAATACAGTTTATTTCAGCATTACGAGGAAGTGCTGGCCAACAAGTCTTTCTACCTGCTCCTTAATGTCCTCTCTCTGTACTGTCTAACCCCTACCTGCTCCTTAATGACCTGTCTGTACTGTCTAACCCCTACCTGCTCCTTAATGACTTGTATCTATACTGTCTAACCCCTACCTGCTCTTTAATGACCTGTATCTGTCTTGTCTAACCCCTACCAGCTCCTTAATGACATGTATCTGTACTGTGTAACCCTTACCTGCTCTTTAATTACCTTATCTGTACTGTCTAACCCCTACCTGCTCCTTCATGACCTGTATCTGAATTCACTGTCATTCACTTTGGACAAAGAATCTGCAAAATTATTCAATTGTAATTTTGACAAATAGTAATGCATCCATATATTTATTAACGTTTTAACCATGTGTTTTTACAGAAACCTAACCATTTAACTACTGATAAGATTCAAAGTTATTCATATTTTTGATCCTTCACGAATCAGTTGACTACAGTACCTTAGTCTTCTTCCTGCTGTAATAAAGTGAGCCACACCAAACTCATAACAAGGAAATTATGTTGTGAACCAACCAGTTGGACCAGCTTCCCTCCCAGTTCTCAGAGTTTATTTTTTCAATGTCCCACAGGGAGAAATGTTACGATGTTAAGCGACATGTGAGGATGTTTATTTCTTAAAGTAGAGAGACACATTTGTAGACTACTCTCCACATTGGTAACATTTCCCACATTGTCCCACACAAACATACTCTTTGTCACACATGTGGTTTGTTGGGATCTACTCATTGATGAAGACTTTGTTAAAATATGAATGATAGACAGAGACCTCTGATGTCTAGAAGCTTAGAAAGACAAAGAGACACAGTGAGATGTTTCAAGTATGCTACAGTTTAAACGTGTTCATGACATTTAATAACGTTTTTAACCGTACGTTTTTACAGAAAGATGGCACTCTTCCTATTGATATATATATAGGTTATACATTTTTATGATATACATATCATAGATCAGAGTTGAGTACAGTACCTTAGTCTTATTCCTGCTGTAATGAAGTGAGCCAAAGCAAACCGTCCGACTCATAAGAAAGAAATTATGTTGTGTTCCCTTCCCAGTTTATACTCCTCTCAGACTAACCTCATATAGGCTGCTGTTCCATGACTCAGAGAAAAACAAAGAGACACTTGATACTTCAAACAGCATGTAGAGACTTGTCACTGATGCTGCTCTTTTTTTAGAGTAGAACCAACAGGAACAAAAATATAATCTTATCAATAAAGAGACTAATAAACATAAAGAATAGAAACACATGATGTAGAAAATGCCTCCTCTCCTCTGTTTCTAGTTGATCAGTAAGACTGTCTGTAGAATCTATACAATGGATGATTTCTCTTCTCAGAAGAGCAGAGTACAGAGTACTCAGAGTGAGGGTAAGTATGTTTGTAATAGCATGTGATTCTATAATAGGCAGGGTTCTTTTCTTCATTCAATTATCTTCAACGAGTCATCTTGTTGGCTTGGATTCTTCTTGTGTTTTTTCCTTCATCTTGTTACACCCTTTGCAGGCAAGTATTCAGAAAAGGCCGAAGGCGCACAAACACACACACACACACACACACACACACACACACACACACACACACACACACACACACACACACACACACACACACACACACACACACACACACACACACACACACTATAAGCGACATAAATTAACGTGTGTTTTTGTGTGATGGGGTTTAAAAATACAACGTGTAGGAGCTATTCCATTAGCGTGACCATTTAAGATATTATGACTTTGTTGTTCCCTTTGTAGACACTAGGGGCCCTACACTTAATCAGATCCGGCATATGCCATAATAACCTGCAGCTGTTTCCTTCACATTGTGTCCCGCCAATACTCACTGAATGGCCATTGTCCAATCAGATGGCCAAACACGCTCCGCACTAGACGCTCATTTGCATAAAGTCAACTGAAGTTCAACGTGCCCGCACCCGAGCCGCGTCTAGTGGGAGGGAACACCTCTTTGTAAAGTCCCACAAGCAGCAAGGGCGGCTTATTGTCAATGTGTGATCTATGTTGATGTGAAGGAAACCGCTGCAGCTTATTGGCCTTAGTGACAAGGGCGTGTTGTCACCAGATCGCTGTTTGGAATGGACGTCTGGGACTACTGCTCTCTGTGCTCTCACACATGCCCGGGCACGTTCTGGGAATCATGGGAAACTTGTTTTCCAGCCAATCACTTTCATTTCACCCGCGTTGTACTCGTGAAGCAATGTGCGCGGAAGGGGATGGGTTTGAAACCCGCCACAACCTGTACAACCGTCTCCTCCGTTTGGCTCGAGCCAGAGACCGTCCCACCTGTCACTCACTGAATCCTGTGGTCCAATCAAACGACCGCACGCGCTGCTCTCAACTTGCTCATTAATAAAGTAAAACAAAACAATCAACAATGATGCTGGTCATGAGGCAGTATCTGGAGTCAGCCTGTGAACCTCACACAGCACAGGTAGTGTGGATGTGACCAACCAATCAGAAGAGACCAGCCGCGGGAACAACACTGCAGTAGCGTGCCCGCGTCTTCCGCGTTCCTTCAGCAGCTTGAATGGACTCATGGACGCGCTCTTCTGCAGGCATTCTGCGGCATAAACTGTCGCGCCACGTCCGTGTCAGTAAAGAATCAGAGGGATTTTCAGAAGGGACATCGGGTACTTTGGTGATTTAGGACATCCGATACGACATTGGAAAACAGTCAGTCAAGAGGCAGAGGCACACACACACACACACACACACACACACACACACACACACACACACACACACACACACACACACACACACACACACACACACACACACCTCCGTAACCTGACAAACATCCTCAAATGCATATTGTGAAGCACTTCTGACTAACTTGTTTGCTTTCTAATCTCAATAGCTCATTAAGAGCTGATTTATTTCATATTAGTCCTCTTTCCACTTTGGAAAATGTTTCCCACATATTTCCCAGAGTGCCACTCCATGTCCTTGATATGACGAAAAAAACGCATTGAATATTGATATCAGCGATCTGATAGTATGAAATATTGTCCAATATTGTCCAATGTCCACACCAAGACTAATCTGAACCAAATCTATTTCAACCAGCTATTTTGTTTTGAAGAGAATATTGTCCAACTAACATCCCCTCGGTGCGCTTCTATTAAACCTTCATTACCCTTTATAATTAGGCTTATATAGTTATAGGAACCAACGAATAATAAAGAATAAAGCTGTTGAGAACTCTTCTATTAAACCTTCATTACCCTTTATAATTAGGCTTATATAGTTATAGGAACCAACGAATAATAAAGAATAAAGCTGTTGAGAACTCTTTTATTAAACCTTCATTACCCTTTATAATTAGGCTTATATAGTTATAGGAACCAACAAATAAAAAAGAATAAAGCTGTTGAGAACTCTTCTATTAAACCTTCATTACCCTTTATAAGTAGGCTTATATAGTTATAGGAACCAAGGAATAATAAATAATAAAGCTGTTGAGAACTCTTCTATTAGGTAATCATTACCCTTTATAATTAGGCTTATATAGTTATAGGAACCAATGAATAATAAATAATAAACCTGTTGAGAACTCTTCTATTAGGTAATCATTACCCTTTATAATTAGGCTTATATAGTTATAGGAACCAATGAATAATAAAGAATAAAGCTGTTGAGAACTCTTCTAATAAACCTTCATTACCCTTTATAATCATAAGTTATTTTTAAAGGTGGAAGTGATGAAAAGCAGCAGTCAGCAACACACCCAGGCCTTGGAGTTACAGGTAAATCAACAGAAACCCTTTCAGTGAAGGGTGAGTGAACCCCCTCTTTCAGCTTGACCTCCATATCTGGACTTTTCCAACAATACAATTTGGGCAACCCCTCCCATCATTCCATGCAACCTTAACAATAAACCGGTTTTCAACATCACCACCCTGTGTCCATTGGTTTGGAGGAGCCAAACACCTAGGTGGCGTATGGGAGCCCGGAGAGGTACAACCCCTCCCCCTCAGCGGGGGAGGGGTTATCCCCATGGTTATGACCCACGGCCACTTTGTGATGCTCTTTTTACCGTCCCTGAGTGGGAGCGTCATCGTTGGATATGAAATGCACCACACACCGTGGCCTTATCCTACAAGTGTCCGAGAAGCTTCATGAACTTTCCTACCATGGCCTTATCCTAAGCATCATGAACCTTCTCGGACCCCAACAATAACAGCTCCCCAGATGGAGCTGACGTTGTGACGTCACAGTGCCTCCGAAAGGGCCCCTAGACATCCCGGAAAGAACCGGACCGGAGTTTGGAGCAGCGTGGAACGGGTTTCTTTCTGCATTTTGCGATTATTCTAGTAAAGTTGACTAAAGAGCATAGGCTACTAAGTTTAAGATCATAGAATACATACTAAGAGGGAACAAAATAAGTGTTAATATTGGTAATGATAGGAATTTTAGGTCATATAATTATATTGAATAATGACCACTGTCAATAACCTCCTATTTGTAACAGCCAATATATAACAAGTATATATTTAAAATAATAATAACTCAAGTAGAAGTAAAAGTAGTCATCAGATAATGACTTGAGGAAGAGTAAGAAAGTATCTAGGGAAAAGACTACTCAAGTACTTAGTTACTTCATACCAAATGATTTATTGTTGTAATAAGCAGAGCAATATTAACGTAGATAGACAAATTGCATTGTATATACTTGTCCAATAGACATGAACAACATATAACATATCCATGTATCCCTTCAAATAAAACAACACACAATAACACATTAAATCTTTACAAAATAACATGAATAAAGGCAAATGCAGCCACAATAAATTTCTCTCCATTTTATATTCACAAATAGACTTGAGTAATATTTAAAAGTGTGTTACATTAAAACTACTCTTACATGTGATTTATTCAAAAAGGTACTGAAGTAAATGAAACAGTAAAAATAACCTGTGTGTGTATTTTTCTACACCCAATACAGAGACACTGAGGCACCAACCCATAACACAAACGCAGGGTGGAGGTCCTCCTGGGTGAAGGTGGACTGGAAGGTGTGGATGTGTGTCAGTGTGTCTGAGGACCCTCCTACATCTGGGGACACTCTGTAGAAGGACAGAGTGCCAGCAAGCCGGTCCAGATACACTCCTACTCTGTTAGAGCCAGCGGGGGGGAGACGTATGTCTGTTCTACTACTGTTGTACCGGGCAGAGTAACCACCATCATCACAATAAAGACTCCAGGACTTGTTGTTCCCTCCAAGCATGCTGTCACCACGCCCTCCACTCCTTGTGATTCCTCTGTATGTCACTCCTATATCAACAGGTCCTTCCCACTCTACCTCCCAGTAACAGCGGCCAGTCAGATCCTCTCTGCACAACACCTGGCTCCAGTAGTCAAATCTCTCTGGGTGATCAGGATACGACTGCTCCTCTCTAACCTCCGTCACCTTTCTGTTGTCCTCAGACAGAGAGAGTCGTCTGTTTGCTGTGTTTGGGTCCAGTGTGAGTTCACAGGCATCTGACGGGACAACAAGACATGATTAGCTGCTGAAACATTATTGTTATCTGTCGCTATCTACTCTTCAAACATTAACATAGAAAGACACCATTTATTTTAAAGTTAATTGGAAATCCCACGTGTGTGTGAATGGCTGTCCGAATCAGAACAATGAAACCAAGGAAAATTTATAAACTGCATTTTCTCCCTCAATATTTACAGTAGATACACATATTATGCATCGTGTTCAGCATGATGAGCTAATTGCACATATGAAAAATATAACCAATACTTGTAATACCTTTCATTAAACTTTTGGATGTCCCAATACACATACATTGCACTCAACCTTCAAAGGGATACCTGTGTTAACAACAGACTGAACAAGCTGAGCTCACATACAGGCTGGAAATTAACTGTTGGAACCATAGAACTGGTTCATACATACTATATATACATAGACATGTACTCATACACATGCATACATAAGCACATGTACAAAGTATACGTACAAATGCATATTATACATACATATGCATACTTATACATACATACTTAAAAATATATATATTTCGGAAAGATAATTGTTTATTCTTCACTTAAAGGTATAAGAAAGGCAATGTTTTGTCCAATCATTGCAAGGTAGCGCCTATCCTACCTTTAAATGTAATATTGGTTTATGGTTTTCATAATCCCAGCAATAAACATGTATACCCATAAAAATAATTGAAAATAATCTATTTAAAACTAACATTCAGTTCCTAATCCACACTCAAACCAGTAAACTAAACTCTAAACTAATAAATGACTATGTGAACACTGTGAACCCTGCCACCTGCCGCCCTAATTGGAGGACGTTGAACAGACAGAATATAAACAACCAAAAAAATCATTACAATTTAAATCTGTTCTCCCTGAAGAACCGTATGCGAAGAACTAAACCTTAATCAACCCCTGACAGAGTCCCGGTGAAAGAAAATACTCTGAATCTGGTCAGCAAAGCCCCGATTTGTTAATGGTTTGATGTTTTGGCCAGATTATCCTGTGGTATGGGATATGTTAAGAGTGTTTTGTTTACCGATCGGGGCCTCACTGTTTCGAAATCGCAAATATTTAACATGTTAAACATTTACGACCTGATATCTTGTAGTGTGATGGAATATCGACGACAGCCGAAAATGCAGGCAATTGATTGTCACGTGGAAAAGATGCTAGCCAATTGGGAGCCACGCTGACCTAATGTAATACCAACAATTCATGAGGTATCATAACATAGTGACAAAATCAAAAAATCGTTTCCTTCCACATACTTAACGACCAAAATTAGACAATGGAGCTAAAAACTGTATGTAATTTGTATCGGCCAAATTAAAGGACTAATAGGCGAATGCTAGCCTAATCTCCTCCCGGGCAAATAAGCATTGTTATTTGTGACACACAGGCAGTGAGCAGAATGAAGGTGAACTTGCTGCCAGAGCAAAGCTAACCTCCTCCTATATATTATATAATATAATTAGCCACGTTGTCCGTGGTGATAGAGAGCACTGACTCACGACTCGCGTTGTAATTTTACATTGAACGCGATTGTTGTTTGCGATTGTTTCACACGACAAAAAAAAAGAAAATCATTGAGTTGAACGCGATTTCCATTTTGAAAAAAGGCAATATTTATTTTATCCTCCCAAAAGTAAAAATTGTAAGACTCTCGCCACCGAATAAATACAACCAATCACATTCAGGCATCTTTGTCGTAGTCACCATGGACACCACAAGTTGTAGGACATGGCGGAGGTAACAGCCTATTTACGTTTACCAACCCACAATGTTCTTACTGCATCCACAGTGGTAAACTACAATCATAGACCTATAATTATCACTATCTGTTGTATGTATTGATCATTCATTTTTCTTTTTTTCTTTATTGTTCATCAGGCGTGACGTGACAAAAGCATTTTGTTTTCACATGCAGGTAGAAAAAAAAGACACATTTGAATAGTTTTAAAATAATATTAAACTTTTTAAATGTTAATTTTTATAATAGAAGTCATCGCAACTGGGCCAATTTTTTACCTTTAATCTTTGTTCCAACATTTTACAAAATCAAAGCGCTTCGATCTTTAAACAGATTTTGAATATTAGTTATACTATATATTTACTGTATATTTTCAGTTGGTCTCCTTGACTTCCATTGAGCGTGATGACGTCACCCCACTCTAGCCCAAGGTGGCTATCACAATATATATAAAAATTATATATATATATATTCAGACATTTAATTCCTGAAACGGTCTGGGTAAAGCACATGTTTAATTGGAATAATGTGTGGAGGAAGTATTTGTCTTTCAGATCCACTCGGTCCTAGTCCGACTCGGTTACAGCAGAGCTTCAATGTAAAGCTGGTCACACACCAGACGAGCCACGGAGCGCTGCGTCGGGCAGCGTCAATATGAGCTGTTGTTCTGTGTTTAATATAATGACAATGGCGGCAATGGCGCTGCGCCAAAGTTTTGAGTAGTGCTGGAAGTTATAGTGTGGCTGTATGGTGGTGCCGGTGTTCGAGCTCTCATTGTTAAGTCAAATCGTCGAGCTACAACCACAAATGATAGCATCTTACCTGTGTTGTTATCAAGTTGTGTTTGATCGTCTTAAAACACTATTAACAGATATGACACATCAGTGTCGATGTGTCATTTAGCGCCTACTTTTATGATCATAATTGTATGTAGCCACACATACAAACACACACACACACTATATTCTTCTTCTTCTACATTTACTTGGCTGTTACACTGACTTGAGTCAAACATTTCAAGCTTCATCCATTTAGCTTAGCTATTTATTTGAACTCATAGTTCTAGATTTTGTATGTTTACATTATCAAGCTTAATCCGTTCAGATTTTAAACTTTTGAACTGTGTCCAAATATTTTCAGTTGAGTTATATAACTAGCTATTTAACTTTTCCATGTCTTAAACTATGTAGCTTTATTCAACATATTTTCAACCTCACTTTACACTGCAGCACTCACTGCATTTACTTCAGGAAATGCATTTTCTAAGTACATGTTTAATTTTGTTCTAATTTTAAAAATTATATTTGAAGTATCTTCAAATATTGAATGTACATTTGACAGCCCTAAATCAAACTAAACAGACACTTACACTTCTTTAGAGCTGATCTCAGGTCAGGCAACTTCTTCATCTCCATGTTCAGTGTCTCCTCCAGCTGATCCTGGGATCTCCTCATCAGGTTAGTAGGGTGAGAGACTGGGGAGGCAACAAGCAGAGGAAACCCAAGAAGAGGAATCAAGTTCAATATAAAGACCCTGATTGGGAAGACATTCATGTTTCATTTTGCTCCTCCCCCCTCTCCCTCACAACTAACAAAATAAATATTTTATTTTGCCTTCGACCGTGTTCTATGTTTCCATGTCAATAAAAGAACGCCACCTGCGTTTGAAGCAGAGTGGAATGTTCACAGTGTTTTGGGGAGACATAAAACATGGAATTGTATTCATGTTTCCTCTAGATGATTGGTCTTGTTTTAGTAACAGTGATAAAATGGCATAGATTTTGGGTTCAATTGCTCTTATGACAAAATAGCTATATGGACGGTGTGGCGCTAATTATGCGTTGTGGGATTGTGCACCGTATCATGACACTGGATATTGGGACAAGACTGTGATAAATCAATCCAAACAGACACTTACACTTATTTACATCTGGTTTCAGTAGCTTCTTCATCTCCATGTTCAGTGTCTTCTCCAGCTGATCCAGGGATCTCCTCAAGGTCCCTACGTATAATAGAGGACAGACCTCCACAGTTGCCCAGTCCCTGGTGTGTGGAGGATTCTTCAGGGATCTGAATGTCTGGAATAAGTGGAGTTGGTCTTCAGTGTGTGAGAGCTGCTTCACCTCTGAGCTTCTATTGGTCAGCTCTTTTATTTCCTGCTCCAGCTGTTTGATGAGGCCTTCAGCTTCTTTCTCTGCGGATTTCAGTTTCTCTTTAACTGTTTGGTTGAGATCATCCTGCCACTTTTCAATAGAGCGCTTCAGAGCAGTGAGGACCTGCATACTATTGGTTATCTCTCTGTCTGCGTCTGCTTTGCTGCGATCTACTGTGTCTTTGATCTCCTGGATCTTTCGTTGTCTCGCCTGGATCATCTGCTGAACTTCAGACTCTATCTTCCCCAGCTGCGCCATCTTTACTTCATATTCCTCCTTTAGAGGTACAACAGGATGGGACTTGTGATCTGTCTCTGTGCAGAACAGACACACACACACCTGTTCAGTCTGGCAGAAGAGCTCCAGGAGTCGGTCGTGTTTCTTACACATCCTGTCTTCCAGACGGTCCATAGGGTCAACCAGCAGATGTTTCTTTAGGCCTGAAACTCTCTGATGAGGCTCCAGGTGGGTGTGGCAGTAAGAGGTAAAACACACTAGGCAGGACTTCACTGCCTTCAGCTGGGTCCCAGTACAGACGTCACAGGGAACTTCTCCTGGTTCAACACAAGACTGCTCTTTAACTCGTACAGACCTTCTAAACTGATCAGCCATCTCTGATATGAAGGTATTGACCCGTAGATCAGGTCTTGTGTGGAAACGCTCGTTGCAAAGAGGACATTTGTACTGGACTTTGTCATCCCAGAACGTTGTAATACAGGTTCTACAGAAGTTGTGTCCACATGGAGTGGTAACTGGGCTGTTGAACACATCCAGACAGATGGAACATGAAAAGTCCTCTTCAGACCTGGAAGTGTTAGCAGAGGCCATTCCTAGAAAACATTTGATTAAAAAAGTTTTTAAAAAATATTACTTTCGTTTTTTAATTGTAAAACGATGGTAAAATAACGGTTTTAACTCGTTCTAATGTATGTGTTTTACAAATTTTATATATTCACGTTTTAAGCAGATATCTTCATCAAACAGGAGGTACAACATGAAGCCCTGCACAGTCAATGAGGATTATGGGTCAATATGTTGGACTCACCTGATGTTTCTGTCAGACTATTTAGCTTATAAAGTGTTGTTCTTTGTCTCCAGAAAGAGAGAAGTGCCTCCACGTTGTGTTACTTTGGTCACTTTACATTTAAATTAAAGTAATAATTGATTCTCAAAGAACATTTATATCAGTTATTGTCTCAAATAATTTAATGCCAACATTTGCATAGGGTGAGCAGTCTCTGACTCCTGCCCAGCTGAAACAGCTGAGTGTCACAACACTACACTTTCAGAGGTCGTTGATAGGAGTTAACATGGAAGCACTTATTCAGTAAGTCCCTGAAAACTATCTAGAACGTCAAATACAACGTTATCCAAATGACACAAAACCACACTTGTCTACAACATGGGAAGTTATTTAAATAGTCATGACAGGGTGAATTCTTTAATCGTTATAATATAAATAAAGTAGCCTATAGAATAGTAATAATAATAAGATGTCTACCGTTAAAGTCACCCAGGGACACTTCGGATTTAGGACAAATCCTAAAACAGAAGAAGGAAAATCTATTATTTCAACAATAACCGGGTGTTTGACGCCAGCTGAAAAGGTTTGATCCCCAATGTCCGTAGTCCAACCTGTAGGCAGCAAGATTCCCCCTAACCCCTACCTGCTCCTTAATAACCTATCTTTGTACTGTCTAACCCCTACCTGCTCCTAAAGACCTGTCTCTGTACTGTCTTTCCCCTACCTGCTCCTTAATTACCTTTATCTGTACTGTCTAACCCCTACCTGCTCTTTAGTGACCTGTATCAGTACTGTCTAACCCCTTACCTGATCCTAAATTACCTGTCTCTGTATGGTCTAACCCCTACCTGCTCCTTTATGACCTGTCTCTGTACTGTTTAACCCCTCCCTGTTCCTTAGTGACCTGTCTCTGTATTGTCTAACTACAAACTTCTCATTAATGGCCTGTCTCTGTACTATCTAACCCCTACCAGCTCCTTAGTGACCTGTATGTGTACTGTCTAACCACTACCTGCTCCTTAAGGACCTGTTTCTGTACTGTCTAACCCCTACCTGCTCCTTAATAAACTTTCTCTGTACTGTCTAACAACTACACTCTCCTTAATGACATGCATCTGTACTGTCTATCCCTACCAGATCCCTAATGACATGTCTCTGTACTGTTCAACCCCTACCTGCTCCTTAATGATCTATCTCTGTACTGTCTACCCCATGCCTGCTCCTTAATTACCTTTATCTATACTGTCTAACCTCTAGCTGCTCCTTAATGACCTGTCGCTGTAGTGTCTAACCCCTTAGCTGCTCCTTAATGACCTGTCTCTGTACGGTCTAACCCCCACCTGCTTCTTGATGACCTGAATCTCTACTGTCTAACCCCTACCTGCTCCTTAGTGACCTGTCTCAGTACTGTCTAACCCCTACCTGCTCATTAATGACCTGTATATGTACTGTTTAATCCCTACCGGATCCTTAATGACATGTCTCTGTACTGTCCAACCCCTTCCTGCTACTTAATGTCCTGTCTCTGTACTCTCTAACCCCTACCTGCTCCTTAATGACCTGTCTCTGTACTGTCTAACCCCTACCTGCTCCTTAATGACCTGTCTCTGTACTGTCCAACCTCTACCCTCTCCTTAATGAAAGGTCTCTGTACTGTCTAACCCCGACCTGCTCCTTAATGACATTTTTATCTGAATTCGGTTTCAGTCACTTTCGATAAAACATCTGCTAAATTCTTCATTAGTAAAATAGCGGTCTAATTTTGACGAACATCAGTGCAACTATATAACATTGAGCGGATTCAAGTATTTTTTTTTACCAGTACAGAAGAATAGTGATCAACCTCTTAATATTTGATGATATGTAAGTGATAAATATTTATGATGTATTAAGGATCAGAGTTGAGTACAGTACCTTAGTCTTCTTCCTGCTGTAATGAAGTGAGCAACACCAAACCGTCTGACTTATAACAAGGAATTTATGTTGTGAACCAACCAGTTGTACCAGTTCCCCTCCCAGTTTATACTCCTCCCAGACTAACCTATTATAGGCTGCTGTTCCATGACCTCACTCAGTGATGAAGAATAATAACTTTATTAAAAAAAAATAAAGACACTTGATTGTTCAAACAGCATGTAGAGACACAAACTCACTGATGCAGCTCCTTCTTTACAGTAGAACCAACAGGAACATAGATATCATGTTATCAATAAAGAGACTAATAAACATAGTGAATAGAAACACATGAAGTCAAAAATTCCTCCTCTACTCTGTTTTTACTGAACACCTCCATATAGAATCCTCATCCATCCTTCAAAGACAGATTAGCCTCTTGTTTATATGAACACTTTATGTTCATATACGCAAAGTGTCAGTGTGTATGTATAAATCAGTAGAATATATACAATGGATGATTTGTACAGAATACTCAGAGAAAGGGTAAGCATGTTTGTACTGGTGTGTGATTCTATAATAGACAGGGTTACATTCTTCCTTCATTTCTCTTCAATGAGTCATCTTGTTGGGTTGGATTCTTCTTGTGTTTGTTCATTCCTCTTCTTGTTACACCCTTTACAGGTATTCAGAAAGGTTCGAAGGCAAGGTGGCACACACACACTCACACATACACACACACACTCACACACTCACACACACAAACACAAACACTATACGGGTTGTCATTCAGGCCAAGAGCTTATAATATACTGTGTATAAATATATGTGTGTGTGTGTGTGTCAAACACCACTTTGTAGGGGTTAGAGAGTACAGAGACAGGACATTAAGTAGCAGGAAGGGGTTGGACAGTACAGAGACATGTCATTAAGGATCACACGTTATTAAAGTGATTTAAGAGACGTGTTTTAGTTTGTATTAAAAACGTGCAGTAGTCCCACAATAGACTGCAATATAACAGGAAATATAAAGACTGTTGCCATGATACTAAACAGTAAATATATCATATATAAATAGAGAATTTGCTAGGTAAACCTAATTCTAACTCAGTACAGCACAGCAAAGTGTGTGGACTGTTATCACTTGTTGTGATTGAGTTAGATACAGGTCAGCATATTTAGTGTATGAGTCATCTTGTTGGGTTGGATTATTCTTTAGTTTCTTCCTTCTTATCTTGCTACGCCCTTTACAGGCAGGTATTCAGAATCAGAAACAGAATCAGAAAAGCTTTATTGCCAAGTACGCTTTTTAAACATACAAGGAATTTGTCTTGGTGATGTAGGTGCACGTCACGTTCTCTATTGCACATTAAACAGAACAAACAAAATAAGTATAAATATATGTATGAATATATACACACAATTTAGATGTACAAGAGCAGATTCAAGTACAGTGGCATGTAGAGCATGGGGTGGGGTGTGGAGAGAGTCAGGGTGGTTTCCGGGCCTTGTTAATAAGGCTAGTGGCGGAGGGGAAAAAACTGTCCTTGTGACGAGAGGTTTTGGTCCTGATGGACCTCAGCCTCCTGCCAGAGGGGAGTGGCTCAAAGAGATTGTTGCCGGGGTGGGAGGGGTCAGCCACAATCGTTCCTGCATGCTTCAGAGTCCTGGTGGCGTAAAGGTCCTGGAGAGGCGGCAGATTGCAGCCAATCACCTTCTCAGCTGAGCGAATGACACGCTGCAGTCTGCCCTTGTCCTTGGCTGTGCTAGCAGCGTACCAGGTGGTGATGGAGGATGTGAGGATGGACTCAATGATGGCTGTATAGAAGTGCACCATCATTGTCTTTGCCAGGTTGAATTTCTTCAGCTGCCGCAGGAAGTACATCCTCTGTTGTGCTTTCTTGACGAGGGAGCTGATGCTCAGCTCCCACTTGAGGTCCTGGGAGATGATAGTTCCCAGGAAGCGGAAGGACTCCACAATGTTGATTGTGGAGCCAGAGATGGTGATGGGGGCAGGTGGGGCTGGGTTCTTTCTGAAGTCCACAACCATCTCCACTGTCTTTAGAGCGTTGAGCTCTAGGTTGTTTTGCTTACACCACTTCACCAGGTGATCAGCCTCCGACCTGTAGGCGGACTCGTCTCCATCAGAGATGAGTCCGATGAGGGAGGTGTCGTCCGCAAACTTCAGAAGCTTGACAGACTGGTGACTGGAGGTGCAGCTGTTGGTATACAGGGAGAAGAGCAGAGGAGAAAGAACACAGCCCTGAGGGGATCCGGTGCTGATGGTCTGAGAGTCGGAGACGTGTTTCCCCAGCTTCACATACTGCTTCCTGTCAGACAGGAAGTCAGTGATACACCTACAGGTGGAGTCAGGCACACCAAGCTGGGAGAGTTTCTCCTGAAGCAGAGCCGGGATGATGGTGTTGAAGGCAGAGCTGAAGTCCACAAACAGGATCCTGGCATAGGTTCCTGCGGAGTCCGGGTGCCGGAGGATGTAATGGAGGGCCAGGTTGACTGCATCGTCTACAGACCTATTGGCTCTGTAGGCAAACTGTAGGGGGTCCAGGAGCGGGACGGTGATGTCTTTGAGGTGAGAAAGCACAAGGCGCTCAAAGGACTTCATAACCACAGAGGTCAGGGCGACGGGTCTGAAGTCATTAAGTCCTGTGGTCCTTGGCTTCTTAGGAACAGGAATGATTATTGAGGACTTGAAGCAGGCTGGCACGTGGCATGTCTCCAGTGAGGTGTTAAAAATGTCTGTGAACACTGGAGACAGCTGGTCAGCGCAGTGCTTCAAGCTGGATGGAGAGACAGCATCCGGTCCAGAAGCTTTCCTGGGGTTTTGTCTCCTGAACAGTCTGTTGACGTCTTCCTCATTTATGAGGAGAGTCGTCACTGAGGTGGGTGGGGAGATGGAGGGGGGGACCTTTAAGGTGGGGGAGGTGGAGGTGATGCACTGTAGCTGGGGCTGTTGGGAGGCGTCACGGGGGATGGTATCAGGGAAGACCCTTTGTTGGGAGGTGTTGAGGGGGATGGTTACAGGACCGACCCCTTGTCTATCAAAGCGGCAGTAGAACTCGTTAAGGTCGTTGGCTAGGCGTCGGTCGTTGGTGGAGTGGGATTCAGAAAGGCAGCCACACACACACACACACATACACCCACACACACACATACACCCACACACACACACACACACACACAAACACACACAAACACACAAACACACACACAGAGTTTTTAATTTGTACGAGCAATAGCCTACAAATATACAAGAATTCATGCAGTATGGTTTAAAAATACTACAAATATACATCAATTCAAATTTTACTGCTTTGTCGTATTTTGTGCAGAAATCTCAGTGGGGTTGTTCCGCCACACCGACGCCCCCCACCCAATAGGCATGGGGAGGAGCACCCTCGTCGTGTAACAGTTCTTGCCTCTCCTGAGCCTCGGCGGACTTCAGCCTAGCTGCACCGAAGGCTGCCATGGTTGACCCAAACTCTGCAGGGGCCCCAAAACCTTGCCACTAACTTACAGGGGCCGGTCCAAACACCTCTGCAGGAGCCCCTGCCTCACGCCCCATGCCCCAAGCATTGTAAGAGAAGGCAGCCTGCTCAGATAACGGTCCCACCCCCCAACACCCCTCCCATAAGAAGGCAACATGTTGGCCCGCTGACCAATCAAAGTGCCGTTCTGACGCTCCACCGTGCTGTCTGCCTCTGGGTTAAAGGCTGCATGTTTTCCTGACCCCCCATGGACAGCAGAGATGCAGAACGACCTCCACTTCAAACCCGCGACCCCGGATGCTGTGTCACATCAACGGGACACAGAGTAACAGCAGGTAGTCCTGAAACACCGCGTATCATCAGGTAGTCCCGGAATACTGCGTATCAGCGGGTAGTCCCGGAACACCGCGTATCAGGGCGTAGTCCCGGAACACCGCGTATCAGGGCGTAGTCCCGGAACACCGCGTATCAGCGGGTAGTCCCGGAACACCGCGTATCAGCTTGTAGTCCCGGAACACCGCGTATCAGCGGGTAGTCCCGGAACACCGCGTATCAGCGGGTAGTCCCGGAACACCGCGTATCAGCGGGTAGTCCCGGAACACCGCGTGTCAGCGGGTAGTCCCGGAACACCGCGTATCAGCGGGTAGTCCCGGAACACCGCGTATCAGGGCGTAGTCCCGGAACACCGCGTATCAGCTTGTAGTCCCGGAACACCGCGTATCAGCTTGTAGTCCCGGAACACCGCGTATCAGCGGGTAGTCCCGGAACACCGCGTATCAGCTTGTAGTCCCGGAACACCGCATATCAGCTTGTAGTCCCGGAACACCGCGTATCAGCGGGTAGTCCCGGAACACCGCATATCAGCGGGTAGTCCCGGAACACCGCGTATCAGGGCGTAGTCCCGGAACACCGCGTATCAGCTGGTAGTCCCGGAACGCCGCGTATCAGGGCGTAGTCCTGGAACACTGAGAATCAGTAGGTAGTCCTGAAACACCCAAACATAGTCATTTAGTTATGTTATATTATAATATCACCCCCACCCAAACATAGTTAGTTAGATCTCATTATAATTTCATCCCCACCCAAACATAGTCAGTTATATTATATTATAATATCACCTCCACCCAAACATAGTTAGTTAGATTATTTTATAATTCCATCCCCACCCAAACATAGTCAGTTATATTATAAAATCATCCCCACTCAAACATAGTCAGTTATATTATAAAATCATCCCCACTCAAACATAGTAAATTCAATTATATTATAATTTCATCCCCACCCAAACATTGTCAGTTATATTGTAATATAATATCACCCCACCCAAACATTGTCAGTTATATTATAATATAATATCACCCCACCCAAACATAGTCAGTTGGTTAAATTATATTTTAGTATCACCCACACCCAAACATAGTCATAGTTAAATTATATTATAATATCACCCCCACCCAAACATATTTAGTTAGATCATAATATAATTTCATCCCCACCCAAACATACTCAGTTATATTATAATATCACCCCCACCCAAACATACTAAATTCGATTATATTATAATTTCATCCCCACCCAAACATTGTCAGTTATATTATAATATAATATCACCCCACCCAAACATAGTCAGTTGGTTAAATTATATTTTACTATCACCCACACCCAAACATAGTCAGTCATAGTTATATTATATTATAATATCAACCCCACCCAAACACATATTCAGTCATAGTTAATAGCTATGATCATAATTTAGAATGACTGGCGCCCTATTGCGCTCATCCCCATAGTGAGCAAATGCATTTGAGAAGCTTATCAAGATGCTGATCTTTCATAAAACATTGAAGGCCAATCACCGCAATTAAGCTGAGGCCATTCCAACCTCATCAACTGTATAAAATCTGTCAAATCATTTACTGGTCTGCCTTGTCTGCCTCAGACTCGACACCCGTTAATCGCTGCTTGCAGCTTTAATTATTTATTGTTACTTACTTTGTTATTGTGATCTTGTATTGATGCTGCTATGTGACTGTTGAGGATCCAAGCCTAATAATTTTACTCTTGCGTACTTGTACGTGCCACACCCTCTCCCGTTCTGTCCACTTCCGCCACCTAGGGACACCCTGTCTCCACTACCCCACATGCTCCCTCTGATTACCCACACCTGCAGTCAATTACCAATCACCCCCACAGTACTTAAGCACTGGCTTTTCACACAGCCAGTGCTAGTTTGTTGTTTACCCCACACTCGGCGGTATCTTCGTCCCCGCCATTTAGATTCTGTTTCTCCCCAGTTCCAGTTCCTGTTCCACCTCCTGTTCTATTTCATGTAGGCTACGCCGTCTAGGCTTCGCCTTATGGGCTTGTCCCGTGCGCGCACTCGCGTGCACTGAAATGTTTCAGCAATGCACCAATAAACGTGGGCACAGCCCACACTTCCCACGGCACAATGTATATAACGCGGCGCACAGTTGCGTTCGTCCTCTTTTTTCTTTCAGCATTTGTACCAACAAAACTAGTTAACCATGACTTCATGCAGCAGCAGCGCGGCGGCATCAGCGGAGGTACGGCCCTTTTCAGGGCCTCTCTGCTCCTCTTGCCCGGCGATCCTTGCTCCGGACGACGGGCACGTTATGAGTTTCCGTTGCCTCGGTGCGGAGCACGCCATGGCAGCCTTTTCGGGCTCAGGCTCCTGCGCCGCCTGTACCACCCTACCTCAAGAGGTTCTCCTCTCGAGGCACCTGTTTTTTTCCCCGTCGGTGGAGCTCGCGGACGCCATCTATATTTTCGACGCCGTGGCGACACCGGGGGAAGACGAGGACTACGACCTCGATGTGGACTCCGCGTCGGGGACTTCCTCAAGGCCTTCAGGGGTTTTGCCCCAGGAGAAGCCGCATCGTTTCGCCGACCTGTTCGGCGATATCATGGGCGAGGCAGCGGCCATCAAGGGCATCGCCATGCCACCTCCACCGCCCTCCCCGGAACTGGACGACATGCAGGGGGACTATTTTAGGCCTCCTTCGTCGACCAGACGGCCTACTATATGCCCTCTGTTCCCACCCGTTCAGTGGTATCTTACCGCGGCGGCTGTGGACCCGTCCTCCCTTAAGGCCCCGGTGAAGGCGTTCACCGATTTCACCAGGGTGGAGGGGTGGTCCGCCACACAGGCGAGGGGGATACCTCGCCTGGAGCCTCCTCTGGCAGCGCTCCTCTGTCCGGGCGCCGGATGGCGTCCGAACGAGAAGCCGCTGCCCCCCGACCGGCTTCTCAAGCAGCTCGCTGCCCTGTGGGACAGATCCTTTGTCTGCGCCTCACAAGCTGCGGCGGCCGTGAACAACATTGCCCTGCTTTCCTCTGCCCTGTCGGCCATGACAGTTGGCAAGGATTCGTTCGGGCAGAGCGACGTGGAGAAGGTCGCTAGATTCTCCGGCGCTGTCCTCCAGCTTTGCCAGCCGGTGGCGGTTACTGCCGGACGTCAGATGGCGTGGGCGACCATGGGTCATCGAGCCATGTGGCTGTCCTTCTCCTCTGTCCCTGACAGAGAAAGGGCGGGCCTTATCCAGGGTCCGTTGGCCGCGGACGGGCTCTTTGGACCTCGGTTCGCGGAGGTTCTCGCCCACCTCCAGTCCGTCCGTGAGAATCGTTCCCGGTTCGGGCCGATTCTCACGGGCTCCTCCTACCAGGCCAGCGGGAGCAGTCGGGCCAGCAGGAAGCGGGGTCGGTTTGGTCCTCAACGGGCCAAAACGCCGCCTCCAGCGCCGACGCCGCCTCCGTAGCAGCGCCAGGCAGCGAAGGGGCAGAAATCACGGAGGCTGGCGCCCACGTGGGACCGACCTACGTCTTTTTCCTTCCCCAATAAAGAATTGAAAGCCCGTTCGACCGAACAGCAGTACATCTTTAAGGAGCTATGCCCTTTAAGCCGACCGCGCCCTGCGCCTGTCGTGCATTCCTGTTCCCCTCAGCCTCTCCCTCCCTCTCAGCCTAGTGGCTGTGAGGCGGCGGCTAGGCAGTGTAGTATAGCCAGGGGGTCGTTTGCTTCCATGCGGCGTCCCCGTGCGCTTCATGAGCGGGTTGAAGACTCGTCGCACGAGGCAGTCTATGCGGCTTCGTGCTACAGTCTTCCGGACCCCGACTTTGCCCCCCCTACCTCCGCTCTACAGTCTGATGACTGTGGGGAGACGTCGGAGCTGTTAGCCGTGAGCACGGCGAGCGAGCAAGCTGTGGGTCCGCTCTCTGCAGCGGTTTTCCTGCTCGCAGGGGCTCCCTCCCCTTCCTTTCGAGGTACGCCCCCCTTGGTTCACACGCAGTGTGAAGGCGGTAGGAGCCGAGGAATACAGAGCATTCCTGGACAACGTTCCTCAGCTGGATTCTCGCCCTCTCACCGAGCGCCATGCGCGTTGGCGAGAGCGATGCGTTTTACCCGCGTGGTTGGACAACACGTTGAGGTGGGGCCACCCCATATAGTTCAAGCACCGTCCCCCAACCTTTATGGGGTTGGTGGAGACAAGGCTGCAGGATCCAGCCGCGAGCACGGCTCTGGCAGCGGAGGTGGTCCGTCTCTTGGGGAAGGGGGCTGTCTCTGTCGTTCCCCCCCTCGAGCCACGCCTAGGGTCTTACTCCCGCTACTTCCTGGTTCCCAAGAAGTAGGGGGAGATGAGACCCATTCTGGATCTTCGCGTCTTCAACAATTTTGTTGCCGCAAGGAACTTCAGAATGCTCACCGATGTGTGAGAGAGGGCGACTGGTTCACATCCCTGGATCTCAAGGATGCGTACTTCCATGTCCCCATTCTCCAGGCTCACAGGAAATTTCTCCGCTTCGCCTTTATGGGCGTGGCGTACGAGTACCAGTGCCTGCCGTTCGGTTACTCTCTGGCCCCACGCACGTTTTCAAAGTGTGTAGAGGCAGCGCTGGGACCGCTCAGGCGTCAGGGAAAGAGAGTTCTCTTTTACCTCGACGACCGACTGATTCTGAGCAACTCAGAGGAAGCTGCGAGAAGAGACACCATGGCGGTGATAAATCATCTCTCCGCGTTGGGTTTCGCCATCAACTGGGTAAAGAGCTCTCCGCTCCCCAGCCGCCGGCTAGTCTACTTGGGGCTTTGCCTAGACTCCGTCACGTTCATAGCGACGCTCTCGCCTCCTCGGCGAGATGCTGTCCTGTTGGCGCTCTCCCGTTTTCACACTCGCGGAAGCGTGACCGCACTGTCCGTCATGCACCTGTTGGGACTGATGGCAGCTGCTCACCATGTGCCCCTGGGTCTGCTCTTTATGCGCAGACTACAGCGGTGGTTTGCTCGCCAGAGACTGGACCCCAAGAGACACAAGCGCAGGCTACTGTCCGTTCCTCGCTCTGTGTCTCCAGACCTGAGATATTGGGGGAGTTCCCCGGCTATTCGCAGAGGGGTTCCCCTAGGCAGAGTCACGTCTCACGTGGTGGTCTTCACGGACGCCTCGTTGACGGGTTGGGGAGGAACGTGCCTTTCCCACTCGGTTGGAGGCGAGTGGCCGACTCTCCCCACTCCACACATAAATGTGCTGGAGCTCATCACGGTGAGGAAAGTGCTTGTACATTTCTCTCACCTGGTGTGCGGCCGCCACGTTCTGATCCGAACGGACAGCGTGTCAGCGGCGGCATACATAAACAAACAAGGGGGAGTGCGCTCCGCTGCTCTCCACCGAGCAGCAGTCGAGCTCTGGTTGTGGGCTCATCAGAACCTGCTCAGCCTAAGAGCCCTGCATATTGCGGGTGCCCTGAACTTTGGGGCGGACCTCATGTCTCGCGGCGGTCCCCGCCGAGACGAGTGGCGGTTACATCCCGACATTGTCAGACTGATCTGGCAGAGGTTCGGGATGGCTCAGGAGACCTTTTTGCGTCCAGAGAGAACGCCCACTGCAATCTGTGGTTCTCTCTCAGCCCTCGGGATCTTCCCCCGTTGGGGGTGGACGCGATGGCGCACACACCGTGACCGCGGGAACTCTTATATGCGTTCCCGCCGCTTCAACTAATCCATCCTCTCCTGGAGCGGGTCAGGCAGGAGGGATTGTCCCTCATTCTAGTGGCCCCGGAGAACCGCTCAGCTCTGTGGTTCCCAGAGCTAGCGGCGCTCTCTTGCACGGAGCCGTGGCCGGTACCGATCAGACCAGACGCGCTGACGCAGGCTCACGGGACGGTGCACCACCCGCCCTATGTGACGGGTCGGTTGTTGGTTTGGCTTCTGAGAGGTTGATTCTGCAAGGCAGAGGTCTGCCAGCGTCAGTTATCAACACTATTCAGAGTGCTCGCGCGCCTTCCACTTCCTCCCTTTACGCGGCGAAGTGGGGCGCTTTCTCTACGTGGTGTGACCTCAACCACGTTATCCCATCTCTATGTGAGGTGGGAAGCGTGCTGGGGTTCCTTCAGTGTTTACTGGAGAAAGGTTTGGCTTTCTCCACCATCAAAGTCTATGCGGCAGCCGTTTCGGCTGGCCACGCAGGATATGACGGGAAATCGGTTTTCAGCCACCCACTGGTCAAGAGATTCTTGAGTGGGGTTAGACGTGTTAAACCTGTTTCTCGTGTGCTCACACCGCGCTGGGATCTTCCCACCGTGTTGCGGGGTTTATCCAAGGACCCTTTCGAGCCTCTGTCTCAAGCCCCTTTGGATGTCATTGCCTTTAAAACAGTGCTCTTATTGGCTTTGGTTTCTGCCAAACGTGCCGGTGAGTTGGCTGCGCTGTCTGTCAGCCCGAGCTGCTTGTTATTGAACGAGGACGGCTCCTTCGCGCTACTTAGACCCAATCCTGCATTCCTCCCCAAGAACATTCTCAGTTCTTTTCGGTCGAGGGATATTGTGCTTAAGGCTTTTCACCCCCCGCCTCATACTAGTGAAGCGGATGCGGAGTTACATCTCCTGTGCCCGGTTCGGGCATTGGCTATGTACGTGAAACGATCAGCTGAGTTTCGCTCCACACAACAGTTGTTTGTGTTATAGCGACGCTGCCAAGGGTCGCGCTCTTTCTAAGCAGCGTCTGTCCCGCTGGATATGTGAGGGTGTCTGCTTAGCCTACTCTCGGCAGGGCTTAGCGCCACCGCTGGGTGTTAGAGCTCACTCTGCACGAGGGATGGCCACTTCATTGGCGCTATTCAGGGGCATTTCGGTGGAAGACATTTGCGCGGCTGCGTCATGGTCTTCCCCCGATCCTTTTATTCATTTCTACATGTTAGACATGTCCAGGGGCTCGCTCGGCCACTCTGTGTTGGAGTCGGGCTCCCTCTCTACGAATTAGATATTGGTTTATCGTTCATCAGAGCCTGTTACGCTCGTGATGTCGCTCAGCGTCATTCTCTCTCCGCTGTCACCCGATGGTGTTCCAGCGTGGGTACTGAGCTCAGGAGTGACAGGTTATTATTACTCTGATTACGGTTCGTAACCGGCGTTTTATATCCTGCTCTCTATTATTAAACATTGCACAACAGGTTTCCTCCTGTCGCCTCTTTGAGCATAGGTAGGAAGGGCCTTGTTGCTTGTTGCTATTGGTAGCTTGATTTTCCTCCTAGCGCCGCCCCTATGGTAGCGGACGTAGGAGAAGCCTTGTTGCTCTGCATTCCCCCTTTTCATGTTCATTGAAATACGGGTTGAGTCAGAGTTACAGACTCACTCTATTCTCTTATCATCGCTTTACGGGTTTTTAAGAGAATTCAGGGTTTCTTATTTAGCTGTTGTGTTTTGCACATCTTCGGCTTATTGAGTCTGATGTGCCCTGTGACTTACGTCTTTATTTTTTTGTGACTTGGGTCCAGCAGGAGTACATTTATCGGGCTCCACTCGCAGCTTCACCTTAGCCCATAAGGCGAAGCCTAGACGGCGTAGCCTACATGAAATAGAACGATAGTTATGTTATTATAACTCTAGTTCTATGATTGTAGGCGTAGCCGTCTAGTTTCCCACCTGCTGTACCCTCCAAATGCTGAAAGAATAGCTAGGAGGACGAACGCAACTGTGCGCCGCGTTATATACACGGTGCCGTGGGAAGTGTGGGCTGTGCCCACGTTGATTGGTGCATTGCTGAAAATGTTCGGTGCGCGCACGGGACAAGCCCATAAGGCTCCGCCTACAATCATAGAACTAGAGTTATAATAACATAACTATCGTTCCTGTTCCTGCCCCTGAACCATCAGCTTATGCTGAACTCTGCCTGCCTGTTTGCCCGTTGCCGAACCCCTGCCTTCCTGACCACCCGCCTGTTGCCTAGTCCCTGCCTGCCCGCCTGCCTACCGTTGACGAACCTCTGCCTTCCTCACCATCCGCCTGTCGCCGAGTCCCTGCCTGCCTGCCTGCCTCTCCATTGCCAAACATTGCCTGCCTGACTACTCTTAGTCTGCCAAACAAATACCTTGGCCCCCTTTGTTCGTCTCTGCCTGCTCTGTGTCTTGCATTTGGATCCGCTTGTTCTGCCGTACCCATAACAGTACGTTAAGATGTAATAAAAGCAACTTTGATTCTGATTCTCTGAGTTGGATTATAATATAATATCAACTCCACCCAAACATACAGTCAGCCTGCTAGATTATATTATAATCTCAACCCCACCCAAAGCTAATCTCTAATTTATTTCTGTTGAAATGCAAGACGTAGTGTGGTGACAAGCTCCAGTTCTTTGAGTCATTCAGTCACCGTGGTGAAAGGATGAATACGGTTTAACAAACCTACCTTGAATTAACCTTTCAATATGTTTAATGGGGTTGGGTTCATGTGGGGTCTCCATATTCTGTTCACTTGCTTGTTGTGGTGTTTGTGTTGAGCACCAAAGGCTCTTGAACCATTCCAAACACCTCTACCACACACACACACACACACACACACACACACACACACACACACACACCTGTGTCTCTTTCACCCTAGCCATGTTGGCCAGAAGGTGATCTGCACCAAGGTAGATTCACCGCCACCTAGTGGCTCCACATGCAATAACAGAGCACTAAAACTTAATAAACGGCCTCATATCTTACTATTTAGTATTTTATCAGACGCGTTCATCCAAAGCTACTTACAATGAATACAGATCCACATAGGCACTGGAAGTATGGTGCTGAGGGTGCTGCAGCATCCCCTATTGGCTGAGAGGGAAATATTGTTGGAAATAATATTGTAGTTTTTAAATAATTTCTGATTGATTTATTATTCTTAAGCCACACATGTTAGCATTATTTAGTATTAAAATGAAAAGAATCATCTTCTGAACACATGAGAACATTCAGTTGGATCCACTGAGTTGTTTATTACCATTAAGCTTTATTAACATATACAACAGAAAGATAGTCGTACACAATAAACAAGATGACTAAAACAATAGAAGCAGCAGACATTACAAATCATAAACAGGTATGCACATATCTTTAATAACTGAACATGTTCTGCTGCCGGGTTGTTTCCAGCTGAACACAAGGAATCAATAATCA
Source organism: Lota lota (assembly GCA_026745465.1). Taxonomy (NCBI): domain Eukaryota; kingdom Metazoa; phylum Chordata; class Actinopteri; order Gadiformes; family Lotidae; genus Lota; species Lota lota. The sequence continues at coordinate 861,954 of JACYXH010000057.1, read as the reverse complement.
GTTTAAAGGCTCCCATAGACCACTTGCATTTGTCCAAAATTACATAAAAGTTACATTTACTATAAATCTTTTTTTGATACATTTTACATTAGAAATTAAATCTTTGTAAATCCTGCCAAGTTAACCATTGGGAGTTTATAAGATATTTTCATAATACACATGCATATGTATGTTTATACATCCATGTATTTAAGTGTGTGTGTGTGTGTGTGTGTGTGTGTGTGTGTGTGTGTGTGTGTGTGTGTGTGTGTGTGTGTGTGTGTGTGTGTGTGTGTGTGTGTGTGTGTGTTAGGGTCCGTGGTCAGGTGTTCAATTAAGGTGGAGCATTTTATGTTTTTCATTAAAATACTTTTCCAGACCTCAGATATCTCTTCACATGAAGACAAACATAATAATACAAACATACAGGGGTTACAAGTCTGTAACCCTGGACATAGCTACACACCAGTCTAACTCTAGATTGCTCCTAACTATCTGACCTGTGTCAACTGTGACCCAACCATCACCAACCGTTCCTCCCGCCCAACGAACCCATTCAGGCTTAAATAGCAATAGCAAACATATGTCTGTTCTACTACGGTTGTACCAGGCAGAGTAACCATCATCATCATCACAATCAAGACTCCAGGACTTGTTGTTCACTCCAAGCAAGCAGTCATGACCCCCTCCTCTCCTTCTGATTCCTCTGTATTTCACTCTGTGGGAGTGTGTGTGGAGGGTGGCTGGTTTAAGCAGCCTCACCTGGCCCGAGTCAGACTGATTGGACTCTGGGGCTGGGTGGGGCTGCACACCTGTTGCACATTGAGCAATCAATGTGCACAGGTTAAACCAGCCACCACCACACACACTCAAGGAGAGCTCTCCGGCATGGCAGCGTGGAGCACCATCTGCATGCCTCATTCCATTCAACCTTAACAATAAACCGGTTCAACATCACCACCCTGTGTCCATTCGTTTGGAGGTGCCCGAGGAAAGTCACCTAGGTGGAGTGAGAAAAGCCACCTAGGTGGCGTGTAGTAGTGGACATTGCTACATATGTGTATGTGGTGTAAACATTGAGAGAGTAAATGCAGTTTATACATTTTCCTTGGTTCCAATGTTTTGACTGGGACAGCCACTCACACACACGAGATTTCCAATGAACTAACTTTAATTATCTTAAAAACAATATGCACTACTATCTCTAAAGCTATAGCACACTAGTCCACTATAGTACCTATCATATGGTATGATTGTCTTTCTGTTAGTTTGTGGAGTAGAGGGCATGTGAAAAAGGACAGGAATAATAAGTATGCAAGAGAACAGTACTAGGTATGATGATGAAGACGAATGGTTCAGCAGCTAATCATGTCTTGTTCTCCCGTCAGATGCCTGTGAACTCACACTGGACCCAAACACAGCCCACAAACGACTCTCTCTGTCTGAGGAAAACAGAAAGGTGACACGGGTTAGAGAGGAACAGTCATATCCTGATCACCCAGAGAGATTTGACTTCTGGCCCCAGGTGTTGTGTAGAGAGGGTCTGACTGGCCGCTGTTACTGGGAGGTAGAGTGGGGAGGACGTGTTGAGATAGGAGTGACATACAGAGGAATCACAAGGAGAGGAGGAGTTGGTGACAGCAGCCATGGAGGGAGCAGCAAGTCCTGGAGTCTTGTTTGTTATGATGGTGTTTACTATGCCCGGTACAACGGTAGGAAAATCGTCATACGTCTCCCCCCCCCCCTCCCCTGGCTCTAACAGAGTAGGAGTGTATCTGGACCGGCCTGCTGGCACTCTGTCCTTCTACAGAGTGTCCCCAGATGTAGGAGGGTCCTCAGGCACACTGACACACATCCACACCTTCCAGTCCACCTTCACCCAGGAGGACCTCCTCCCTGGGTTCTGGGGGTGTGCCTTTGGTTATGCTGCTGGTGCAGTGTCTGTCAGTTGTAGAAACACGCATGTGTTCTTTTTCTATCGCTCTCTCTCTCTCTCGCTCTAACTAGCTCTCTCTCACATATTTTAATTTTATTTAATTTTATTTAATTTTATTTAATTTTATTTAATTTTATTTAATTTAATTTTGTCGGTTGTAGAAACAAAAAGCACGGACACACACTTAAATTTACACATGTATAAATATACTAATACATGTGTATTATGTAAACGTTATTATTTTAGTCCTTGTGTTTATTTTGTGCATATAAGGGACTGTTTTTCTGTTGTATGTGTTCATAAAGCATAATGGTAATAAACAACTCAGTGGATCCAACTGAATGTTCTCGTGTGTTCAGAAGATGATTCTTTTCATTTTAATACTAAATAATGTGGCTTAAGATGTGGCTTAAGAATAATAAATCAATCAGAAATTATTTAAAAACTACAATAGTATTTCCAACAATATTTCCCTCTCAGCCAATAGGGGGTGCTGCAGCACCTTCAGCACCATACTTCCAGCGCCTATGTGTATCTGTATTCACTGTAAGTAGCTTTAGATGACCACATCTACAAAATACGAAATAGTAAGCTATGAGGCCGTTTATCAAAGCCATGTTTTAGTACTCTGTTATTGCATGTGGAGCCACTAGGGGGCGGTGAATCCATCTGGGTGCAGTTCACCTTCTGGCCAACATGATTAGGGTGAAGGAGACACAGGTGTGTGTGTGGTGGAGGTGTTTGGGATGGTTGAAGAGCCTTTGGTGCTCAACACACACACCTCAACAAGCAGGTGAACAGAAGATAGAGACCCAACACGAACCCAACCCCACTAAATGAACACAAGACATAATGAAAGGTTAATTCAAGGTAGGTTTGTTCAACCGTATTCATCCTTTCACCACAGTGACTGAATGACTCAGATAATTGGAGACACACTTGTTGTCACTACACTGCATCTTGTATTTCAACACCATTAAGTTGGAGTTGAGAGCTTTGGGTGGAGGTGTGTGAAGTGTGGAGGACATTTGCAGCAATGCCCAGCAAACAATGGACCTAACGAAACAATAATCCTCTTTAGTTAAGTATTGATTAATTTAATGACTTCAACAGATAGTTGAAGTTTCCTGACACTGAAAAGGGTGTGTGTGTGTGTGTGTGTGTGTGTGTGTGTGTGTGTGTGTGTGTGTGTGTGTGTGTGTGTGTGTGTGTGTGTGTGTGTGTGTGTGTGTGTGTGTGTGTGTGTGTGTGTGTGTGTGTGTGTGTGTGTGTGTGTGTGTGTGCGTGCGCCCATTTCTTTGAGATATTGCGTCTAGGACAGATGAGACTCCGAAATGCAACGTAGCACACAATAGTTGTAGAATATAAAGAGTATTTAATGTATGCATACAAGAGTGTCCTCAGCAGCAGAGTGAGCAGCGACCATAGTGTTAGTCTTTTAACAGTTTCACGCCCTGGCAGGAACACTACGTCATTCTTCAGGGAGCAGATGTACTCGTTAGTGAGAGGGTAAAGGAAGCTAGATGATGAGGCATTGAACAAGACGTCAGTGTGATCTAAGGACCAGGTGATGTTAGGTATAAAGAAATGGATTAAGTAAAGCTACATAGGAATTTTCCATTTCACTCCCCCCTTTGATTATTTATAATCACAAAATATAAACAAGGTTTAAAGGCCTTATTCACCAAGAGTACAAATGATTACAAACAGATGGATTAAATTAAAATTAAATTATTATTAATTAAATCCAACTAGTTTTTAGTCTCGGTGTAACCAGGAATCCCTAAGAAGTAGGACTCCATTCTCTCCTCTTCCTCACTGCTCGAGCCGTCAATCAACCCGGAGTAGATGAGTAGATGTCAGGAACCAAGCGGTGGGGACTTCCTGCTTTCCAGCGCCCCAACCATTATGAACTGGGATACCGCGTTGTGGACAATTTGGTCCCACAGGATGTAGTTGTTACACCCAGAACTATTAATATGATTGTAGCAACTCTCAGGCTACAGTCCAGGGAAAGGAAACACCACTTGAGGAGTCCGGAGGCAAAAGTTCCGTTTATTTGCAATATATATATGTCAACCAACAAGTTTTTCTCTCTCTCTCTCTCTCTCTCTCTCTCTCTCTCTCTCTCTCTCTCTCTCTCTCTCTCTCTCTCTCTCTCTCTCTCTCTCTCTCTCTCTCTCTCTCTCTCTCTCTCTCTCTCTCTCTCTCTCTCTCTCTCTCTCTCTCTCTCTCCGTCCGTCGTCATCGTCGTAACAGGTTCCCGACCTCACTGTGGGAAGAGCACATTACATGTCAGTATTTAATGGCTATCTAATTGCGCTCATTCCCTACAGCTGCGTCTGTGACCCCAATTGAGCCACTCCGCCCCTAAGCCGGATATCCCCACCGCCCCAGTTAGGCCAGGGAGCCGTCCGGCTGACAGCCAACTCCCCCCCCCCCCCCCCCCCCCCCCAACTCTGGCAGTCGGGAGAGGAAGTCCGCCACCACCATCTGCGCCCCCGGCCTATGGACCACCCGGAAGTGAAATGGCTGTAAAGCCAGGTACCACCGTGTGATCCGTGGGTTGGTGTCCTTCATGTGGTGGAGCCATTGCAGGGGGGCGTGGTCCGAACAGAGGGTGAACGAGCGCCCCAGGAGGTAGTAGCGCAGGGCATCGACCGCCCACTTAATGGCCAGACACTCCTTCTCCACAGTGCTGTACCTTCCCTCCCGGTCCGACAACTTCCGGCTGAGGTACAGCACCGGGCGGTCCACACCCTCCACCTCCTGGGACAGCACGGCTCCCAGCCCCCTGTTCGACGCGTCCGTCTGCAACACAAAAGGGAGATTGAAGTTAGGCGTAAGCAAGAGAGGCTCCCCGCAAAGAGCCTTTTTAACCCTCTCAAACGACGCCTGGCACTGCTCGGTCCACTGGACCGGATCTGAGGCACCCTTTCGGGTGAGGTCGGTCAGGGGGCTGGTCAGTTCCGAGAAAGAGGGAATGAACCGCCTGTAGTACCCCGCCAGCCCCAAGAATGCCCTCACCTGCTTTTTGGTCTCAGGCCGCGGGCAGGCCACGACTGCCTCGGTCTTCTCTATTTGCGGGCGCACCTGCCCACCACCCAAGCGGTACCCCAAATACCGTACCTCCCTCCGACCAATCATGCACTTCCCTGGGTTGGCCGTGAGCCCCGCTCGCCTCAGTGACTCGAGCACCGCCGCCACCCGCTGCATATGCTGCTGCCATGTGTCACTATGAATGATGACATCATCTATGTAAGCAGCCGCATATGCAGCGTGCGGCCGCAGCACCCTGTCCATGAGACGCTGGAAAGTGGCCGGGGCTCCGAACAACCCAAAGGGAAGCACATTAAATTGGAACAAACCGTACGGAGTGGAGAAGGCCGATTTTTCCTTAGACTCTGGAGACAAGGGAATCTGCCAGTAGCCCTTGGTTAAATCCAGCGTCGAAAAAAAAACGAGCGGTGCCTAGCTGATCCAGGAGTTCGTCGACCCGAGGCATGGGATACGCACCAAATTTTGACACACTATTCACCTTGCGGTAGTCGACACAGAACCGGATGGACCCATCAGACTTCCGTACCAGTACGATCGGACTGGACCATCCGCTGTGCGACTCTTCTATTACCCCCATCTCCAGCATAGATTCTAATTCCGCCTGAACCACCTTCCGCTTGTGTTCCGGCAACCTCTACGGGCGCGTTCTAACCGTCACGCCGGGGGAAGTTTCGATGCGGTGGTCAATGAGCGTCGTGCGTCCCGGCCGGGAGGAGAAAACGTCCGCAAACCGGTGTTGCAGCTCGGCGACCTCGGCCCTCTGGTGCGACTCCAGTGACCCATCGCAGGGGACCCGGGACGGCTGACCCGGTCCGGCCACCTCCGGACCGAACTCGTCCTCCCGGGCCACCGAGGTTACCATAGCCACCGACCGCGCCTCCTTCCAACCTTTCAGTAGGTTGAGGTGGTAGATCTGCTGCGATCCCCCCCTGTCGGAACGTTCAACCTCATAGTCAACATCCCCGATTCGCCGTGTGACCACAAAGGGTCCTTGCCACTTAGCGAATAATTTTGAGCTGGATGTTGGGAGCAATACAAGTACTTTATCTCCCGGTGCAAATTGTCTCAGCCGAGTCCCTCTGTCATACAGCAGTCGCTGACGTTCCTGGGCCTGAAGCAAATTCTCCCGTGAAACCCGTCCCACTGCATGGAGTTTTGCCCTCAAGTCCATCACGTACTGAATCTCATTCTTGCTGGCGCTTGGACCCTCCTCCCAGTTTTCTTTAAGTAGGTCCAACACGCCCCTCGGTCGCCTACCGAACAACAATTCAAATGGGGAAAACCCCGTGGAGGACTGGGGCACCTCCCGAACTGCGAATAACAGAGGGTCGAGCCAATTATCCCAATTCTGACTATCTTCGTGTACGAACTTACGCAGCATGGACTTTAACGTCTTGTTAAACCTTTCCACCAGGCCATCTGTCTGGGGATGGTACACGCTGGTTCGGATCGCTTTTATCCCCAGTAACCCATACAACTCCCGGAGTGTGCGTGACATAAACGTAGTGCCTTGATCAGTCAGAATCTCTTTCGGGATTCCGACTCGGGAGATTAAGTGAAACAGCGCCTGCGCTACGCTCTTCGCGGAGATAGAGCGCAGGGGCACTGCTTCGGGATATCGGGTTGCATAGTCCACAATGACTAATGCAAATCGATGTCCCCGTGCGCTACGGTCTAATGGCCCGATGAGATCCATACTAATTCTTTCGAAGGGGATCTCAATCAATGGTAGAGGGCGCAACGGCGCTTTTGGGATGGCCGGGGGGCTACTTAGCTGACACTCGCGGCAGGATGCACACCACTGACGTACATCCCCGTGAATGCCCGGCCAATAGAAGCGGGCCATAAGCCGGTTTCGTGTTTTATCACAGCCTAAGTGACCTGCTATCGGGCTGTGATGAGCCGCCTGGAAAACCATTTCCCGGCGGCTTTGCGGGATGAGTAACTGACTCACTTCTTCCCCTGACTGAATATCCCGACTCACTCGGTAAAGCCTGTCCCTAACCATCGCAAAATACGGATGTGCTAACACGGTCTCGGGTGACACCTTCTGGCCGTCAATGGAAAGTACACGGTCGAAGGCGAAGCGCAATGTTTCGTCCCTGGACTGTTCGAGGGGACAGTCATCCATCGGGGGGAACACCCGGATTACCGGTGTCTCCTCCTGAGGCTCCTCCCCCCCTCTGACCTCGGGAGAGCTTGCGTAACCACTGAGAACGGAGCACATCACACATGTCCCTTCCTGTCGGGGCCGCGTCCCCTGTTCTTTCACTAACCTACAAAAGCCCGGCCAATCAGTGCCTAATAGTAGGGGACGCGACAGGCGGGAGCTAACCGCAGCCTTAACTTTATGCTTTTCCCCGCCGTAGCGAATTTCCACAGTCACGACTGGATACTTGTGCACATCCCCATGAATACACCTTATATTCGTAAGCAAAGGGCCGGCCAACGTCCACCATCCTCAGCTCTTTGAACAGGCGGCGATGCCCCTCCAGTGGAAGACCGAGGCGGTCCAACAGGCCCCTCTTTACAGTGGCGTAGTCCCCGCGGGCGGTGGCCGGCAGCGCATGTGCTGCAGTCAGGGCTGCTCCGGACAAGAGTGGCAACAGTCGGAGCGCCCACTCGGCCTCCGGCCAGCCACACGCCCCTGCCGTCCCCTCAAACACCTCCAAAAATGCCTCTATGTCGTCCTGGGGGGACATCTTAGGCAACGATATCTGGGGTCGGGCTACCTCCGCTTCATCCCCTCGCCGGTCCCTTAGCCCTGGCTGCATCATCTGGCGGAATACCGCCCGCTCTTCCGCGTTTTGAGCTGCGATCTCCAAGACCGCCTGCGTCTGCTGATGCTGGGCCCGGATGAGGCCCTCCTGAGTCTCTGCAATGCGACGCAGCGCTTGGGCCAGCGGCGACTTGGGGTTTTGATCCTCCATGGGCCGATGATCGAAAAAATAATAAAAGAAAAAATATCCGAACCTCCTCAGGTCCCTGTTCAGGCACCACTGTAGCAACTCTCAGGCTACACTCCAGGGAAAGGAAACACCAGTCCGGAGGCAAAAGTTCCGTTTATTTGCAATATATATATGTCAACCAACACAATGCAATGCAATTGCCGTCGTGCAGTGACGCGCGTTTTCTCTCTCTCTCTCTCTCACTCACTCTGTCACACAGTCGTCGTCGTAACAGGTTCCCGACCTCACTGTGGGAAGAAAACAATACACGTCAGTATTTAATGGCTATCTAATTGCGCTCATTCCCTACAGCTGCGTCTGTGACCCCAATTGAGCCACTCCGCCCCTTCTGCCTGCAGCCGGCGCTAAACCACGCCCCTCCTTACCACAATGATCAATGTCATCACTTTAACTGCACAGTCACATGAACACACAAAGTAAAGCATATAATCATGTGAGTCATCATCCAAAGGGTTATCAGAGTGACAGTTCTCCATGCCAATCAACTTTGGGTTCTAGAACCAATCAGTGTCCCAGACAGTCTTATCTGCTCATTGGATCAGAGTTCTGATGCTGTTGTGCTCCATCAGCATGAAGTGTCAGTCCAGGACGGGAATCACCCTCAGAATGTTCTGGAAGGTGTGTGTGTGTGTGCTACGTGAATATGGATTGGGCCTAAATCTCTTGACCTCAGGTTTCAGAGGATAGCCTAGCATCATAGGGTGAGAGTCTACGGTCATGGGGTCAAGGTCCCTCTGTCATGGGGGAGGTTGTTAGAGTCATCCAACATTAGCCTGGTTATAGAGTTTTCTAATACTAGCAGCTTACAAGAGTGCAAAAATAAAAGATTGAACCATTTTTCACTTGGTTTAGAGACCTGACCAAACAGAACAAAATACCAGGAATTTCTTTTTCATCCGCTTAAGGTGACATAGGCGACCTTGTGCTTAAATACATGTGTGTGTGTGTGTGTGTGTGTGTGTGTGTGTGTTTTTTACGTGGGAAAATTACAGCTCAGATATTTGATTAATGACAGCATTACATTTTTGCATGGTTTCTTGGTGTTGATGTGTGTATGTGCGGGTGTATGTTGTTACATCCGTCACTTTGTGAAGCTTGTTTTCCTGTAACAGTTGTTAACAAGCTGGTGGGGAGATTCGCCCAGCCCCTAACTACTGTATACCAGCCGCCTACCCCGCTTTCTCCGGCGCCCCACCTCTGGGCATAACCCTGGCCAGAACCGTGGCTTCCGATCTCGTCTGTGTAGTAGCTCTCCCCTGGGTCCTGTGCACTTGGAAGTTTGCTGGGATTATTTAAGAGTTTGGATATAACTAACTCTAGGGATATGTTTCTTCAATGAGGACTAAGTAACTTTTTAGAATCACGATGCTTGTTCCTTCTCTACATTTTCCTTTATCTGAGAGAAAAGAACGTTGACCTATGGAAAATTGTTAAATTGATTGTATTAGCTTGTTCCTCCTCTATCGGTTCCTTTGTCTGAGAGAAAAGGGCGTTTACCGAGGAAAAAAGGTTGAACTGATTTTATTTAAGGGATTACAGTGTGAAACATTGCAAAAAGCTCAAAAACCAATCAATAAACTGTAATGGCAATGAGGCAATCCAAAGAAAAGGTTCAAATGATCTTATTAGCTGATTCCTCTATGGTTCCTTTATCTGCGAGAAAAGGGCGTTGGCCGATGAAAAAGGGTTAAAAGGATTTTAGTTGCGGGATTACCGGGTGAAACATAGCAAAAAGCTCAAAACTATTTATAAACAGTAATATGGCAAAGAAGCAATCCAAAGAAAATGTTAAAATGATCTTATTTGCTGATTCCTCTATTGGTTCCTTTATCTGAGAGAAAAGGGCGTTGGCCGATGGAAAAAGGTTCAAATGATTTTATTTGCGGGATTACAGGGGGAAACATAGCAAAAAGCTAAAAACAATTTATAAACAGTAATATGGTAAAGAAGCATTCCAAAGAAAATGTTAAAATGATTTTAGTTGTGGGATTACCGGGTGAAACATGGCAAAAAGTTCAAAAACAATTAATAAACAGTAATATGGCAAAGAAGCAATCCAAAGAAAATGTTAAAACAACAATCAAACATTATTGCTTACTTGAGATGTGGCGTAGTATCAATTGCTGGGGTGAAAGTGGAAAAAAATCCCTTTCGGAAACATGGCAGAAAAAGTTAAATGTTTATTTTCTGTCCGAAATTCTTCTAGGTGCCCACGGCTGTAGCCTTCATAGTTTCTTAGGGATATGGGAGGAATCCTCTCTTCGGGGAGTGTGCGGCTAAGGCTAGCTTCTGGTAAAAATGCAAGTCTGCTAGAATATCTTGAGAAAAACGCTATTTTCTGAACTATTTCTATGTCTTTTTAGTGTTTTCTTCTCCTCCAAAGTTTAGGAGTTACAACCAACACACAGACACTGAGGCACCATACCTCCATAACCCAAACGCAGGGAGGAGGTCCTCCTGGGTGAAGGTGGACTGGAAGGTGTGGATGTGTGTCAGTGTGTCTGAGGACCCTCCTACATCTGGGGACACTCTGTAGAAGGACAGAGTGCCAGCAGGCCGGTCCAGATACACTCCTACTCTGTTAGAACCAGCGCGGGGGAGAGGTATGTCTGTTATACTACCATTGTACCGGGCAAAGTAACCATCATCATCATAATAAAGACTCCAGGACTTGTTCTCTCCAAGCATGCTGTCAAGACCCCCTCCTATCCTTGTGATTCCTCTGTATATCACTCCTATATCAACAACTCCTTCCCACTCCACCTCCCAGTAACAGCGGACAGTCAGACCCTCTCTACACAACACCTGCTCCCAGTAGTCAAATCTCTCTGGGTGATCAGGATACTACTGCTCCTCTCTAACCCGCGTCACCTTTCTGTTGTCCTCAGACAGAGAGAGTTCTCTGTGGGCTGTGTTTGGGTCCAGTGTGAGTTCACAGGCATCTGACGGGAGAACAAGAAAGGATTAGCTGCTGAACCTTTATTGTTGTTGTTGTTATTGTTAAAGATAAACAACATTAAACAGTAATAAAAGTATTGTAGTTAAAATCGAATATGAAATACATGCATCATTATAGTCATTGTGATTATTAGGTTGTTATGTCTAATTTAACAAACTGAATGAAATAATAATAAAAATAATAATATTAAAAATCATTTATATCATGTTCTGATTATGAAATGCATATATAATTACTATGATTAATAATGTTAGTAATAGCATCATTATGTTCTAATGTCATATATAATGATACTAATAAATGCTAATACTAGTTCTATAATCGTCATTTAAAATAGAAACTGTAGAAATTAGAAATAGGCCTAATAATGAGGCTATAATAAACAAAATACTTTTTCTTATAGAATATGAAATATACATAATTATTATTAATAATGTTAGTATCATTATTATGATGTGATTATGCCAAACAATAATACTAAATCATAATTACTAAATACTATAATAATAATACCTATTACATGTTATACAAGTATGATTAATTATGATGGTTAACAATATTAATAAACTCTGTGTTGCTGTCAGATCACTTTCATTTAAAGTAAAATATTTATAAGCCAGGGCAACATGTTTGTATTTGGGTGTATGGCTCTGTTGGGTGAAACCGGTATGGATCTCTTTCCTCCCACCCAGTAACTTATTTATCTTCTGATCATGCATTTCATCATCTGCACCGCTGCCTCTCCAGATATGTCTAGCTACAGGACGCTACACCGCGAGTCTTATCTGTGATCTATGGTTGTGCAGTGTGTGTACGTAGTCTTGTGTTTTCTTTTCTATGTCATCAGAATAATTATTGAATGTATTTGTGCAATACGTTCTCAATAACACGTCTGTATTTGGCGGGATGGCTCTGATGGGGAAACTCCCCGGCCGTCCGAGCAGCCATGCAACACCGTATCCCATCAGGTCAATCAGTTTATAACACCCTTGACCACAGATCTGAAGGACTTCACAGGCCGCGTTATAGAGATGAGGAAAGAGAGAGCTGAGGAAGGAGAGGGGGAGAGAGAACTGAGGAAAGAGGGAGAGGGGGAGAGGGAGAGAGAAACAGAGAGCTGAGGAAAAAGAGAGAGAGCTGAGGAAGGATGAGAGGGGGAGAACTGAGGTCGCGTGAACGTGTCGCACGTCTCGCACAAAGTGTGAGACACAAAGTGTGAGGCATTTCATTTGGCTAATGGATCACTGCATACGCGTCAAGGGGGTTAGACAGTAAAATGAGCAATGCCACTGTCCGGTCGTCGGTATACTTAGTACCATACCTAATAGCCTGTTCAAATAATGTTTGCAAATATCCATTGTCCTTCAAATGTCCCTGTTCAAGCCGGTGTAAAGTGATCTGTAGAGACAGACGTCTGGGCAAGGTATGTAGCAGTGGGGCCATAATCATGTTTAAGTAAGATACACATCTGAAATCTGACATTTAAACCAAAACTGAAGTTTGAAAAATAACTGTTTTACTTAGAATTACACATAATTGGAAAATGTAAATTCTAAATTCTAAAATGGTATTCATTACCAGTTTATAATGAATACATGGAGGAAGAAAAACCACCATGTAGTTCTCTCCCATTGAATATATTTGCATATCAAATTGCAGAGGAAGGTAAGAGCTGGTAATTAAAACAACGCATTGACATCTCAACAAATCAAAGGTAAGTCTGTTTATTATATTATCAGCATGACAATAGTGCCAACAGTGGCAAACCACGACCTTAGACAATGTGCTTTTAGTGGATACCCCGAAATATCTGTAAATTGGCATTTACCTGTCTTACCCAGATTCAGACGAGTTGTTTAATTCTGAATTCATAACTGTGCGCCTTCATTGACTTGCAGAGTTAAAGCTTCTCCTGTCAGGGGAATACACTTCTAATGTCCAAAGATTTATAATATGTTCCGAATAGTCGTTTATTTAAAACGAGTGCCAGTAACAACACAGCAAGATGCAGTTTGCAAGCATTTCTAGGATAGCAGTAGTGTGAGTATCGAGTAGCTGCAAGCTACTTCGGCTTTCTAAATTACATTTTGATAAATTGCTTATTTTTGCAGATTAGATGGTGAAGTGTAGGTATTACGTTAGACATGGTTAAAAGGTATATTGTAACATTTCCACATTCAATTATCTAAAAACGACGAGACCTATATCATATATTCTGTAAGAACATCTCCTCTGGTTGACTGCTTGATAAAATGGAAACACTACTAGCAAGTGCACCCATTTAAATGGGAAATTGGAAGGAGGTTGGATATTTGCAAACATTATTTGTATAGACTATTAGGTATAAGTATAATGACTACCAGACCGTGACATTGCTAATTTAACTGTCTGACCCCACCTGACCTGTATGCAGCGAGCCATTAGCCACATGACTGTGTGAGAAACGTCAACGCGTTGCACAAAGGATCATGGGAGATCTCTGTGTGTTATGTTGTTGTGTGATGAAAGGAAAAGTGTCTCCACTCTATTTTCTTGCTGTACCTTCAAATTGAGTTTCCGCGTCGACATCCTCGGCTCCTCCCAACTGCGCCACCTTGGTGGCCAAGACAAAAGCCTACTGTGAGTGCACCTTGGCTTCAGGGCAGGCACAAACCACAGGGAGAAGAGGGAGGGGGCAACATCATTTAGTTGATTATTTCAAGCAATTGCATATATATTGTGGCAACCCGGGTCCAGGACAGCGCCCCAGGCGGCTCGGGGGAGCGGTGGTAAGTGGAGTCTACCACCGCTGTCCAGTGGATCGCACACCGGAGTTCATTATCATTGATGGCATTCAGCGTAATGGGCGACACCTGGGCCGACGGACGGGACGAGGATATAAGCGGCGCTCGGCGTGGCTTACGAGGAGGGACGCGAGATGAGGAATCTCGGCGCTACGAGAAGGAGTTCCCTCGGCGCTACGAGAAGGAGTTCCCTCGGCGCTACGAGAAGGAGTTCCCTCGGCGCTACGAGAAGGAGTTCCCTCGGCGCTACGAGAAGGAGTTCCCTCAGCGCTACGAGAAGGAGTTCCCTCAGCGATACGAGGGGGAGAACGATCACCAGCGACACGGAGAGAGATAGCTCGGCGATACAAGGAGGAGATCACTCGGCGCTACGAGAAGGAGTTCCCTCGGCGCTACGAGAAGGAGTTCCCTCTGCGCTACGAAAAGGACTTCCCTCGGCGACACCGGAAGAGAGACTGCTCGGCAGCAGTTTAAAGAGGAGATCGCTCGGCCACGCCACCGAGAGAAGAGACTGCTCGGCACCGAGACACGAGGAGGAGATCCCCCAACGACACGACCAGGAGTGTCCTGGACTTTGGCCCATACCAGCGCCTGGAGGGCACGTTATTGACTGTTTTACTTTGGTGATAGGCACGGCCTAACCTCATATAATTTGTGGTTGTTAATAAATACGCCTTTTGTGGCTTAAAACGGACTTCTGGCTTGTGTTCACTGGGGGAGACGATACAATATGTATATGTACATCTTGCACAGTTGGACAAAAAGGGACTTCCAAGCGTGCATAAGTGTAAAATTGTTATTTTAATTATTTTCTGGAAACACAGAAACACAAGCACGTCAGTGTATCGTTGCTACATGCAGGCTATCTGGCACTCTCCTGTGTCTTACCCAACGGACTCCTAAGCTGCCCCAAAGTTCCTGTGTGAGCTTTACTGACTGTAACCCATACATTAACCTACTACAGTATATTTGTTGTGGTTGCAAATGCATTTATCTGATTAAAAATTTACAAAAGAATAAACCAAACAATAAAAGACTACATGACAATATATTACGAGAATGGGGGTTGTCCAATGTCCATTAATTTGCCATTAATATGCCCAACATTACTGTGGGCCCACAAATATGTGTATCTCGTATTACCTATATTGGCTATAGGTGCACTGCCCTGCTATTGTTTCTGACAATACCTGTGACCGTGTTAACAGCCGAGCGATGGTTGTCTAAACTGAAACTCATTGAGATCTACCTGAGGAGCAGCATGCAGGAGAGGCTGAACGGGCCGGCTATCCTGTCCATTGAAAGCATCAGAGCCCGGGAGTTGAACATTAAGGGCATTGTCGAGGATTTCACTCAACACAAGGCTCGTCTAATGCCACTTAAAAATGTGAGTACAAGTGATGTCTCAAGGGGTTTGGGGTATCTGATGGGCCGCGCCCCTATTCAACAGCTTGTTGTCATTTTGGAGTCATGTCGCTGCAGAGCGCCTGTTTCTTTGTGTGCTTTTCAGATGTGGGTAAAGCTGCTGTGTGTGGCGTCATACCAAACCATGCACTTACCACTGGCCCTGGGTGATACACTGTTAGTCTGGTTATGAATAATAAGAGGATATGAAGGGGATTTTAGCTGAGCAGACAACGAGTGCCATTCTGGTGTCTAGGCATTAAGTGTACCACCAGGTCATAGATGTCTGTAGTGACTACACTGATGACAGTGATGGAGCTAGTCAGGTATAATACTATAGGAGACATATGAATAATAATACTAATACTGATGACAGTGATAGAGCTACTCAGGTATAATACTATAGGAGATATATGAATAATAATAATAATACTGATGACAGTGATGGAGCAGGGACAGATGAATGCATGAAGGCTTTCATGTCTCATCAGATCTAACTGTGAGTCCTGATTGGCTGAGGAGCAACAGGCCTCCAAACTCCCGTAGTGTGACATCACTGGGTTGAATGGCAGCTATGCTGTAGCACACATCTGTTTAATGAACTCATCACTACATCTTGTTTGTTCAGTGGGGTTGGGCTCCTGCTGGGTCTGTCTTCTTCTGTTCACTTACCTATCGTGGGGGGGGTGTGTGTGTGTGTGTGTGTGTGTGTGTGTGTGTGTGTGTGTGTGTGTGTGTGTGTGTGTGTGTGTGTATGTCATGTGGCCCATCAGCAGGGAGGGTGTATGAATCTTTCACAACAGAGGTGCGGTTAATAGAGGCAAAATAAATATACATGTTACAAGCGCACCCACATCTCCACACAGACACGCGCGCACACACACACACACAAAAACACACAGGAGAGAATAAGTGGTCAGCTAGTGTCAAGATTTAACTACCATGATTAATGACCTAGCTGTCAAGATGATTGATGATGGCAGCTGTGTGACAGCTGTGATGTGAGGCAGCTGTGCGACAGATGTGTGACCTTTGATCTCATTTATGGGTTGACCTTTGACCTCATTTATGGGTTGACCTGTGACCTCATGACTCGTAATGCTTCACAAAAGGGAAAGGAATGTGATTATAACGTGAAAGAATGATTAAATCATGATGTAAAAATCATTATGACAAATGCTGGGAAACAGGTGCGGGCCTTTTCAAAAATTTTATATGTCCAGACACTCAAAAACATGTCTGGACAAAACACTCATGATGGACAACTGCACCCAGGAGGATTCACCGCCCCCTAGTCGCTCCACATGCAATAACAGAGTACTAAAACATGGCTTTGATAAACTGCCTCATAGCTTACTATTTAGTCTCTTATCAGATACAGATAGATACAGATTCACATAGGAGCTGGAAGTATGGTGCTGAGGGTGCTGCATCATCCCCTGTTGGCTGAGAGGGAAATATTGTTGGTAATAATATTGTAATTTGTAAATCATTTCTGATTGATTTATTCTTCTTAAGCCACATCTGTTAGCATTTTTTAGTATTAAAATGAAAAGAATCATCTTCTGAACACACAAGAACATTCAGTTGGATCCACTGAGTTGTTTATTACCATTATGCTTTTTTAACAAATACTGTACAACAGAAAAATTGTCTCTTACATGTACACAATAAACAGAGGGACTAAAACAATAGAAGTAGCAGACATTACAAATTATAAACAGGTGTGCACTTTGCAGGTGTTATCTTTAATAACTGAACATGTTCTGCTGCTGTGTTGTTCCCTAAGAACACAAGGAATCAATATTCAGTTTAAAGTCATTCACAATATGATCGATAGCTTTTCCTACAGACTGCTTGCATTATTAATATAATATTAAATCTGCTTTAAATCAGGTTCCATGTTAGGCTTATCAAAGTAAAAACTGTTCATGTCTGAAAATATACAAAATATTGTAGTATAAACATGTTTTTATTGACCATTAATCAATATTTAAAATAAATGTTACATTAGAAATATAGTCTTTGTAAAACCTTAAGGAAGATCTTAAAAGTATCTTCCTTCCTTTCAGAAGCCCAATAATATGTAGCATTTGGCGTATAGTTGAGATCCTGTATTTACATCAACTAAACACAGTGTGTGTGTGTGTGTGTGTGTGTGTGTGTGTGTGTGTGTGTGTGTGTGTGTGTGTGTGTGTGTGTGTGAATGTTAGTGTATGTGTCTATTCTTATGTGTGTGTGTGTGTGTATGTCAATGTGTGTGTCTGTGAATGTCAATGTGTGTGTGTATTCATATGTGTGTATGGGAATGTGAATGTGTGTATTTATTCATATGTGTGTGTGTGTCTTCATATTTGTGTGTATGTGTGTGTCAATGCATGTGAATATGTGTATGTGAATGTGTGTGTCAATACATGTGAATATGTGTATGTGAATGTGTGTGTCTGTGCGTGTGCATGTGAATGTGTGTGTCTGTGCGTGTGCATGTGAATGTGTGTGTCTGTGCGTGTGCATGTGAATGTGTGTCTGTGTGTGTGTGAGTATTCATGTGCGTGTCTGTGCGTGTGTGTGTGTGAGCATTCATGTGCGTGTCTGTGCGTGTGTGTGTGTGAGTATTCATGTGCGTGTCTGTGCGTGCGTGCGCGTGTGCATGTGCGTTTGTTGTTACAACCAACACAGAGACACTGAGGCACCATACCTCCATAACCCAAACCCAGGGAGGAGGTCCTCCTGGGTGAAGGTGGACTGGAAGGTGTGGATGTGTGTCAGTGTGTCTGAGGACCCTCCTATATCTGGGGACACTCTGTAGAAGGACAGAATGCCAGCAGGCTGGTCCAGATACACTCCTACTCTGTTAGAGGCAGGGGGGGGGAGACGTATGTCTGTTGTACTACCGTTGTACCGGGCAGTGTAACGACCATCATGACAAACAAGACTCCAGGACTTGTTGTTCCCTCCAAGCAGGCTGTCATCACCCCCTCCTCTCCTTATGATTCCTCTGTATGTCACTCCTATGTAAACACGTCCTTCCCTCTCTACCTCCCAGTAACAGCGGCCAGTCTGACCCTCTCTACACAACACCTGGGGATGGGAGTTAAATCTCTCTCTGTGATCAGGATACAACTGCTCCTCTCTAACCCATGTCACCTTTCTGTTGTCCTCAGACAGAGAGAGTCGTCTGTAGGCTGTGTTTGGGTCCAGTGTGAGTTCACAGGCATCTGATGGGAGAACAAGACATGGTTAGCTGATTAACCTTTATTCATCATCATAACCTTTATTCATCAAACAGTATCATTCATACTGTTCTCTTGCATACTTCTTTTTCTAATTTTTCCGACTCTTTTGGTCGCTCTTCAAACATTAACATAGAAAGACAAAAAAAAGATCATGATAGTTAAAATAGTGAAATCATGTGCTATAGTTAATTGGAAATCCTGTGTGTGTGGCTCATCCAATCAAAACATTGAAACCAAGGACAATTTATAAACTGCATTTACTACCTCAATATTTACAGTGCATACACATATTATACATCAAAATGTTCAGCATGAGGTGATTTCTTAGATGAATATCGAAGTAATACTTGTAATAATGTTCACGATATTAAACTTTTTAATTTCCCAATGCACATACATTGCACTCAACCTTCGCTGTCAGTAGAGTAAGGATGTTCAATAGAGCCAGTGCAAAGCACTTACAATTGCTAGTTTAATCCATTCCCTGTACACAACAAAGGATGAGATGCTATGAGTACTATTATTTAAGTGCCAGGACGTACAAACATACAATAAGTGCGTAAGGGGGGTGTTTTTAGGAAGGTGAGGGAGGAGGGGGGTAAGGAGAGAGGTTATGCAGAGTCCAGGTTTACTCTGAACAATACTATAAACACACGGAAACATAGCTATACATACAGTACGTATACACAAGTACACATTTTAATGAATGGACGTCAACTCCTGCTGTGTGGATGGACTTTCCATCTCAATAGTTAGTGTGTGTTGTCATGAATAAAACTAAACAGACACTTACACTTCTTTAGAGCTGGTTTCAGCCTCCACACTCCACAGTGCTCCACACTGGGGGGGAAACAAAGGGAGAGCAGCATGTTGAAACATCCACCTTCATCATCTGCTATCTCATCACTTTCTACACAACATGAGTTACAACAGCATTTTCAAACCACTTCATCTAGCAGCTGGTTGAATCCTTGTAGGAGACACTGTCCCTGAGTGGTGAGCTGTCCTCTCCATACCTGAGAGTGTCTAGTCTCCAGCGGGGATCCTCCAGTCCAGCAGAGAGCAGCATAACTCCTGAGTCTCCTGGGTGATTGTAGCTCAGGTCCAGCTCTCTCAGATGGGAGGGGTTGGAGCTCAGAGCTGAGGCCAGAGAAGCACAGCCTTCCTGTTTGACCAAGCAGCCAGACAAGCTACACACACACACACACACACACACACACACACACACACACACACACACACACACACACACACACACACACACACACACACACACACACACACACACACACACACACACACACACACACACACACACACACACGTGTGAATTATTACTTGGATGATTAGCTGTTAAATGTCTTCTGATATTGAACCTTGAGGTGTAACTGTTTGCACTTTGAGTAAAACTGACCTGAGAGATTCCAGTGTACAGTGTGGACTCCCCAGTCCAGCAGAGAACAGCTTTACTCCTGAATCCTGCAGATCATTGGTACTCAGGTCCAGGTCTCTCAGACTAGAGGAGTTGGAGCTGAGAACTGAGGCCAGAGCTTCACAGCATCTCTCTGACAGATTACAGCCATTCAGCCTTCACACAAAATAAACAGGAACATGTTAAGAACTGTGTTTAATGTTTTATTTGAAATGTGCTATTAGACATGTTTTATTAGTTTAACCAAATTTCAATACAGTAGATCTTCAAAGTATGACTTAGAGGTCTGATAACTAAAATTCAACAAAACTCCTGAAAATTACCCTAAAATGATCCCGTTCTAAGAAGAACCCATTCTTAAACTTTACTAAACAACTCTAAGTTCACCTAACAACATGATTATGAGTAGAAAACGAATGTAATAAAACATACACCTTATACCATCATTAACAAACTGAGTATAACGTACACCCTTTACTGTCATGGCAACACAAATCTAATTGGATTGACGTCTTGTGTTTAATAAAATGAGTGGTAATGGAGCTGCAATACACGCAAACTGCCATGGGTTTGTTCAGTGCTAGAAGTTATTAGTATTTAGTATTGCGGCGCCGGTGTGAGCGCTCTATTTGGAAACACGACCCACTTAAGTTCCAATGAAGACACACTGCTTTGATCAGAAAATGAAAGAAGTGGTTTGTACATTGTGCAGCACTAGCGCTATTCAAGAGCATGCAAAGAAATGCAGTATTCTGGATGACGCCAGACAAGAAAAAAAATCCTAATTAGAGTATATTACCCAATTAGCAGCCAGTTATTATTAGTCAGTATTTTATTTAGGAGGAGGAGCGCGATGAGTTAGTTTATGAGGAAAGAGATGTCCAGGTACTGGCGGTAAAAATAGAAAAAGACCCCCTATGCAACTTATTTAAAGTGAGTGAATCTGTTCAAATGAATGAACACAGATGGATGGTACGTGACCAAGGACATTTTCACGTCTAATAAAGGGGTGCCACCAAATTTGTTAGGGTGCCACCAAATGAAAAAGTGGTGGCACTGGTAGAGAAAGTGTCTTGAGCCCTGAGAGTACAGATTTTCCTTATTTGTTTAGACCTGTTAACTTTCTGGATGTAAATCTGTTCAATGTACTCTGATATGGAACTTGTGGTGTAACAGTTTGCACTATTTATTATTTCATAATAAATATAGCTTTTATGAGTTTGTCTCTTCACCCTCGTTACACAATATAACAATATTTTTCTGTAGCCTATTCTTATTTGTGAATAAATGTTTAGCAATTTGAATAATGAATACTCAACATAGTTGAACTAAAATACATTTTGTGTGACAATTGTAAGTTTCAAATAATTTTCAAACGATTCTTCCACAGACCCTCCAAAATGTTGCTGTTGAGGCTTTCAGGGGGTCTTATGTGTCCAACTAGGGGTCTCAGACCCTCCCAAGACCCCGTGTATTTGACCCTGCTCTTAACTATCACCGTCCCGTATATGGTGGACGGTAGGGGGGCCCTATTATTATATTTTGTGTTTATGTTAATAATTTAAAAGTTGCAAGCATATGGATATATAAGACTATCCACCTAAACAAGGTGTAACATTTCTATGATACCAAAGTCATGAATGTGGTCATCACAAATACTGAGTTATAAGCTGAGTAATATAACTGTGCTCTGATATGGAACTTGTGATTTAACTGCAATTTGAGTAAAACTGACCTGAGAGTTTCCAGTGTACAGTGTGGACTCCCCAGTCCAGCAGAGAGCAGCTTCACTCCTGAATCCCGCAGATCATTGGTACTCAGGTCCAGCTCTCTCAGACTAGAGGAATTGGAGCTGAGAACTGAGGCCAGAGCTTCACAGCATCTCTCTGACAGATGACAGCCATTCAGCCTTCACACAAAATAAACAGAACATGTTAGGAACTTTTAACCTAATGAGGGAATTGTGTTGAAATCTTTTATTAGAAATGTTTTATTAATTTAACTAATATATACTAGTCAATACATTAGATCCTTATGTTTATTAAATATTGAGTGTAAAATGTATAATGTATAATATTGAATGGTTGTTTTGTAGTGTTTGAAAATGGTTTTGTATATTAATATTACTTTTCATTGTAGTATTATGTATTATATATTGTATTGATACACATTACACATTAGTACATCTACAGAGATGTTTTGTATATTATTATAAGTTATATTCCAATATTATGTATATTGTGTGCGAGCACAAAAGCAAAGACAGCATTTGTGCGCACGGGGGCGTCAGTTGCGTGCTGATTCATTTTAAGTGTGCGCTCAATGAATCGTTTCTTCCTCACAGGCTTTATTATTGCTCTCGCGATCAGAGAAATACTGAGTGCGAGTGCAGTTAGTGTTTACAATAAGGATTTGTGTGCAAGGATGTGTTAGTTGTGCCCGCAGTCATTTTTGCTAGCAACTTTTGTCAGTGACATGTCATAAACATAAACTCTCCCGTACTCATTTAACGTCAAACAACTAATAAGTAAATGTTTAAATATAATTTAGCTAGGCAATCTCTACAGAGAATAAAGTACTCTCCTACTTTTTCCCTTGTCTTTTCACTCTCTTTTTTCCCACTCACTTGGGACCTCTAACCCTTCCCCAAATGACCTGGAAGTCTCTATATCAACCCAACCTATTGGTTAAACCCAAATAGCGTCCATATAACCAAATGTAATGAACAAGGTTAAAATGTTTTAAATAGTGAGTTAACTATTATTAATATTGAACGTATATTTAAGGATGTATCGTACAATTCAACAATAACTTATTTATACTTATTGCTATATATTTGATTACAGCTGTATTTTACAATTAATAAACAATTATTATTAATAATTGGCTTTCTCCTTTATTATTTCATAATAAATATAGCTTTTATGAGTTTGTCTCCACCCTGGTTACACAATATTAAAAAAATCTGTAGCATATTCCTATTTGTAAATAAATGTTTAGCAATTAGAATAATGTATACTGAACATAGTTAGCTTCTAAAATACATTTAGTGTGACAATTCCAAGTCTCAAATTATTTTCAAAAGATTTTTCCAAAGACCCTCCAAAATGTTGCTGTTGAGGCTTTACTGAGTTTTCAGCTGAGTTATGTAACTGTCCTCTGATATGGAACTTGTGGTTTAACTGCACATTGAGCAAAACTGACCTGAGAGTTTCCAGTGTGCAGTGTGGACTCCCCATTCCAGCAGAGAGCAGCTTCACTCCTGAATCCTGCAGATCATTGGTACTCAGGTCCAACTCTCTCAGACTAGAGGAATTGTAGCTGAGAACTGAGGCCAGAGCTTCACAGCATCTCTCTGACAGATCACAGCCATTCAGCCTTCACACAAAATAAACATAATATGTTAGGAACTGTGTTTAAAATGACTTGAAAAAGTCATACCATAGCTCACAGGAGAAACATTGTGTAGCAATATGTAATCACGTAATTCTTTGTCAGCTGGCTCGAGCAGTTCACACACGGCAACTATAAATGAGGTTTGACGCCCTAGCAGGCGCTAACTCTCGCATGGGAAGCCGAACGGCAATGACACAACCCACCACCACATAGACACAGCCCACCACCGTACAGCCATAGCCCACTACCATACAGCCATAGCCCACCACCATACAGACACAGCCCACCACCATATAGACACAGCCCACCACCATATAGACACAGCCCACCACCATATAGGAAGGCACTTCCAAACCTATTGGCCATTTCCCCACAAGAGAGAAACTGAGCACAACCACACACCGACACCCCAAGCTGGAAGATCCGACGTTACACCAAGTCAAAATCAGAGAAACTTGGCATAAAATGAGGAAGTGTGTTTAAGAGCCAGTGAACCCAAAACCTTTGCTTTTTGGATTAAAACATGGTAAGAAGTCTTATATGATCGACAACATGGTAATCTATGCCGTTTTATCACTTACTAAAATAACACATAAAAAAAAGAAATAGTGAAATCCTATGTTTTTCCCATTCACCCCAAAACACGATGAGAACGTTCCCCTCTGCTGAACACAGTCTGTGTTCTTTAGTGGCCTTTTCTGAGGCACTCAGACGAGTCACCTGATTGGACCTGTTAGGTCAATCAGCAATTTTCAATCTAATCCTGCAGAACGCATGATTTTAGTGTTGTTAGTCCAGTACTAGGTGGGACTGTACAACATACCTTTGGCATCTCACTGCAGCATTTATTTTGGTCTGGAGAAATGTTTCCACAATGCCTACAAGTTCACCTGTCAGAAGGGGTGAGCGGCATTGATCTATGATATTATCGGCGCGGTGTAGGATGAATCAGCAGAGTGGTCGAACATTTGTAATTGTGTGAGTGCCTTGTCAAACATTGATAGAAATATTTATATATATTTGTCCAAGGAATACATGCCCCGTGGGATGATTCAGATTATTGTTTTATGTCGTCTGCGGTGCTGTTCGTTCAACTTTCGTGTTTAACGCTCAATAGGCTTGAGTGTGAACTTTTCAGAATTGGCACCTTAGCACGAATCGTAGCGGCATCCATTGGGACCCAATATATTAATCACAGAGCAAAACCTAAAATCCAATCTTCTGACGTGTGTCGTCTATAAACTACGCGACGCTGCCCGACGCGGCGCTCCGTGGCTCGTCTGGTGTGGCTCGTCCCACTTTACATTGAAGCTCTGCTGTAACCGAGTCTGACTAGGACCGAGTGGATCCAAAATACACAGCCTTTCTCCCAACAGCAATAACGCAATATTTAGGTAGCAGGTAGAGTACATGTGGTCAATTAAGTTAATCTAGAGATAACATTAACCTTTTCTATATTCTTTTATTCAGACCAATCGATTGGTCATAGAGTTGAGTGAATTTCAGTTGAGTCACTGTTACCAAAGACCGCCATTAAGAGAGGACAGGTGTAAAATCCTATGTTTTTACCAGTCCGCCAACCAGTTTGTGAACGTTCTACTCTGCTCCAAACTCAAGTTGCGTTGTTTTGGTGACGTTGAAGTGCCTTTTAATAAGAACTTTGACATTCCGCTGAAGGGACACCGGTGGCGAGGTGCGTGTGGATGTGTGGAGTAAGTGCTGGTCAGCGGTTGATTATGACTAAGTCCAAGAGAAAGCTTCTCACACACTTACACGTTAGGTTTTCTAAACTACTATATTTCACAAGATTAAAGTATCACCTTTACCTAGAACACTGTTAGATTGCACTACAATCTACATTATGGATGAAATCAGGGAAACCAGACACTAACATGGTCAAAATGATTATTTAATTAAAGAGTTGTGGGGTGTTATAGATAAGATATCAAACGGTGTTGAAATTGTATGGGGCAAAGGGATGGATAAAATATTAAAGATAAAGAAACTATTTAACTGACTAAGGTTATTTACAAGTTACTGTCTTACCAGTGAACTCCACAGTACTTCCATTATGTGTTTTTATGTTTATTTAGATAAATTGTCATTTCACTAATATGACTATTTATTTTTGTTAAAGTTAACTTCCTAAAACCAAATTACTATTTATAGTTAATACTATTTATATTTAATACTAAATTCACTATTTATACTTTTTTACTATGTATATGTTATACTAATTACTATTTCATACAAATTCTTCTATGACCAGGTAAAACACACTTTTAAGAACTCCCAAACGAAATGCAGTACATAGTAATCTGTGGTCACACACACACACACACACACACACACACACACACACACACACACACACACACACACACACACACACACACACACACACACACACACACACACACACACACACACACACACACACACACGTCAACTGTCTTCTGATATGGAACCTTGTGGTGTAACTGTTTGCACATTGAGTAAAACTGACCTGAGAGTTTCCAGTGCACAGTGTGGACTCCCCAGTCCAGCAGAGAGCAGCTTCACTCCTGAATCTTGCAGATCATTGGTACTCAGGTCCAGCTCTCTCAGACTAGAGGAGTTGGAGCTGAGAACTGAGGCCAGAGCTTCACAGCATCTCTCTGACAGATCACAGCCATTCAGCCTTCACGCAAAATAAACAGAACATGTTAGGAACTGTGTTTAAAAAGGACTTAAAGATCATACCGTCAACTCACAAAGATACGTCTAGCTCACAGGAGAAACATCATGCACGAATCCATGATCACGTCATTTTTTTGTCAGCTGGCTTGCACAGTTCACACATGCCCACTATAAATTAGGTTTGACTCCCCAGCACGCGCTCGCTCTCGCAAGAGAAGCCGAACGGCAATGACACAGCCCACCATCACATAGACACAGCCCACCACCGTATAGACACAGCTCACCACCACATAGACACAGCCTATAGGAAGGCACTTCCAAACCGGTGGGCCCTTTCCCCACAAGAGAGAAACAGAGCATCAATCACACAACAACAAGCCAAGCTGGAAGATCTGACGTGCGCCCAAGTCAAAATCAGAGACACTCAGGACAAAATGAGGAAGTGTGTTAAGGATCTAGTGAACCCAAAACCTTTCTCTTTCGTTTTAAACACGATAATATGTCTTATATGTGTTATACACAATATTTGGATTGCGGACCATTGCGCCAGCATCACACATGGAAGAAGGCCTTACCAGGAACAACTGGGTATTCAATGGCATAATAATATATTACTATTGTAGCGCCCCAAACCCTAGTCTTTATTCCGCTGTGTAACGAGGTCAACTAAAAAAAATAGGACTTTTGGGTTCTTTATATTTCACTCGAATAAAGTATTACCTTTACGTAGAACATTGTTAGATTGTATTACAATCTAGATTATGGATGAAATCAGGTAAACCAGACACTAACATGATCAAAATTATTATTCAAATACGAGCTGTGGAGTGTTATTAAATGACATTAAATCCTATTGAAATTGGGTGGGGAAAAGGGATGTATAAATATGAAAGATAAATTAAATATTAACCCGACTAAGGATATTTAAAACAGTTACTGTCTTACCAGTAAACTCCAAAGTGCTTCCATTATTAGTTTTTATGTACATTTAGATAAATCTGCGTTTCACAAATATGACTAATTTATTTTTGTTTAACTTAACACCAAATTGCTATTCATATCTTTTTACTATTGATATTTTATGCTAAATTTACTATTTATATTTTAAACTATTTACTATTTCATATAAATTCTTCTATGACCAGGTAGAATACAGTTTTAACAACTCCCATGCGAAATACAGCAAACAGTAACCTGTTTCCACACACACACACACACACACACACACACACACACACACACACACACACACACACACACACACACACAAAAATGTCTTCTGATAGGGAACGTTGTGGTGTAACTGATTGTACATTGAGTAAAACTGACCTGAGAGTTTCCAGTGTACAGTGTGGACTCCCCAGTCCAGCAGAGAGCAGCTTCACTCCTGAATCCTGCAGATCATTGGTACTCAGGTCCAGCTCTCTCAGACTAGAGGAGTTAGAGCTCAGAACTGAGGCCAAAGCTTCACAGCATCTCTCTGACAGATGACAGCCATTCAGCCTACACACAAAATAAACAGAACATGTCAGGAACTGTGATTAAATAGGAAGTATTTTTACATACATGAAAAAAATATAACTAATGTTAGTAAACTGGATCTTTAAACATTAAGAGTTGGATGTCAGAAAGATGTTAAATTATTTAACAAAACGTATTGTGGCAACCCGGCTCCAGAACGCCACCCCTGGCGGCTCAGGGGAACGGTGGTAAACGGAGTCTACCACCGCTCTCCTGAATATTACCCACCAGAGTTCATGATAGGTGATTGCAATCACCTAAATGGGCGACACCTGGACCGACGCCGATATAAGCGGCGCTCGGCGTGGCTTTCGGGTGTGGAACGTGATACGAGACGAGGGATCTCGTCCCTACGAACAGGAGTTCCCTCAGCGATACGAGGGGGAGAACGATCCCCAGCGACACGGAAAGAGATCATGGGCGATACAAGGAAGAGATCACTCGACGCTACGAGGGGGAGTTCCCTACGGGCTACAAAAAGGACTTCCCTCGGCGACCCCGGAAGAGAGACCGCTCGGCAGCGGTATAAAGAGGAAATCGCTCGGCCACGTCACCGAGAGAAGGGACGGCTCGGCACCGAGACGCGAAGAGGAAATTCCCCAGCGACAGGAGCAGGAGTGTCCTGGAGGTCGGCAGTCCCCGACAGAGGACCGGAGAGAGGAATACACGGGGAAGTAATCGGAGGGTCCTCGGGAACCCCCGACATCTGTATCTGACCGTCCCCGGAGAGAAGACGGAGAGGACCCCGAACATTCAATGATTTAGTTTGGCGTTAGGCACGGCCTAACTATTAAGTATTATTTAATTGTTGAATATATACGCCTCTTTGGCTTGAAACTGACTTCTGGTGTGTGTTCACTGGGGGAAGACTACCGAGTAGTGGAACCGGGTTGCCACATATGGTGGAGGATGCGGGCAACTCGACCAAGCTACCGTGCACCCCAGTGAACACCACCGAACAAAAGAGAACCCTGACGGAGCGACGGAATCGATCATCAGCCAACGCCAGCAGGGAAACCAAGCCATGGCTGCGGTGTCAGAGAGGGAAAGCTTGGACCTCCTCCAGGAGGCGGTCCTGCTCCTCACCCAGCGGGCGGCATACGGCACCCCGATCTCCGCGCCCACAAGCCGCCTCACCAAACTCGAGGACACGCAGGATTGGCTGGTGCAGGACCCGAGCGACGTGCTCCGGCGGGAGCTGGACACTGTAAGAAAGCGATTACACGTGGCCGAGGAGGACAGGGCCCGCCTGCAGTCGAAGCTGAACGGCAAGAAGCAGGAGTGCCAGGATGTGGCTGCCAGCCGCGAGGAGCTGCAGAAGCTGTTGGCTGAGAAGGAGCTGCAGAGGAAGAGTCTCGAGGATTCCCTGAACGCGGAGAGGAACAGTGAGGCTCGCGCACAGCTGGACAATGAGCACAGCCGCGAGCTACAGGACAAGTGCTGCCTGCTGGAGGGACTGAACCGCGAGCTGCAGGAGAAGAGCCGCGCGGCGGACAGCGAGAAGCCCCAGTTAGAGAAGGAGCTGCTGCTGCTGCAGAGCACGCTGGAGTCTGAGAGGAGGAGCTCCAGCGAGGGCTCCGAGGAGATCCGCGAGCTGCAAGCGAGGATGGCGGCACTGCATGAGGAAGCCCAGTGTAAGAAGAGTCAGGCGGCCTCCAAGCTCTGTTCTATGAAGAAGCAGGCCAGTCCCGTCGCCGTTGAGACTGAGAAGAGGCTCAGGAAAAACCCGACGAGGACCAAGGTCCTGGACCACCTGGAGACCCTGAAGAGGGAGAACAGGGACCTCCAAGTGCAGCTGGCCTCCAGGCAGGGCCTGGGCCGCCGCGACCAGGGCCTGGACCGCCGCAACCAGCGGCTGGAGCGCAGCCACCAGCGGCTGGAGCGCAGCCACCAACAGCTGGCCGAGCTGTGGAAGAGGGTCCAGGAGGCCGGCCCGGCCGACCCACGTCAGGCCAAGAACTACAGGAGCGACGGGCATGGACCACACCCGAGGCGGCACCGACGCGCCACCCGACCCGCCTACGGAGTCCCATGGCCCAATCCTCCGCGACGGAGACCTCCGAGGAGGAGGAGGACAGGAACCCCCGGCGACGCCTGCCTCGTGGCGTCCTGGAGAACCCCGGGCCTTGATCAAAGGGGGGAGGAGTGTGGCAACCCAGCTCCAGAACGCCACCCCTGGCGGCTCAGGGGAACGGTGGTAAACGGAGTCTACCACCGCTCTCCTGAATATTACCCACCGGAGTTCATGATAGGTGATTGCAATCACCTAAATGGGCGACACCTGGACCAACGCCGATATAAGCGGCGCTCGGTGTGGCTTTCGGGTGTGGAACGTGATACGAGACGAGGGATCTATTCCCTACGAACAGGAGTTCCCTCAGCGATACGAGGGGGAGAACGATCCCCAGCGACACGGAAAGAGATCGTGGGCGATACAAGGAAGAGATCACTCGACGCTACGAGGGGGAGTTCCCTACGCGCTACAAAAAGGACTTCCCTCGGCGACCCCGGAAGACAGACCGCTCGGCAGCGGTATAAAGAGGAAATCGCTCGGCCACGTCACCGAGAGAAGGGACGGCTCGGCACCGAGCCGCGAAGAGGAAATTCCCCAGCGACAGGACCATGAGTGTCCTGGAGGTCGGCAGTCCCCGACAGAGGACCGGAGAGAGGAATACACGGGGAAGTAATCGGAGGGTCCTCGGGAACCCCCGACGTCTGTATCTGACCGTCCCCGGAGAGGCGACGGAGAGGACCCCGAACATTCAATGATTTAGTTTGGCGTTAGGCACGGCCTAACTATTAAGTATTATTTAATTGTTGAATAAATACGCCTCTTTGGCTTGAAACTGACTTCTGGTGTGTGTTCACTGGGGGAAGACTACCGAGTAGTGGAACCGGGTTGCCACAGTATCATCTTACTTCCCTTAAAAGTAAAGTTTTATGAAGAGGCTGTAATAAAACCGTAATAAACTCTAAAGTCCACCTTAATGTCTAACTACATGATAATGAGAAAACAATATATAAGCTACCCTAATTACCATACAAACCAACGTAAGAGCTGGTTACAAAACACAAAACAATATATAAGCTACCTTAATTACCATACAAACCAATGTAAGAGCTGGTTACAAAACACAAAACAACAATATATTGCCCACTCGCAATTGCCTGCCTACACCACCTTGGTGCCGAGCCATGGCCTGCTGGGGGTGTGGCCAACCTGGCCTTCTACGCCATCAGTGCCCCACATTTTCCGGAGCCCAGGGAAACGACCGGGGGTCTGTATAAACGGGAAGATACGAACCCCTGACATTGTTACCAGACCTGCATCGACCCCCAGCGGAGGAGCTCAACAGCACAGCCAGGGGAACAGGGCTTCACTTCCCCCAGAAGCAGATGACACCGTGGGTCCAGTGGTTGCGGTGGGTTGGACCTGTGCTGGGGGCTTTTGCCATGTCCCTATCACAGTGGAAGGGGTTGCATGCACGGCACTAGTGGATCCGGGCTCTACTGCAACACTAGTCAGGCCCGACATTCTCCTAAGCAGTACAGTAGTACAAAAGACCTCAGTACAGCTACGGACGGTAACCGGGGATTTAGCCCCCATGAGAGGTAGGGCAAAGCTTAACCTTAAATTGGGCGTGGGGGGGTATCTGTGAGCATTGAGGTATGGGTAGATGAGGTGCAAGACCCCTGTATAATAGGTGTGAACTTTTTGAGAAGTGCGGGCTGCCTCATAGATCTGAGTGACAACACACTTAGTTTGCCTAGGGGCCCTTAAGTCAACATAGTCCCACCCCCACAACCCAGTGTGCCGCACCTACTGCCTGTTAGTACCTCAGAACCACATGTAACGCGCAGTACCAACCCTCCTCCGCATGCCCACCCGTATCCCACCACCGCTCCAACCCCAAGCCCCCTTCAGATCCCTGCGAGGGAGTTGAGCAACCATCTCATCTCCCCGGCCACAGAGGGAATAGCAGACCGGCTGTCCGTGGTGAGGGAGATCTGGAAACAGAACAGTGAGGGGCTGACCGACCACCAGCAGATGCAGCTGTGGCAGGTACTGATGGAGTACAAGGACCTGTTTGCCCTCAATGAGGAGGAGGTGGGCCTGACACACCTGGTTCAGCACAAGATAGACACCGGTGACGCACAACCTATCAAAATTCGTCCCCGGCGTCTTCCCCTGGCCCGGCAAGAGGCTGCAGACAAGGCGCTGGAGGAGATGCAGAAGGCTGGGATTGTCGAACCGTCAGAGAGCCCGTGGGCTGCAGCAGTGGTCATGGTCCCCAAAAAGAGCAGCTCCAGATGGAGGTTCTGCGTGGACTACAGGCCCCTCAACAGCGTGACCAAGAAAGACTCCTACCCCCTCCCTCGGATTGATGAGTCTTTGGACCTGGTGGCGGGTTCGGCATGGTTCTCCTCGCTGGACGTGCGGAGGGTACTGGCAGGTCCCCCTCTACCCTAAGGCTCGACCGAAAATGGCCTTCTATGCGGGTGGGGGTCTGTGGCAGTTTGCGTCCTCAGCTTTGGTCTGTGCAATGCCCCTGCCATGTTCGAGCGCCTGATGGACAGGGTGCTAGCCGACATGCCTGGGCAGGAATGCATTGTGTACCTGGATGATATCCTGGTCCATTGAAGTTCGTTCCATGCGCTGTCTTGGCTCAGGTAGGGCCGGATGGAGAGAGGATAATGGCGTATTTTAGCAAGTCCTTTAACAAAGCTGAGCAGCGCTATTGCGTCACGCGGCGAGAGTTGCTAGCTGTCGTGATGGCGATAAGACATTTTAAGGACGACCTGTGCAGCCGGCCCTTCACCGTCAGAACTGACCACGCCGCCCTCCAGTGGTTAATGTCCTTCAGGGAGCCGGAGGGACAGATTGCCCGCTGGTTGGAAGAACTCCAGTCGTACTCCTTCACAGTCGTGCACAGAGCCGGGGCCCGCCACACTAACGCGGACGCCCTGTCTTGCCGACCCTGTGCATCTGGCAGGTGCCGCCATTGCGAGCAGAGAGAGGCACGGGAAAGAGAACTGTGTGACGAGGAGATCTACAACTCGCACTGGGGCTGTCCGACCTCCCAGGCACTGGAGGTGGTAGATGGGGCGGAATGGAGGACCCAGCAGGCTCAGGATGCAGAACTGGAGCCTATACTGCAGTGGGTGGAGTCGACCACCTTGGGAGTAGGTGACTGGCTGCCCACCGGCAATCAAGGGACTGTGGGCCAAGTTTAATGCACTGCGTGTCAGACACGGCGTGCTACAGAGGGCGTGGAAGGAGCCGGCCACCGGAGAAGAGAGGTGGCAGGTTGTTGTTCCCAGGGCACTTAGGGAGGCAGTGCTCAAAACCGCTCATGGGACTGTGGGGGCGGGGCATTTTGGGGTCTTTAAAACGCTCCGACGCCTCAGACAGGGGTTTTATTAGGGGCAGTTCAAAAGAGACGTGGAGGACTTTTGTCGCCGCTGCAATGCATGCGAAGCACACAAGGGCCCCCTAGACCAGTCTCACGCTCAGCTACAGCAGCAGGCAGCGGGGGCACCAATGGCGGGACTTTCAGGCTGGGGAGCTGGTGTGGGTGTACAGCCCCCGCAGGAAGAAGGGACGGTGCCCTAAGTTGGACTGCCACCCTGTAGGGTTTTAGAAAGGATGGGGGAAGTGGTTTACCAGGTTCAGCTGCCACCTGAAGGCAGAAAAGTGGCGCTGCATAGGGACAGGCTTGCCCCTTACAGGGGTGGGGCTTCCCTCACACCGAACTCTGAGCCCCTTTCCCCCCTTCCCCCCCCCCGCAGCCACACTAGAGAGGAACCCGACCTCTCCAGACAGTTCGGCCGCACCACAGCTGGGGCAGCGGCCGCGGAGGTGGGCTCCCAGCCGGTTTGAAGACTTTGTTTGCCCCCTCGGGGACGAGGGACTTTCTCGGGGGGATGCAGTGTAACGGTTCTAGGTTGTGTGGTTGGACGTGCATTGTGCTAATGTTGTGATTGGGTGCTTAGTAGGAGTGGGCGGGCCTTGGGAAGAGAGATACGGTTAGGGAGATAGAGAAGTTCATGTTTGATTGTTATAGCATTCGATAACGTGTGTCTGCCATTAATAAAAGGGAGTTAATCAAAACAACCTGTGTGGTGCTTGGACGAATAGAAGCAGGGTTGCTACAATACCTTGGATGGTTACCACATTATGGCTAATAATCAAAAGCTCTATGCAGAATATGAATGGGATTTTCACTTCCGGAACCACACTGTTGCACTCTATAGCCTAGCACTTATGTTAGCTAAATCAAACAAACCGTAAAGAAGAGTTATTATAGTTCTAACTACTTTAAGACACAAACCACATGTTAACATTACAATATTACAACAAACATTAACCTTGTGCCTCTTCGGGGGGTAAATATACATTAAATAATTCAGTTAGAGTTTTGATTTGACCGTTTTTCCTCTCTACCAAAGCGCGCGTAAGTACCGTGGTTCGCTGTCAAAATAAAAGCCCCTCTGATCAAAACAGCAAATAAGACACTAAAGTCTTAAAATAAATAGACATACGTAATGAAGCAACATAAATGACGGTTCAACAGGGCTATCTTCTGTCTAGGGCTCAAACATAATTGGGTAATTTACACACCGTAAACCATTATTAACAATCTGTAAAAATGTGTTAGACGGCGTTGTTGAATACTCTAGTCTGATTGGCCATTCAAAGCAATCTACGGTCGGTTATTTGTGTATAACAAACGTTGGTATGAATAACACACCGTTGCTATGGACGCTATTCCCAACGGTAGAATCTAACTACAATAAAAAAAATAATAAAGAGCCTAAACCACATTCTTTTTGTTTTTACCGTGGTCATTTGTCTTATATGATCGTCAACGTAGCTATCTATGCCATTTTATCACTGTTACTGAAATATGTCCCCAATTTATAGAAAAAAGGGGTAAAATCCTATGTTTTTGCCATTCTCCACAAAACACTACGTGAACGTTCCACTCTGCTGCGGACGCAGGTGGTGTTTCATGACGTTAGACTACTATTTCCGAGGTAGTCTGACGTCACGACCAAGGGGCACTGGCGGCGCGGTCTGTGTGGACATCTGTACATCTGTACATCCGACATCTTTTCGGACACTTATTGTGTAACGGATGTGTGTGGATGGTGAAGCTCCGTCTGTGCAGCGATTTATTTAATACACACGTCCGAGAGCTGGGCTTCCCGGACACATATAGTATAATGCTACGGTGTGTGTGGATGGTGAAAATTCGTCTGAGCAGTGATTTATTTAATACCCGCATCCGAGGGTAAGGCTTCCAGTACACATACAGTATAACGCTACGGTGTGTGGATGGTGAAGCTCCGTCTGAGCAGCGATTTATTTAATGTCCACGTTCGAGCGAGGGATAGGCTTCTCAGTCACCTATAGTATAACGCTACAGTGTCTGGCACATTTCATATACAACATTGCTTATTATAATGCTCATAACAGTTACACAACAACGGTACTAAAGAAGTATCATAAAGTTGGTGTGGGTCGTAACCACAGGGATAACACGGCCCTCTCTTTCCTTAAACTCTCAGCCCAAAACACATTTTTTTAAACATAGTGTTCGAATTCCAGCTGAAACAGTGGGCTCACTGGCTCTTTAAGCAGAAGCAATATGATCTTTTTTTAAACAATAAAATGATTTAGTTTTTATATTTTGTGTCAAATTATTGATTTGTTTCGTGTTAGGCTCCTGCATCACCCTGTTGGGTTAATTTCACAATAACTACCGGCTAGCTGTATATTATCCCTTACATAACATTCTCCTTACACTGTCATGGCAACACAAATATACAAATGTTGTGTTATTCCTATTAAAGAATATATTCATGCCTATTAACTTTATGTATGTAAATCTGTTAAATGTATTCTGATATTTAACCTTTTGGTGTAACTGTTTGCACTTTGAGTAAAACTGACCTGAGAGATTCCAGTGTACAGTGTGGACTCCCCAGTCCAGCAGAGAGCAGCTTCACTCCTGAATCCTGCAGATCATTGGTACTCAGGTCCAGCTCTCTCAGACTAGAGGAGATGGAGCTGAGAACTGAGGCCAGAGCTTCACAACATTCCTCTGACAGCTTACAGCCATTCAGCCTTCACACAAAATAAACAGGAACATGTCAGGAACTGTGATTAAATGCATAAATTGAAATTGTTTGTAGACCTGTTCTATTAGTTTAACTTATGGCAATACCGTTGATCTTCAAAAAAAAATTATATATATATATATATAACGGTTCTAGGTTGCGTGGTTGGATGTGCATTGTACTAATGTTGTGATTGGGTGCTCAGGAGGGGGCGGGCCTTGGGGAAGTGAGATACGGGTAGGAGAGAGAGCGGGAGTCTGTTGTAAGGGAGATAGAGAATTTCTTGTTCGGCATTGTTATAGTATTCGATAACGTGTGTTTGCCAAAAATAAAAGGTTAAGGAGTTAATCAAAACAACCTGTGTGGTGCTTGGACGAGTAGAAGCAGGGTTGCTACAATACGTAATACTTAGAGGTCAGATATCTAAAGATTCAACAAAACTCCTGAAAACTGCCAGAAAAAAGAACCATTTCTAATAAGTTTGCAGAATAAGCTACTATTAAACTTTAATGCGCAACTCTAAAGTTCACCTTACTATCTGACTACATGATAATGAGTATAATAAGAATGTAAAACAACATAGACCTTAAACCATCATTAACAAACTATAAGAATATAATGTAGACCTAAATGTAGAGTTATTCTTATGAAGAGGACATATTAAATGTATTTATTTAGACCTGTTAACTTTATGTATGGGTAGAGCATTCGCAATGTGCCGTTCGAATGTGCTCCTATGGCAGCCACCGTACTTGACTGTGCATGTGTGGTGGTGGGGGGCGCCCCTCTAGGTATTCTGGTAGTAACGTAATGTTGGTCTAGGACTTACCATTGTGTTAAAATAAAAGTACTACTCTTACAAAGTATTCCCTCCGTGTCTGGTCATTCAACGTGGTGTCAGAAGTGAACATGGACACAATGGACTATACAAGTCTTGAAAACGAATAGGAAGATTAACTCACCGATCGAGCGTGGACAACCAACGTTACCGTAGCTAACGAGCTAACGCCACGAGCTAGCACTAGCAACGAACGTGCACCATCATGATGGCTGACGGATTTCGCAGACCCGAACCTATACTCTTTAAATGGGAACGTCGCAGAGAACTGGCGAGTGTTCGAACAAGAGTACGACATTTTCATTGCGGCGGCACACTTTGACAAGCCAGCCCGCACACAGGCATATATTCTCAATCTAGCAGGATCGGAAGCCATTGAACGAGAGAGGTAATTTGTATACACGGCGGAGGTGAGAGCTCCCGAGGACGGAGGCGTCATCACTCCGGCTGAGTCAAAAGAAGACCCAATATGTCTGAAGAGGAAATTTCGGGAGATTTGCAGTCCTCAAACCAACATTACGATGGAAAGGCAAAAGTTCAACACGAGGTGTCAAAACCAAGGTGAGACCATTGAAGCATATGTCACTGATTTAAGTGACATAGTCATAATGCCGCACTGATTATGCGGCATAAATGACAATCTGAGAAAGATTTTGCTGCGTGACAGTGAACTGACTCTAACCAAGGCTATATCTGTATGTCGAATACACGAGCTGGCAGACCAACACACAAATACATTATCATCACCGCAAACACCAGCCAACGTTGACGCTGTACAATACAGATTTGCAAGGACGCAGAGATTTGATACAAGACGAACATCACAGTCAGAGAGGAATGCACAGCCTATCACAAATTGTAACAATTGTAGAGGTAGCCACGCAGCCAAGAGAGAAAATTGCCCAGCATATGGTCAACAGTGTCACACATGTAAGAAATGGAACCATTACAAAACGTGTTGCAGATCAACACAGCAGCACCATAGCACACAGAGATATAGGAAATCTGTCAATCAACTAGAACCAGCCCGAGCCACGGGTGGTAGCGATGATGATTCATACTATGTGGATGGAATAACGCTGGAGAACGTTGACACAGTATACTCTCGTGCTAAGGAGAAAGGTGAAGCATTCACCACTGTCCACGTCAATGGCAAGCCCATCGAAATGAAAGTCGATACAGGGGCAAAATGCAACGTCATGTCATATGATACATTCAAACGTGTGAATAACAAGGAAGAAATAGACTGTTCAAGAATCACCAACTTGGTGGCATATGGAGGAAATCAGATTAACACTGTTGTCCTGTCATGTCACCTAGCAGACCAGCCATATGCACTACAGTTCTACATCGTGGAGAGAAATGTCCAGCCACTGCTAGGTTTACCAGCATGCATACGCATGGAGTTAGTAACACTGAACAAGGAAGTTCATCAACTCAGAGTGAATGACAATGCAACACTCTCATGCTCTAAACCACATCAACATAAGGAACCACTCCAGCTCTACCCAGTTCCAGACCTACAGTGGCAACAGACATCCTCGAATGGAATGGTAAACACTATCAAGTGCTTGTAGACTCATATTCAGGTTGGTTTGAGATCGACCAACTCAAGGACATCACAGCAACATCAGTCATTACAAAACTGAAACGACATTTCTCTGTCCATGGGTCACCGCACATACTCATCTCAGACAATGCTAGGCAGTACAACAGCCAACAGTTCAAGGACTTTGCCACGCAGTGGGACTTTGAGCACGTCACTAGCAGCTCAGAATTCCCACAGAGCAACGGCTTAGCTGAAAGGGCAGTCCGTAGTGCAAAACAGCTGATGGAAAAGTCAAAAAGAGATGGAACAGACACGTTTCTAAACCTGAGAAACATCCCTCGAGATGCACAGCTAGGCTCACCGGCACAAAGACTTACCGTAATTTCCGGACTATAAAGCGCACCCGAGTATAAACCGCAGCAGCTAAATTGAATGATGTGTACATAAATAAGCCCCACTGGACTATAAGCCGCAAGTGTTTTAATGTGTAACTACCATATGTAAGGGTTCGTGCACAGAGGGGATTGTCGGGAAAGAGATGGCTGCTTGAGGAAGCTCCCATTTATTAACATTTCAACAAACAAGTTGCATATTTGCATAACGTATTCAAGTGTTACCATTTAGTGCAATAGTAGCTACAGAACATATACTGTGCTGTGTAAACTGTACTGTATCACATAGCGTTTCAGACACACAAACTTTTCAACTTTCAAACTTAAACGGTGCGCTCCCAGCGTGTGTGCACATCTTTGAATATTTATCTACAATATAGCCTACAGTAGTACCAAAACAAAAAACAAAGCTTACAGCGCTTGACGAGGCAATATCAATGGCTAAATTAAATGGTTTTTTTTTAAGTGCAAAATAAAGTGCTTGTAACACGACAGTAAGCGCGTAAGCCTAAAGTTGCAGCAACACGGCTGCTTAAAATATACGGTAATCAGCCTACCAGAAAAGTCATTAATCTTCGTCTTCATCTTTTAGGCTAAGGTGCTGTACACGGCTGTAACCAGAAAAGTCAAGTCATTAATCCTCATCTCTGTCTTCTTCCTGCGTACTAAAACCACCAAAGTCCTCATCTTCAGTGTCGGAAACGAACAGGCTCAGGGTAGCTTCGTCAGCCACTCTCCTCTCTCCTTCGTTGTCGCTCTCAAAACCAACAAACTCCTCTTCGTCACGCAGCAGTCCAGCCTTTCGGAACCCGTTAACGATCGTGGATGTTTTGACACTCCTCCACGCTATCAGGATCCACTCGCAAACTTGAGCGAAAGTTGCTTTTCGCATGCGACCAGTTTTAGTGAATGATTTATCGCCGCTAGTCATCCACGCCTCCCACTGAAGGGTTAGTCGTTCTGTCTCTCGTTCCACGTTTACTTTTGCGCGCTACCTGTCTCACTCTTTTCCGGCCTCCAGCTTTTCCTGCTGGAGCCCGCCGCTTAAAGGTGCGCGGACCGGTCCTAGAGCCCATAGAGTTAAAGTTGGTAACCTGTAAAATCCATAGATTTAGGAGGTCCCCTGGTGGCCGTTAGCTGTAAAAATCCATAGATTAGCCGCACCGTTATATAAGCCGCAGAATCGAAAAATGGGAAAAAAGGCGCGGCTTATAGTCCGGAAATTACGGTATGTCAAGGCAGACACGTGCCACACTCCCAGTCAGCAAACAGTTGCTAGAGCCTACAGCCCGTAACACCCAACAAGTCCAGGCTCAACTCCTAAAGAAAAGACTCTCCCAAAAGCGGAGTTATGACAAGTCAAGCCGTCCACTACAGGCCCTGTCTGAAGGTGAAGCAGTCAGGATGCAGACCCCCCCAAGGGTACAACCGCATGGGCATGGTAAAAGAGGTCTGTAGGGAACCAAGATCCTACCTCATCCAGTCTGAAGGCAGGGAGTACAGGAGAAATCGCAGACATATCCTACCTGTAGCCGAGCCACCTCCAGAGTTGTCCACCTACGCAGACCCGCAGCACTTCAATCCAGCTGTAGAGGAAACTCCCTATCCCTTTGCAGAGAAGCCCAACTGCATAGACACTGAAACGACCCCAGCTCAAGAGCCCATAGCTCAGATGCCAACACACATCAGTGGGTGCCCATACCAAACACGCTCAGGTAGTGTTAGTAGGCCGAACCCCAAATACAAAGACAGTGATTTGAATGGGTGGACATTAAGCACAACATGCTCGGTCTTGCAAAATGTTCTGTAAGAATGTTATGTAGTTTTGAGTTACATTACATGCCATGTTTTGTTTTCTTCCATACCTAATAGTTTGTTTGGATGAACGTTGAAATGTTATTATTTATCTTAGCCATGTTCTGTTTTGTGTTAGGGCTACAAGCTAAAGAGAGAGGATGTAGAGCATTCGCAATGTGCCGTTCGAATGTGCTCCTATGGCAGCCACCGTACTTGACTGTGCATGCGCGGTGGTGGGGGGCGCCCCTCTGGTAGTAACGTAATGTTGGTCTAGGACTTACCATTGTGTTAAAATAAAAGTACTACTCTTACAAAGTATTCCCTCCGTGTCTGGTCATTCAACAGTATGTAAATCTGTTAAATGTCTTCTGATATGGAACACATTGAGTAAAACTGACCTGAGAGTTTCCAGTGTACAGTGTGGACTCCCCAGTCCAGCAGAGAGCAGCTTCACTCCTGAATCCTGCAGATCATTGATACTCAGGTCCAGCTCTCTCAGAGTAGAGGAGTTGGAGCTGAGAACTGAGGCCAGAGCTTCACAGCATCTCTCTGACAGATGACAGCCGTTCAGCCTTCACACAAAATAAACAGAACATGTTAGGAACTGTATTTAAAATAACATACCTTTTACATTTTCCATAATGAAGAATTGCGTTTAAATATTTTATGATTATTATGTATTGTCTATTCCGTTGTGTGTATTGTAATACATGTTATTTAGTACCCTGCATAGATTATTTGTATAGTATTATCTCTTCACCTGCTTGTGTGTATGTGTGTCATTGTGCTTCTCTCTTTGAGACTCTGACGCTAGTCAGAGGCTAGCCGAGCTAGTCTAAAAGGTAGCGAGAAAACGGTAGCGAGAAAACTGATTCTCTAGAAAGTATAGAGAAGAGACCTGCCAGGCAGACTCATAGAGCTGGCGCTAGCGTTAGCAGTAGCTCCATCAAGGCAACCCTGTCGGCAGCACCACTTGCAAAGGCAGGCAGCAGCCCACACACAAGCTAATGTTATTTGCCTACCAGGGGCCAGGGCTCCCGACATCGTACACCGACACTAGTTTAGATAACATTGTAATTTAAGTCGGCACCAAAGATACTAGGATAAGACAATCCAAAGTCAAAAAAAGTAACATAGTTATGCTGTGTAATTTCGCCAGAAAGATGTGTCGGCATCGATTAATTCTCTCTGGCCCTCTACCTGTCAGGGGTCATGATGAGCGTTATAGTAGGTTAATGTCTCTAAACCGCTGGCTCCATACACACTCCCACACTGAGGCTACGGAATTAGCTTCCACTGTTATGTCAAATGGATCACATATCATATCAAATCTTCATTCCTATTGATTCAAAGGACTCCACCCAGATCAAGAAGGTTGAATCCTGTCTGACTTGAGTTGAAAAGTTGGACGTCCCAGAACTATTTGCAGCTCAACACAGGGAGGATGGAGCAGATAGTCATCCTCCCAAAGCAACACCAAACACAATTTGAAGCTGTCCTACTGTGTTTTGATGGCTCGATTATCCCGCCAAGTGCCTGTGTTAAAAATATTGCTGTCTTGTTTGACCCTTTGTTTTGTTTTGACCAACATTTAAAAGTATAACTAGAATTGCAGTGTTTCATCTGATAAATGTTGCTAAAATCAGACAAATGTTGTCCTCAGCTGAGATTCACACATATATACCATCCAGACTGGATTATTGTAATTCTCTCTGCCGAGATTTTCAAAGCAATGTTTGCGAATATGTATTTCAAGTATAGCACCAATTGCACTCCAAACCATCTGTGGAAGGAAGGATCCCCCACTCTGCAATCCTCCTCAAGATTTCTTCCTTGCTAATTAAGGTAGTTTTTTTTTTTTTTATCTCTGGGGGGATAGGACTGGGGGGTGTCATAACTATATGGCCTGCTAAGCCCTTTGAGACTGTACCTGTGATTCAGGAATATACAAAAATATACAAAACGGAATTATAACTTTTACATTCTAGTATTACGTAAATTGTGTTTTGTGTATTATAATACATGTTATTAGTGAACCTACAGAGAAGTTTTGGAGGCTTTGACCACTGGCAGCAGCCTCAGAAGACCCTCCTCTGAAGCAGAATATTTCTTCAGGTCAAACACGTCCAGTTCCTCTTCTGATGACAGTAAGATGAAGACCACAGCTGACCACTGAGCAGGAGCGAGAGATTCCTTGGTGAGACTTCCTGATGTCAGGTACTGTTGGATCTCCATCATTAGAGAATGATCGTTCAGCTCATTAAGACAGTGGAACAGATTGATGCTTCTCTCTGGAGAGAGATCTGCATTTATCTTTTCCTTTATGTAACTGACTGTTCGCTGATTGGTCTGTGAGATACTTCCTTTCTGTCCCAGCAGAACTTGTTTAATCTGAGTGGTCAGTGATTTCTTCATTTTCTTACCCAGCATATCTCTTAGGAGAATCTGATTGGTCCCCAGAGAGAGGCCCAGGAGAAAACGGAGAAACAAGTCCAGGTGTCCGTTCTCACTCTGTAAGGCTTTATCCACAGCACTCTGGTAGAGGAGGAGGAGTTTATCTTCCCTGGAGGTTTGTTGTTTTTCTGAGAGCAGATTTACACCAGTGTTGATGAAGGACAGAAAGACATAAAGGGCAGCCAGAAACTCCTGAATGCTCAGATGGACAAAGCAGAACACCTTGTCCTGATAGAGCCCACACTCCTCTTTGAAGATCTGGGTGAACACTCCTGAGTAAACTGAGGCTGCTCTGATATCGATGCCACACTCTTCCAGGTCTGCCTCGTAGAAGATCAGGTTGCCTTTCTCTAGCTGGTTAAAAGCCAGTTGTCCCAGAAAATCGATGATCTTCAGGCTCTCTGAACTCATGTTTGGGTCTGATTCAGCTCTCCCATGATACTTTCTGTCCCCCTGAATGGACTGCACCCTCAGGAAGTGTATATACAGCTGAGTCAGGGTATTTGGCATCTCTTTTCCTCTCTGGGAAGTATTGAAGAAGTCCTCCAGAACTGTAGCAGTGATCCAACAGAAGACTGGGATGTGACACATGATGTGGAGGCTTCGTGATGTCTTGACATGAGAGATGATTGTCCTGGCCTGCGTCTCCTCTCTGAATCTCTTCCTGAAGTATTCCTCCTTCTGTGGGTCGGTGAACCCTCTCACCTCTGTCACCAAGTCAACACACTCAGCAGGGATCTGATTGGCTGCCGCAGGGCGTGTGGTTATCCAGATGCGAGCGGAGGGAAGCAGATATCCCCTGATGAGGTTTGTCAGCAGCACATCCACCGAGGTTGGCTTTGTGACATCTGTCAAGATCTGGTTGTTCTGGAAGTCCAGAGGAAGT
The DNA here is from genome assembly GCA_026745465.1 of Lota lota. Classification (NCBI taxonomy): domain Eukaryota; kingdom Metazoa; phylum Chordata; class Actinopteri; order Gadiformes; family Lotidae; genus Lota; species Lota lota. The sequence goes on along the minus strand of JACYXH010000057.1, from coordinate 818,560 downwards.
CGACACTCATCCAGACCATCCAAGATGAAGACAACTTGAAACCTGTCGTATCTGCAGATTCCTGCTTCTTTGGTCTCGATAAAGAAGTGATGAAGAAGTTCCACCAAGCTAAACTCTTTCCCTTTCAGTGAATTCAGCTCTCTGAAAGTGAAGGGAAATGTGAAGTATATGTCGTGGTTGGCTTTGCTTTCAGCCCAGTCCAGAGTGAACTTGTGTGTTAAGACAGTTTTACCAATGCCAGCCACTCCAGTTGTCATTATTGTTCTGATTGGTTGATCTCGTCCAGGTAAGGGTTTAAAGATGTCTTCACATTTGATTGGCGTATCCTCCTTGGCTGGTTTCCTGGAAGCTGTTTCAATCAGTCTGACTTCATGTTCCTTGTTGACCTCTCCACTGCCTCTCTCTGTGATGAAAAGCTCTGTGTAGAAGTCATTCAGACCTGTTGGCTGTCCTGCTTTAGCGATTCCTTCAAACACACACCTGAACTTCTTCTTCAAATGAGACTTGATTTTATGTTGGCACTCGACAGCAGGAAATCCTAAATGACAAAACGACAGAACACATCAGTTAGTGGATGGTGACATCAGTGGAAACATGTTTCCTGTTAAATGATCAACTTCATGATATTTAGTGGCTTCATTACTTGTGGTCGGAGAAGCTGGCCGTTACAAGAACTGCATGTTATGGCTACAATATTTCAGGATTGTTTGGATACGTCCACAGCAATATGATTAGTCTAATGATAGTATTAATTATAGTTATTACTACTATTGGTCTGCAGTATATTGGTTAACAGTATTTAACCTGATAATAACCCTGCATATCTGAACCAAACATTTAACCTGATACTGTTACGCCATCCTCTGCCTCCACCTAGCTGCGCCGGCTGCCACTACACCATGTGCTTCTGTTTACATTCCTGTCACCAATTTACCACGTGCACTCCGCTCTCCACTTCTGTCATCAATCACCAATCAACACACCCTATTTCTTCCCCGTTCAACAAGCAGCCGGCGCCAGTTCGTTTGCTATTCTTACCAAGTTAGTACTTCGTTCCAGCGGTCTACTCACGTTATCTACTTACCTGTTCCCGCCTGTCCTTAACCTGCCTTTCCCTGTGTTCAGTTCCCTCCCGGATTCCTCCCTGTCTCCTGTTCTCCCATTCGCCTGACTGACCTCCCGTGATCGATCCCTCGCCTGCCTGACTACCCACCTGCCTACGTTCTCTGCCTGCTGCCGCCCGCCTGCTAACGACCCCTGCCTGCTTGACTACCCGCTTGCCTTACCCTTGCCTGTACCGTATCGCAATAAATCCCTTGAACCCTTCCCCCATCTCGTCGTCTGTATCTTGCGTTTGGGTCCTCAGTTCGAACGTTAACAGATACCCCCACAATAACCCTGCATATCTGGATCAAACCATTTAACCAGATAGTGTATTTCAGATAGTGTATTCAAAATAACAGTATATTCTCTTTAAACAATAAAAAGTCTCTTACCTCCCCACAGTGTGTCAGCCAGTTCCTCATGGTTCATCTCCATCAGGCAGAACTTTGTGATGTCTACCACTCCCTCTATGGCGCGCCTCCTCTGCTCCTCGTTCTTACCATCCACCTCCTTCTCCTTCTGACTCTCTAAGCAATGTGGGTAATATGGGAAGTGAACCCTCCAGAGCTTCTTCAGCTCCTTGTCTAGAAAAGCGTGTGCATTCTCCTCAGCCCTCTGGAACAGAACAAACATCAGGAGAACTTTACTCTGAACTGACTGAGGACATCAGAAGCATCTGTCCTAGATTAACATCCTGCTGGTCTAAAGAGGGAAGTCTGGAGACTATGAGCACCACAAGAGATGCTTTTTAATGTTCATGTACAGCTAAAGTTAAATGTCTTGTTAGACATTTACAAACCTTGATCAGCTCTGTTTGATGCTGCTGTACAGACTGAGCACTGGTAACCTTTGACCTCTCCTGGTGTTGTCTGTGGAAAACACACACACACACACACACACACACAGGATATATTATATTTTGAAACAATCCACAACCAAGTGCCCTCCTGCCCCCAGAACCCACAGCTAGAACCAGAACACCCCAGAGATCATCACTAGGACTTCCCTCACCCACACCACCCAGGTTGACCTCAACATAGATTGCTCCACATCACTAAAACAGCCTTATCCCTCCTCTCATTCACTCCATGTCAACCGCATCACTAAAACAGCCTTATGCTTAGGATTTATGGACATTTGATAAATGCTGCATTTTTACAATCTCTGATAAATCCTCACCTCTTCTCAATAGACTGATATCCATCTTTAAAGTTAACATGTTCTTCCATAGACCAGTCACTCTTCATGGAGACACAGCTGGGTCCTGGGGAGTCTGTTCTCTCCTGCTGCTCTGGGCTTCAACACAACACACACACACACACACACACACACACACACACACACACACACACACACACACACACAGCTTTTACTCAGACTAATGATGGAGTCATGATATAACACTGCTGAGCTCTGAGATGGACAACAGTCACAGACAGTGAGAGATCCTCTTCTTACCTCTTAGATTTGCTCTGGCGGCCATGTTCCCCAGACAGAGTGGGTTTAGAGGTAGGACCCCCTTCCTCTCTCTCCTCATTCATAGTAGACTGGAGATCTGGACACAAACACTTAATTTGCCTTTTGAACTTTAGATTTTATTGAAAGATCATTGTTACTACATCACACTAAAGTGTTGTAGACATCATAGACCATCAATATTAACATAACAACATAACCACACTGACCTCACTACAGCAGATGAGAATTGTAAACACCGTGGAGACTAACTGTGGTTAAACGAATACAATTGACTTGAAAAACTCATTGTGGTACAATTACAAAAACATTTTTTTTTTATCATTTTTCTACTGGAACAAAGTCTGAATTCTCTCACTTTACTGAACCACAGATTCCATATACCGTAATTTCCGGACTATAAAGCGCACCCGAGTATAAACCGCAGCAGCTAAATTGAATGATGTGTACATAAATAAGCCGCACTGGACTATAAGCCGCAGGTGTTTTAATGTTTAACTACCATATGTAAGGGTTCGTGCACAGAGGGGATTGTCGGGAAAGAGATGGCTGCTTGAGGAAGCTCCCATTTATTAACATTTCAACAAACAAGTTGCATATTTGCATAACGTATTCAAGTGTTACCATTTAGTGCAATAGTAGTTACAGAACATATACTGTGCTGTGTAAACTGTACTGTATCACATAGCGTTTCAGACACATGTGGTGGAAAAATGACTCAAGGCCCATCCTGAGGTCAGCTTGCTAAAACGAACTAATTCCGATATGCACACTACAATGGCCTATCTGTCTTTTTCACTTTCTACCTCCCCACAGATGTCCGTTTATCCTGTATTCCTGTATGGTGCCCTGTTCCCATATGAGAAAACTCCTTTTTCTATAACAATGTATCTGTGCCTGGCCTTGACTGTATGCTCTCTTCCTAAACCAGGTGTCCAGCTTTAATTGGGCATCGAACCTATTATAGACAGTCCAATGGCGCCATCTAGTGTCATATCTGAGATACTGTTTGCTCGACTTTATAAAAAGGCGTCCCTCCTGTCTTCGGGGCGCCCTTTCTCGAAAACTCTGCTCTATGCTGAGTTGCCTTTGAAACTGTGCCTTTTGCGTGCTGCAGCGTGTAAAATAAAATCATATACGGATATCCATTTGTCTTAGCCTTAATCGAGCCAGCCATCGTCTCTAATTTTTCTACAACACACACAAACTTTTCAACTTTCAAACTTAAACGGTGCGCTCCCAGCGCACATACCGGCAGTGATCTACAGCAGTGGTTTTCAACCAGTGGTCCTTGAGGGAGTGCTAGGGGTTCCCCAGCAAAATTAGTTAATAGCGTCACAATCATTTAACCACTTAACTTTGGCTATTTTTGAAAAACCTTGAAAAAGTGTGCACATCTTTGAATATTTATCTACATTATAGCCTACAGTAGTACTAAAACAAAAAACAAAGCTTACAGCGCTTGACGAGGCAATATCAATGGCTAAATTAAAAGTTTTTTTTAAGTGCAAAATAAAGTGCTTGTAACACGACAGTAAGCGCGTAAGCCTAAAGTTGCAGCAACACGGCTGCTTAAAATATACGGTAATCAGCCTACCAGAAAAGTCATTAATCTTAGTCTTCATCTTTTAGGCTAAGGTGCAGTACACGGCTGTAACCAGAAAAGTCAAGTCATTAATCCTCATCTCCGTCTTCTTCCTGCGTACTAAAACCACCAAAGTCCTCATCTTCAGTGTCGGAAACGAACAGGCTCAGGGTAGCTTCGTCAGCCACTCTCCTCTCTCCTTCGTTGTCGCTCTCAAAACCAACGAACTCCTCTTCGTCACTGTCGGAATCGAACAGCCTCTGAAGGGCCTCAGCTGTGGCGGCGTCCTCCTCTTCATCACGCAGCAGTCCAGCCTTTCGGAACCCGTTAACGATCGTGGATGTTTTGACACTCCTCCATGCTATCAGGATCCACTCGCAAGCTTGAGCGAAAGTTGCTTTTCGCATGCGACCAGTTTTGGTGAATGATTTATCGCCGCTAGTCATCCACGCCTCCCACTGAAGGGTTAGTTAGGGTTAGTCGTTCTGTCTCTCGTTCCACTCTCGGTTCCACGTTTACTCTTGCGCGCTACCTGTCTCACTCTTTTCCGGCCTCCAGCTTTTCCTGCTGGAGCCCGCCGCTTAAAGGTGCGCGGACCGGTCCTAGAGCCCATAGAGTTAAAGTTGGTAACCTGTAAAATCCATAGATTTAGGTGGTCCCCTAGTGGCCGTTAGCTGTAAAAATCCATAGATTAGCCGTACCGTTATAAAAGCCGCATAATCGAAAAATTGGAAGAAAAAAAAAGGCGCGGCTTATAGTCCGGAAATTACGGTAAATAAACTGGTTATACCTCAATACCTTGATATGATATCTTGTTATTATTGTGAATATAATAGTTTATTTCAGCATTACAAGGAGACGCTGGCCAAAGTGTCTCTTTCTACCTGCTCCTTAATGACCTGGCTGTACTGTCTAACCCCTGCCTTTTCATTAATTACCTGCCTCTGTACTTTCCAACCCCTACTTGCTGCTTAATGACCTGTCAGTATGCTGTCTAACCCCTACCTGCTCCTTGATGATCTGTATCTGTACTACCTAACCCCTACCTGCTCCTTAATGACCTGTCTGTACTGTCTAACTGCTACCTGCTCCTTAATGACCTGTCTCTGTACTGTCTAACCCCTACCTGCTCCTGAATGACCTGTCCGTACTGTCTAACCCCTACCTGTTCGTTAATGACCTGTCTGTACTGTCTAACCCCTACCTGCTCATTAATGACTTGTTTGAACTGTCTCAGCCCTACCTGCTCCTTAATAATCAGTATATGTACTGTCTAACCCCTACCTGCTCCTTAATGACATATATTTGTACCTGCTCCTTAATGACCTGTCTTTGTACTGTCTAACAAATACCTGCTCCTTAATGATCAGTATATGTACTGTCTAACCTCTACCTGCTCATTAATGACCTGTCTCTGCACTGTCTAACACCTACCTTCTCATTAATGACATGTCTCTACTAGGCTACCCCTACCTGCTCCTTAATGACATGGCTTTGTAATGTCTAACCCATACCTTCTCCTTAATGACCTGTTTGAACTGTCTAACCCATACTTGCTCCTTAATGACCTGTCTGTACTGTCTAAAACCTATGTGCTCTTTTTTGACATGTCTCTGTGCTGTCTAACCCCTACCTGCTCATTAATGACCTGTCAGTACTGTCTCACCCCTACCTGCTCCTTAATGACCTGTCTATACTGTCTAAAACCTAGCTGCTTCTTAATGACCTATCTTTGTATTGTCTAACGCCTACCAGATCCTTAATGACTTGTATCTGTACTGTCTAACCACTACCTGCTCCTTAACGACCTTTATCTGTACTGTATAACCCCTACCTGTTCTTTATTAACCTATCTGTACTGTCTCACCCACTAACTGCTCTTTCTTGATCTGTATTCATACTGTTTAACCCATATCTGCTCATTAATGACCTGTCTGTGCTATCTCACCTCTACCTGCTCTTTGTTGACCGGTCTCTGTACTGTCTAACCCCTACCTGCTCATTAATTACATGTATGTACTGTCTAACCCCTACCTGCTCCTTAATGACCTGTCTCTGTACTGTCTAACCCCTGCCTTTTCATTAATTACCTGCCTCTGTACTTTCCAACCCCTATTGCTGCTTAATGACCTGTCTGTATGCTGTCTAACCCCTTCCTGCTCCTTAATGATCTGTATCTGTACTACCTAACCCCTACCTGCTCTTTATTGACCTGTCTGTACTGTCTAACACTTACAAGCTCCTTAATGACCTCTCTGTACTATTTAACCTATACCTGGTACTAAATGACCTGTATGTACTGTCTAACACTTATCTGCTCTTTATTGACCTGTCTTTGTGCTGTCTAACCCCTACCTGCTCATTAATGACCTGCCTATACTGTCTAACACCTACCTACTCCTTAACAACCTTTATCTGTACTGTATAACCCCTACATGCTCCTTAATGCTCCTTAATGACCTGTCTCTGACAGTACAGGTAAGAGACATGTACTGTACTGTACTCTTACATGCTCCATTATAACCTGTCTAAGCCCTAACTGTTCATTAATGACCTGTCTCTGTACTTTCTAACCCCTACTCGCTCCTTAATGACCTGTCTTTGCTGTCTAACCCCTAACTGCTCATTAACAACCTTTGTCTGTACTGTCAAACCCCTACCTGCTCATTGTTGACCTGTCTGTACTGTATAACCCGTACCTGCTCCTTTATGATATGTCTCTGCACTGTCCAATCCATCCTGCTCGTTAATGACCTGTCTGTACTGTCTAACACCTACCAGCTCCTTAATGAGCTTTCTCTATACTGTGTAACCCCTACCTGCTCCTTAATGACCTGTCTTTGTACTGTCTAACATCTACCAGCTCCTTAACGACCTTTATCTGTGCTTTGTAAACCCTACCTGCTCTTTATTGACGTTGTCTCTGTACTGTGTAACCCCTACCTGCTTCTTAATGACCTATATCTGAATTCACTGTCAGTCACTTTGGATAAAGAATCAATATTGACAAATATTAATGCATCCATATATTTACTAACGTTTTTAACCATGTGTTTTTACAGAAAACTAACCATTTAACTATTGATAAGTTAAAAGGTTATGCATATTTATGATCTATCACTTATCAGAGTTCACTGTAATACCTTAGTCTTCTTCCTGCTTCTTCTTCATGCTTAGTCTTCTTCCTGTTGAGCCACACCAAACCGTCCGAATCATAAGAAGGTAATTATGTTGTGAACCAACCAGTTGGACCAATTCCCCTCCCAGTATATACTCCTCTCAGATTAAAGGTGCAAGGCGATTCTCAGTTATTTATTTTTTCAATGACCCACATTGAAATTGGGGAATACGATGTGAAGAGACATGTGAGAATGTTTATTTCTTAAGGTAGAAAGACACATTTTAGACTACCTCTCCACATTGGTAACGTGTCCCACATTGTCCCACACAAACAAACTCTTTGTCACACATTTGGATTATTGGGATCTACTCAGTGATGAAGACTTTGTTAAAATATGAAGGATAGACAGAGACCTCTGATGTCTAGAAGCCCAGACAGAGAAAGACAAAGAGACACAGTGAGGGGTTTCAAGTATGCTACAGTTCAAACATGTACATAACATTTAATAACGTTCGTGTTTACAGAAAAATAGCACTCGTCCTATTGATATGATATATAAGTAATACATAATTATGATGTATCACGGATCAGAGTTGAGTACAGTACCTTAGTCTTCTTCCTGCTGTAACGAAGTGAGCCAAAGCAAACCGTCCGACTAATAAGAATGAAATTATGTTGTGTTCCCCTCCCAGTTTAAACTCCTCTCAGACTAACTTCTTATAGGCTGCTGTTCCATGACTCAGAGAAAAACAAATACACTTGATAGTTCAAGTGTATTTGTATTTAGTACAGTATGTAGAGACACGTCACTGATGCAGCTCCTTCTTTACAGTAGAACCAACAGGAGCATAGATATCATGTTATCAATAAAGAGACTAATAAACATAATGAATAGAAACACATGACGTAGAAAATACCTCCTCTCCTCTGTTTCTAGTGGATCAGTAAGACTTTCTGTAGAATCTATTCAATGGATGATTTCTCTTCCCAGGAGAGCAGAGTACCCAGAGTGAGGGTAAGCATGTTTGTTTTGGTGTGTGATTTTATAATAGGCAGGGTTATTTATCTTCTAATTTCTCTTCTCTTCTCTTCTCTCTTCTAATTTCTCTTCAATGAGTAATCTTGTTGGGTTTGGATCTTCTTGTGTTTTTCCTTCATAGTGTTACAGCCTTTACAAGCAGGTATTAAGAAAAGGACCAAGGAAAGGTACACACACACACACACCTCCCTAACCTGACAAACATCCTGAAATCCAAATTTTGAAGCACTTCTGAAGAACTGAATAAGGGCTTTCTGTTGAAGTCATTGAATTAATCAATACTTAACTAAAGATGATTATTGTTTCGTTAGGTCTATTGTTTGCTGTGCATCGCTGCACCTGTCCTCCACACTTCAAACACCTCCACTCAAAGCTCAACTCCAACTTAATGGTGTTGAAATGCAAGATGCAGTGTAGTGACAACACGTGTGTCTCTAATTCTCTGAGTCATTCAGTCACTGTGGTGAAAGGATAAATATGGTGTAACAAACCTACCTTGAATCAACATGTCATTATGTCATTATGTGTTTATTAAGTGGGGTTGGCTCTCTCTCTTCTTTTGTTCACTTGCTGTGTTGCGTGCGTGGTGTGTACACACGCACGTGCACAAGGTGTGTTTTAACTAATGATGCGTTTGTCTTGAGTCGATGACACAACAACACTGACACTTTTATTGCCTATTTAGTTTTATATTATAGCCTACCATCAAATGGGATTGATCGGTTTAAGTAACATTTCATTTATTCGGGTTGTTTCAGACGGACGTTGACACACACAACGAAATCCAAGATGAAGAATTCAGTTTGATCTTCAATATTCCCCCCTTTCTGCTTCCTAATTTCAATAGGTAATTGAGAGCTGATTTATTTCATATTAGTCCTGTTTCCACATTGGAAAATGTTTCCCACATATTTCCCCGAGTCCCACACCATGTCCTTGATATGAGGAAAAAAACGCGTTGAATATCGATTTCGGCTATCTTATAGTGTGAAATATTGTCCAATGTCCAGTCTTTACACCAGACTAATCTGAACCAAATATATTTTAACCAGCTATTATTTTTTAAGAGAATATCGTCCAACTAACATCACCATTGTGTGCTTCTATTAAACCTTCATTACCCTTTATAATTAGGCTTATATAGTTATAGGAAACAACGAATAATAAAAAATAAAGCTGTTGAGAACTCTTCTATTAAACCTTAATTACCGTTTATAATTAGGCTTATATAGTTATAGGAACCAACGAATAATAAAGAATAAAGCTGTTGAGAACTCTTCTATTAAAAACCTTCATTACCCTTTATAATAAAAACACTTTTTTAAAGGTCGAAGTGATTCAAAGCAGCAGTCAGCAACACATCTGGAGAAGACCGGAGACGCTGAAAATATTCAGGCCTTGGAGCGACAGGTAAATCAACAGAAACACTTTTAGTAAAGGGTGAGTGAACTCAGCTTGACCTCCAACACTGGAACTTTTTCAACAATACGATTTGGGCTGAGAGCACTCAGCGGGGGGGAGGGGTTATCCCCATGGTTACGACCCACGGGCACTTTGTGATGCTCTTTGTGATGCTCATCTTTTTTTTCTTTTATGTGCGGAAAATGCTTTTCAGAGCAAGGGAATCACTTTTTGACAATAATGTGTTTCTGAGCATTAACAGGGTGTATTAGTTAAAAACGATGGTGCTTCACCAGTTGATGACGGTAAAAGGTCTTTACGTGTTCATTTTCATTTTCGTGTTCATTCATGCTTAGTAACACGTTTCCATTTAAAGTGTAAAAAAAGCAACATTTCTAATTTTATGTGCGGAAAATGCTTTTCAGAGCGAGATAATCACTTTTTTTAATTCAATGTGTTTCTGAGAATGAACTGTTTCTATTGTTAAAACGATGGTGCTTCACTTCTTGACAATGGTATAAGGCTGGTTTAACCTGTGCACATTGATTGCTCAATGTGCAACAGGTGTGCAGCCAGAGTCCAATCAGTCTGACTCGTGCCAGGTGAGGCTGCTAAAACCAGCCATCATCCACACACACTCCCACAGTGTGAAAAAAGCAAAATTTCTCATTTAATGTGTTTTGACCACAATGTGTTTCTAAACATAAACATGGTTTTTTGTGTTAAAAAATATGGTGCTTCACCAGTTGATGTTGTTATAAAGTCTAAACAACCATTAACAAGCTTAGTTACACTTTTCCATTTAAAGTGGGAATTAAGCAACATACCACTTTTTTATGTGGGGAAAATGCTTTTCAGAGCAAGAGAATCACTTTTTGACTACAATGTGTTTATATAACTAACCCTAACCAACCCCATAGCTAACCCTAACCCTAACCTCCCCCACCCCATTCGGATTCCCCTCCTCAGCCCTTACGCTAATCATCCTTGGTTGGGGAGAGGGATGATGATGGGCCCTCCTTTCCTCCCTTTAACTTACCTTCCCTACCCTATCACCTCCCCATCTCCCTCGGTCCCCATTCCTCAGCTTTCAATGCTAACCGGCTCCAGTTGAGTTAGAGGCCGGGGTTGATGCCCCTCATTGACCCTGGCCAGAACCCTTACCTTCCCTACCCTGCCCACTCCCACCCTATGGTTGTTTTTAGTTTAGCTGCTTAGCTGTTTTTATTTTTAGCATTAGCTGTTTTTAGCTTGTTTTTAGCATTAGCTGTTTTTATTTTTCTTTCCCCAACCCGCCCACCCCTACCCCACGGTTGTCGTCCAGGACGAGTACGGCCCTCTCTACCTGTTGAATTATAAAAAAACATATATTGTATATTCATCAGTAAAGGATAAAAAGGAATAGTACTTACCTGATTTATCTCCGCGGGTCCGGCTGGTGGTGCCCACAAAACAAAATTAGAACTATTGAGGGGGACGTGGAATGTTGTGCCTTTGGGACCCTTGACCCAAACCAAACCTAACCTCCCCAGCGCCTCCATTCCTCACCTTAGTCCCCCTCGTCATATCTGTTGAAATAAAGAGAGAATTTTAAACCAAATCTGTAAAAACTGTTTTTATATATTTTACGTATAGACATGTTTTTAACAGTTCTCTCTTTTTAGGTTCTTTTTAGGTTTCTTTAACCCTCTTAATTATAACGTGTTTAGGTAGCAGGTGGATAAAAACCGACAGGAACCACCTGCTACCAATTACTGATTAACTCACCTTAAGAGTGTTGGAGGCAATCCTGCCTCATTCTGGATTCAGACAACTGGGAGAGAACATCTCCCTGCTGCCCTGTCTGTGTTTCTGTTGTGGAGTTGTTTTTATTTGGGGATTGTTTTATTTTATTGTGTATTTTTTATGGGGATTGTTTTATTCTTTTAGCCCTTTAGCCTTTTTAGTTAACCCTTTCCCCTTCCCCAAGCCCTAGCCTGAAGAATGATAACCATCCGAAACTATCGCGACACGGGGCTTTTTAGCATAGATTCCTTTAGTTGTTGGTTTTAGCATAGCTCCTTTTAGCCTTTTAGCTTTGTTGTTTTTAGCGTAGTTTTTAGCCTAGCTCCTTTTTAGCATTGGTTGTTTTTAGCTTCTTAGCTCTTTTAGCTTTTTAGCAACAACCTCTCCCTCCCCATTTTAGTTTATTTGACCCCCTTGAATCTTCCCATAAAGGCCAGGGTCTTGACCCCTTTTGCCCTGTCCCCATTTGTCCTTCCCCAATCATCCCTTACCCTACCTAACCTTTACCCCTTCCTCCACCTTGTCCTGTTTCTCTGCTGGCTGTAAAGGGCTAATCCGCCCCAGACCGGCATAGATCAGGAAAAGGCCCCCCTCCTAGTGGCACTTTCCCAGTCTTCTCCTGGACCCCGGGTCTCTACCCAGGCCTTGGGAGTCCAGGGTTGATTTCCCCTACTTTCCCCACCCTAAACCTTTCCCAGTAATCCTTACCCACCTAACCTCTACCCCTAAATGTACCTTGTCCTGGTTTCCCTGCCAGGCTGTAAACGGCTAACCCGCCCCAGACCTGGCAGAGGAAAGGACAATTGCCCCCTCCCTGGGGCACCTTTCCTGTGGCACCTTCCCTGTCTCCTCCTGGTCCCCAGGCCTTCACACAGGTCTTGGGTGTCCAGGGTTGACTTCCCCTACTTCCCTACCCTAACCCTAACCATCCCTCCCCAATGCCTAACCTTAACCTCCCCCACCCCATTCGGATTCCCCTCCTCAGCCCTTACGCTAATCAGCCTTGGTTGGGGAGAGGGATGATGATGGGCCCTCCTTTCCTCCCTTTAACTTACCTTCCCTACCCTATCACCTCCACATCTCCCTCGGTCCCCACTCCTCAGCTTTCAATGCTAACCCGCTCCAGTTGAGTTGGAGGCCGGGGTTGATGCCCCTCATTGACCCTGGCCAGAAACCTTACCTTCCCTACCCTGCCCACTCCCACCCTATGGTTGTTTTTAGCATTAGCTGCTTAGCTGTTTTTATTGTTAGCATTAGCAGTTTTTAGCTTGTTTTTAGCATTAGCTGTTTTTAGTTTTCTTTCCCCAACCCGCCCACCCCTACCCTATGGTTGTTGTCCGGGATGAGTACGCCCTTCTCCACCTGTTGAAATATAGAAAAAAAATATTATATTCATCAAAAAGAATAGTACTTACGTGGTTCAGCTCCTCGGGCCTGGCTGGTGGTGCATTCTGTACCTCCCCAACACGCCCACCCCTACCCCACGGTTGTAATCCAGGACGAGTACGGCCCTCTCTACCTGTTGAAATATAAAAAACATATATTATATATTCATCAGTAAAGGATGAAAGGAATAGTACTTACCTGATTCAGCTCCGCGGGTCCGGCTGGTGTTAACCACAAAACCAAATAAGAACTATTGAAGGGGACGAGGAATGTTGTGCCCGTGCACTTTGGGTCCCTTGACCCAACCCAAACCTAACCTCGCCAGCGCCTCCATTCCTCACCTTAGTCCCCCTCGTCATATCTGTTTAAAAAAGGAGAGAATTTAAAACCAAATCTGGAAAAACTGTTTTTATATATTTTACGTATAGACATGTTTTTAACAGTTCTCTCTTTTTAGGTTATTTTTAGGTTCCTTTAGCCCTCTTAATTATTACGTGTTTAGGTAGCCGGTGGATAAAAACCGACAGGAACCACCTGCTACCAATTACTAATTAACTCAACTTAAGAGTGTTGTAGGCAATCCTGCCTCATTCTGGATTCAGACAGCATGGAGAGAACATCTCCCTGCTGTCCTGTCTGTGTTTCTGTTGTGGAGCTGTTTTATTGGGGGATTTGTTTTTATTTGGGGATTGTTTTATTTTATTGTGTATTTTTTATAGGGATTGTTTTATTCTTTTAGCCCTTTAGCCTTTTTAGTTAACCCTTTCCCCTTCCCCAAGCCCTAGCCTGAAGAAGGATAACCATCCGAAACTGTCGCGACACGGGGCTTTTTAGCATAGATTCCTTTAGTTGTTGGTTTTAGCATAGCTCCTTTTAGCCTTTTAGCTTTGTTGTTTTTAGCGTAGTTTTTAGCCTAGCTCCTTTTTAGCATTGGTTGTTTTTAGCTTAACTCTTTTAGCTTTTTAGCAACAACCTCTCCCTCCCCATTTTAGTTTATTTGACCCCCTTGAATCTTCCCATAAAGGCCAGGGTCTTGACCCCTTTTGCCCTGTCCCCATTTGTCCTTCCCCAATCATCCCTTACCCCACCTAACCTTTACCCCTTCCTCCACCTCGTCCTGTTTCTCTGCTGGCTGTAAAAGGCTAATCCGCTTTCCCAGTCTTCTCCTGGACCCCGGGTCTCTACCTAGGCCTTGGGAGTCCAGGGTTGATTTCCCCTACTTTCCCCACCCTAAACCTTTCCCAGTTATCCTTACACACCTAACCTCTACCCCTCCATGTACCTTGTCCTGGTTTCCCTGCCAGGCTGAAAACGGCTAACCCGCCCCAGACCAGGCAGAGGACAGGACAAGGGCCCCCTCCCTGTGGCACCTTTCCTGTGGCACCTTCCCTGTCTCCTCCTGGTCCCCAGGCCTTTACACAGGTCTTGGGTGTCCAGGGTTTACTTCCCCTACTTCCCTACCCTAACCATCCCTCCCCCATGCCTAACCCTACCCTCCCCCACCCCATTCGGATTCCCCTCCTCAGCCCTTACGCTAATCAGCCTTGGTTGGGGAGAGGGATGATGATGGGCCCTCCTTTCCTCCCTTTAACTTACCTTCCCTTCCCTATCACCTCCCCATCTCCCTCGCTCCCCACTCCTCAGCTTTCAATGCTAACCCGCTCCAGTTGAGTTGGAGGCCGGGGTTGATGCCCCTCATTGACCCTGGCCAGAAACCTTACCTTCCCTACCCTGCCCACTCCCACCCTATGGTTGTTTTTAGCATTAGCTGCTTAGCTGTTTTTATTTTTAGCATTAGCTGTTTTTAGCATTAGCTGTTTTTAGTTGTCTTTCCCCAACCCGCCCACCCCTACCCTATTGTTGTTGTCCGGGATGAGTACGCCCTTCTCCACCTGTTGAAATATAGAAAAAATATATATTATATTCATCAAAAAGGATAAAAAGAATAGTACTTACGTGGTTCAGCTCCTCGGGCCTGGCTGGTGGTGCATTCTGTACCTCCCCAACACGCCCACCCCTACCCCACGGTTGTAATCCAGGACGAGTACGGCCCTCTCTACCTGTTGAAATATAAAAAACATATATTATATATTCATCAGTAAAGGATAAAAGGAATAGTACTTACCTGATTTAGCTCCGCGGGTCCGGCTGGTGGTGCCCACAAAACAAATTTTGAAATATTGAGGGGGACGAGGAATGTTGTGCCCGTGCACTTTGGGTCCCTTGACCAAACCCAAACCTAACCTCGCCAGCGCCTCCATTCCTCACCTTAGTCCCCCCTCGTCATATCTGTTGAAAAAAAGAGAATTTTAAACCAAATCTGGAAAAACTGTTTATATATATTTTACGTATAGACATGTTTTTAACAGTTCTCTTTTTAGGTTCCTTTAACCCTCTTAATTATTACGTGTTTAGGTAGCCGGTGGATAAAAACCGACAGGAACCACCTGCTACCAATTACTAATTAAATCAACTTAAGAGTGTTGTAGGCAATCCTGCCTCATTCTGGATTCAGACAGCATAGAGAGAATCTCCCTGCTGTCCTGTCTGTGTTTCTGTTGTGGAGTTGTTTATTGGGGGAGTTGTTTTTATTTGGGGATTGTTTTATTTGATTGTGTATTTTTTTTATGGGGATTGTTTTATTCTTTTAGCCCTTTATCCTTTTTAGTTACCCCTTCCCCAAGCCCTAGCCTGAAGAAGGATAACCATCCGAAACTGTCGCGACACAGGGCTTTTTAGCATAGATTCCTTAAGTTGTTGGTTTTAGCATAGCTCCTTTTAGCCTTTTAGCTTTGTTGTTTTTAGTGTAGTTTTTAGCCTAGCTCCTTTTTAGCATTGGTTGTTTTTAGCTTCTTAGCTCTTTTAGCTTTTTAGCAACAACCTCTCCCGCCCCATCTTAGTTTGTGACCCCCTTGAATCTTCCCATAACGGCCAGGGTCTTGACCCCTTTTGCCCTGTCCCCATTTGTCCTTCCCCAATCATCCCTTACCCCACCTAACCTTTACCCCTTCCTCCACCTCGTCCTGTTTCTCTGCTGGCTGTAAAAGGCTAATCCGCTTTCCCAGTATTCACCTGGACCCCGGGTCTCTACCTAGGCCTTGGGAGTCCAGGGTTAATTTCTCCTACTTTCCCCACCCTAAACCTTTCCCAGTTATCCTTACCCACCTAACCTCTACCCCTCCATGTACCTTGTCCTGGTTTCCCTGCCAGGCTGAAAACGGCTAACCCGCCCCAGACCAGGCAGAGGACAGGACAAGGGCCCCCTCCCTTTGGCACCTTTCCTGTGGCACCTTCCCTGTCTCCTCCTGGTCCCCAGGCCTTTACACAGGTCTTGGGTGTCCAGGGTTTACTTCCCTACCCTAACCCTAACCATCCCTCCCCCATGCCTAACCTTAACCTCCCCCACCCCATTCGGATTCCCCTCCTCAGCCCTTACGCTAATCAGCTTTGGTTGGGGAGAGGGATGATGATGGGCCCTCCTTTCCTCCCTTTAACTTACCTTCCCTACCCTATCACCTCCCCATCTCCCTCGGTCCCCACTCCTCAGCTTTCAATGCTAACCCGCTCCAGTTGAGTTGGAGGCCGGGGTTGATGCCCCTCATTGACCCTGGCCAGAAACCTTACCTTCCCTACCCTGCCCACTCCCACCCTATGGTTGTTTTTAGCATTAGCTGCTTAGCTGTTTTTATTTTTAGCATTACCTGTTTTTAGCATTAGCTGTTTTTAGTTTTCTTTCCCCAACCCGCCATCCCCTACCCTATGGTTGTTGTCCGGGATGAGTAGGGCCTTCTCCACCTGTTGAAATATAGAAAAAATATATATTATATTCATCAAAAAGGATGAAAAGAATAGTACTTACCTGGTTCAGCTCCTCGGGCCTGGCTGGTGGTGCATTCTGTACCTCACCATTACGCCCACCCCTACCCCACGGTTGTCGTCCAGGACGAGTACGGCCCTCTCTACCTGTTGAAATATAAAAAACATATATTATATATTCATCTGTAAAGGAATAGTACTTACCTGATTCAGCTGCGCGAGTCCGGCTGGTGGTGCCCACAAAACCAAATTTGAACTATTGAAGGGGACGAGGAATGTTGTGCCCGTGCACTTTGGGTCCCTTGACCCAACCCAAACCCAAACCTAACCTCGCCAGCGCCTCCATTCCTCACCTTAGTCCCCCCTCGTCATATCTGTTGAAAAAAAGAGAATTTTAAACCAAATCTGGAAAAACTGTTTATATATATTTTACGTATAGACATGTTTTTAACAGTTCTCTTTTTAGGTTCCTTTAACCCTCTTAATTATTACGTGTTTAGGTAGCCGGTGGATAAAAACCGACAGGAACCACCTGCTACCAATTACTAATTAAATCAACTTAAGAGTGTTGTAGGCAATCCTGCCTCATTCTGGATTCAGACAGCATAGAGAGAACATCTCCCTGCTGTCCTGTCTGTGTTTCTGTTGTGGAGTTGTTTATTGGGGGAGTTGTTTTTATTTGGGGATTGTTTTATTTGATTGTGTATTTTTTTATGGGGATTGTTTTATTCTTTTAGCCCTTTATCCTTTTTAGTTACCCCTTCCCCAAGCCCTAGCCTGAAGAAGGATAACCATCCGAAACGGTCGCGACACAGGGCTTTTTAGCATAGATTCCTTTAGTTGTTGGTTTTAGCATAGCTCCTTTTAGCTTTGTGGTTTTTAAAGTAGTTTTTAGCCTAGCTCCTTTTTAGCATTGGTTGTTTTTAGCTTCTTAGCTCTTTTGCTTTTTAGCAACAACCTCTCCCTCCCCATCTTAGTTTGTGACCCCCTTGAATCTTCCCATAAAGGCCAGGGTCTTGACCCATTTTGCCCTGTCCCCATTTGTCCTTCCACAATCATCCCTTACCCCACCTAACCTTTACCACTTCCTCCACCTCGTCCTGTTTCTCTGCTGGCTGTAAAAGGCTAATCCGCTTTCCCAGTATTCACCTGGACCCCGGGTCTCTACCTAGGCCTTGGGAGTCCAGGGTTAATTTCTCCTACTTTCCCCACCCTAAACCTTTCCCAGTTATCGTTACCCACCTAACCTCTACCCCTCCATGTACCTTGTCCTGGTTTCCCTGCCAGGCTGAAAACGGCTAACCCGCCCCAGACCAGGCAGAGGACAGGACAAGGGCCCCCTCCCTTTGGCACCTTTCGTGTGGCACCTTCCCTGTCTCCTCCTGGTCCCCAGGCCTTTACACAGGTCTTGGGTGTCCAGGGTTTACTTCCCCTACTTCCCTACCCTAACCATCCCTCCCCCATGCCTAACCCTAACCTCCCCCACACCATTCGGATTCCCCTCCTCAGCCCTTACGCTAATCAGCCTTGGTTGGGGAGAGGGATGATGATGGGCCCTCCTTTCCTCCCTTTAACTTACCTTCCCTACCCTATCCCCTCACCATCTCCCTCGGTCCCCACTCCTCAGCTTTCAATGCTAACCCGCTCCAGTTGAGTTGGAGGCAGGGGTTGATGCCCCTCATTGACCCTGGCCAGAAACCTTACCTTCCCTACCCAGCCCACTCCCACCCTATGGTTGTTTTTAGCATTAGCTGCTTAGCTGTTTTTATTTTTAGCATTAGCTGTTTTTAGCATTAGCTGTTTTTAGTTTTCTTTCCCCAACCCGCCATCCCCTACCCTATGGTTGTTGTCCGGGATGAGTACGCCCTTCTCCACCTGTTGAAATATAGAAAAAATATATATTATATTCATCAAAAAGGATAAAAAGAATAGTACTTACCTGGTTCAGCTCCTCGGGCCTGGCTGGTGGTGCATTCTGTACCTCCCCATTACGCCCACCCCTACCCCACGGTTGTCGTCCAGGACGAGTACGGCCCTCTCTACCTGTTGAAATATAAAAAACATATATTATATATTCATCAGTAAAGGAATAGTACTTACCTGATTCAGCTGAGCGAGTCCGGCTGGTGCCCACAAAACCAAATTTGAACTAATGAAGGGGACGAGGAATGTTGTGCCCGTGCACTTTGGGTCCCTTGACCCAAACCCAAACCTAACCTCGCCAGCGCCTCCATTCATCACCTTAGTCCCCCCTCGTCATATCTGTTGAAAAAAATAGTATTTAAAACCAAATCTGGAAAAACTGTTTTTATGTATTTTACGTATAGACTTGACCCAAACCTAACCCTAACCGCAAGCATTAGCATGTTATTTTGTAAAAACGATAGTGCTTCACCATTTGATAGTGTTACAAAACAACCATTAACAAGTTCAGCTACACTTTTCCATTTAAAGTGGGAAATATGTAACATAGCAAGCACCTTTGCGGAAAATGCTTTTCGTAGCGAGAGAATCATCTTTTGACCACAATGTGTTTCTAAGCATAAACATTGTTTTTTGTGTTAAAAACGATGGTGCTTCACCAGTTGATGTTGTTATAAGGTCTAAACAACCATTAAAAAGTTCAGTTACACTTTTCCATTTAAAGTGGACATTGAGCAACATACCGCTTATTTTATGTGCAGAAAATGCTTTTCACAGAGAGAGAATCACCTTTTGACCACAATCTGCATAAAAATTTTTATTTCGTTTTAAAAACGATGGTGCTCCACCAGTTGATGTTGTTATAAGGTCTCAACAACCATAAACAATTTTATTTACACTTTTTCATTTAAAGTTGGAAATAAGCAACTTACAAATTTGTATGTGCTGAAAATGCTTTTCATAGCGAGAGAATCATCTTTTGACATCAATGTGTTTCTAAGCATAAACATTGTTTTTTGTGTTAAAAACGATGGTGCTTCACCAGTTGATGTTGTTATAAGGTCTCAACAACCATTAACAAGTTCAGCTACACTTTTCCATTTAAAGTGGTAAAAAAGCAACATACCACCTTTTTATGTGCGGAAAAAGCTTTTCGGGGGAAGAGAATCACCCTTTGACCACAATGTGCACAAACATGTTTGTTTTGTTTTAAAAACGATGGTGCTCCACCAGTTGATGTTGTTATAAGGTCTAAAAAACCATAAACAATTTTATTTACACTTTTCAATTTAAAGTTGGAAATAAGCAACAAACAACCTTTTTATGTGTTGAAAATGCTTTTCATAGCAAGAGAATCACCTTTTGACCACTATGTTTTTCTAAGCATAAACATTGTTTTTTGTGTTAAAAACTATGGTGCTTCACCAGTTGATGTTGTTATAAGGTCTCAACAACCATTAACAAGTTCAGTTACACTTTTCCATTTAAAGTGGACATTGAGCAACATACCGCTTATTTTATGTGCGGAAAATGCTTTTCACAGAAAGAGAACCACCTTTTGACCACAATGTGTTTCTAAGCATAAACATTGTTTTTTGTGTTAAAAACGATGGTGCGTCACCAGGTGATGTTGTTATAAGGTCTAAACAAACATTAAAAAGTTCAGTTACACTTTTCCATTTAAAGTGGACATTGAGCAACATACTGCTTACTTTATGTGCAGAAAATGCTTTTCACAGAGAGAGAATCACCTTTTGACCACAATGTGTTTCTAAGCATAAACATTGTTTTTTGTGTTAAAAACGATGGTGCTCCACCAAGTTGATGTTGTTATAAGGTCTAAACAAACATTAAAAAGTTCAGTTACACTTTTCCATTTAAAGTGGACATTGAGCAACATACCGCTTATTTTATGTGTGGAAAATGCTTTTCACAGAGAGAGAATCATCTTCTGACCACAATCTGCATAATCATGTTTATTTTGTTTTAAAAACGATGGTGCTCCACCAGTATATGTTGTTATAAGGTCTAAACAAACCATTAACAAGTTCTGTTACACTTTTCCATTTAAAGTGGACATTGAGCAACATACCGCTTATTTCATGTGCGGAAAATGCTTTTCACAGAGAGAGAATCAACTTTTGACCACAATGTGTTTCTAAGCATAAACATTGTTTTTTGTGTTAAAAACGATGGTGCTTCACCAGTTGATGTTGTTATAAGGTCTAAACAACCATTACAAAGTTCAGTTACACTTTTCCATTTAAAGTGGACATTGAGCAACATACTGCTTATTTTATGTGCAGAAAATGCTTTTCACAGAGAGAGAATCACCTTTTGACCACAATGTGTTTCTAAGCATAAACATTGTTTTTTGTGTTAAAAACGATGGTGCTCCACCAAGTTGATGTTGTTATAAGGTCTAAACAAACATTAAAAAGTTCAGTTACACTTTTCCATTTAAAGTGGACATTGAGCAACATACCGCTTATTTTATGTGTGGAAAATGCTTTTCACAGAGAGAGAATCATCTTTTGACCAAAATCGCATAAAAATGTTTTTTTTTGTTTTAAAAACGATGGTGCTTCACCAGTTGATGTTGTTATAAGGTCTAAACAACCATAAACAATTGTATTTACACTTTTGCATTTAAAGTTGGAAATAAGCAACAGACAACCTTTTTATGTGTGGAAAATGCTTTTCACAGAAAGAGAATCACCTTTTGACGACAATGTGTTTCTAAGCATAAACATTGTTTTTTGTGTTACAAACGATGGTGCTTCACCAGTTGATGTTGTTATAAGGTCTAAACAACCATAAACAATTGTATTTACACTTTTGCATTTAAAGTTGGAAATAAGCAACATACAACCTTTTTATGTGTGGAAAATGCTTTTCACAGAAAGAGAATCACCTTTTGACGACAATGTGTTTCTAAGCATAAACATTGTTTTTTGTGTTAAAAACGATGGTGCTTCACCAGCTGATGTTGTTATAAGGTCTAAACAACCATAAACAATTGTATTTACACTTTTGCATTTAAAGTTGGAAATAAGCAACATACAACCTTTTTATGTGTGGAAAATGCTTTTCACAGAAAGAGAATCACCTTTTGACGACAATGTGTTTCTAAGCATAAACATTGTTTTTTGTGTTAAAAACGATGGTGCTTCACCAGTTGATGTTGTTATAAGGTCTTAACAAACATTAAAAAGTTCAGTTACACTTTTCCATTTAAAGTGGACATTGAGCAACATACCGCTTATTTTATGTGTGGAAAATGCTTTTCACAGAGAGAGAATCATCTTTTGACCACAATCTGCATAATCATGTTTATTTTGTTTTAAAAACGATGGTGCTCCACCAGTATATGTTGTTATAAGGTCTAAACAACCATAAACAATTGTATTTACACTTTTGCATTTAAAGTTGGAAATAAGCAACATACAACCTTTTTATGTGTGGAAAATGCTTTTCACAGAAAGAGAATCACCTTTTGACGACAATGTGTTTCTAAGCATAAACATTGTTTTTTGTGTTACAAACGATGGTGCTTCACCAGTTGATGTTGTTATAAGGTCTAAACATCCATAAACAATTGTATTTACACTTTTGCATTTAAAGTTGGAAATAAGCAACATACAACCTTTTTATGTGTGGAAAATGCTTTTCACAGAAAGAGAATCACCTTTTGACGACAATGTGTTTCTAAGCATAAACATTGTTTTTTGTGTTAAAAACGATGGTGCTTCACCAGTTGATGTTGTTATAAGGTCTAAACAACCATAAACAAATGTATTTACACTTTTGCATTTAAAGTTGGAAATAAGCAACATACAACCTTTTTATGTGTGGAAAATGCTTTTCACAGAAAGAGAATCACCTTTTGACGACAATGTGTTTCTAAGCATAAACATTGTTTTTTGTGTTAAAAACGATGGTGCTTCACCAGTTGATGTTGTTATAAGGTCTCAACAACCATTAACAAGTTCAGCTACACTTTTCCATTTAAAGTGGACATTGAGCAACATACCGCTTATTTTATGTGTGGAAAATGCTTTTCACAGAGAGAGAATCATCTTCTGACCACAATCTGCATAATCATGTTTATTTTGTTTTAAAAACGATGGTGCTCCACCAGTATATGTTGTTATAAGGTCTAAACAAACCATTAACAAGTTCAGTTACACTTTTCCATTTAAAGTGGACATTGAGCAACATACCGCTTATTTCATGTGCGGAAAATGCTTTTCACAGAGAGAGAATCAACTTTTGACCACAATGTGTTTCTAAGCATAAACATTGTTTTTTGTGTTAAAAACGATGGTGCTTCACCAGTTGATGTTGTTATAAGGTCTAAACAACCATTAAAAAGTTCAGTTACACTTTTCCATTTAAAGTGGACATTGAGCAACATACTGCTTATTTTATGTGCAGAAAATGCTTTTCACAGAGAGAATCACCTTTTGACCACAATGTGTTTCTAAGCATAAACATTGTTTTTTGTGTTAAAAACGATGGTGCTTCACCAGTTGATGTTGTTATAAGGTCTAAACAAACATTAAAAAGTTCAGTTACACTTTTCCATTTAAAGTCGACATTCAGCAACATACCGCTTATTTTATATGCGGAAAATGCTTTTCATAGCGAGAGAATCACCTTTTGACCAAAATCGCATAAAAATGTTTTTTTTTTGTTTTAAAAACGATGGTGCTTCACCAGTTGATGTTGTTATAAGGTCTAAACAACCATAAACAATTGTATTTACACTTTTGCATTTAAAGTTGGAAATAAGCAACATACAACCTTTTTATGTGTGGAAAATGCTTTTCACAGAAAGAGAATCACCTTTTGACGACAATGTGTTTCTAAGCATAAACATTGTTTTTTGTGTTAAAAACGATGGTGCTTCACCAGCTGATGTTGTTATAAGGTCTAAACAACCATAAACAATTGTATTTACACTTTTGCATTTAAAGTTGGAAATAAGCAACATACAACCTTTTTATGTGTGGAAAATGCTTTTCACAGAAAGAGAATCACCTTTTGACGACAATGTGTTTCTAAGCATAAACATTGTTTTTTGTGTTAAAAACGATGGTGCTCCACCAAGTTGATGTTGTTATAAGGTCTAAACAAACATTAAAAAGTTCAGTTACACTTTTCCATTTAAAGTGGACATTGAGCAACATACCGCTTATTTTATGTGTGGAAAATGCTTTTCACAGAGAGAGAATCATCTTTTGACCAAAATCGCATAAAAATGTTTTTTTTTGTTTTAAAAACGATGGTGCTTCACCAGTTGATGTTGTTATAAGGTCTAAACAACCATAAACAATTGTATTTACACTTTTGCATTTAAAGTTGGAAATAAGCAACAGACAACCTTTTTATGTGCTGAAAATGCTTTTCACAGAAAGAGAATCACCTTTTGACGACAATGTGTTTCTAAGCATAAACATTGTTTTTTGTGTTAAAAACGATGGTGCTTCACCAGTTGATGTTGTTATAAGGTCTTAACAAACATTAAAAAGTTCAGTTACACTTTTCCATTTAAAGTGGACATTGAGCAACATACCGCTTATTTTATGTGTGGAAAATGCTTTTCACAGAGAGAGAATCATCTTTTGACCACAATCTGCATAATCATGTTTATTTTGTTTTAAAAACGATGGTGCTCCACCAGTATATGTTGTTATAAGGTCTAAACAACCATAAGCAATTGTATTTACACTTTTGCATTTAAAGTTGGAAATAAGCAACATACAACCTTTTTATGTGTGGAAAATGCTTTTCACAGAAAGAGAATCACCTTTTGACGACAATGTGTTTCTAAGCATAAACATTGTTTTTTGTGTTACAAACGATGGTGCTTCACCAGTTAATGTTGTTATAAGGTCTAAACAACCATAAACAATTGTATTTACACTTTTGCATTTAAAGTTGGAAATAAGCAACATACAACCTTTTTATGTGTGGAAAATGCTTTTCACAGAAAGAGAATCACCTTTTGACGACAATGTGTTTCTAAGCATAAACATTGTTTTTTGTGTTAAAAACGATGGTGCTTCACCAGTTGATGTTGTTATAAGGTCTAAACAACCATAAACAAATGTATTTACACTTTTGCATTTAAAGTTGGAAATAAGCAACATACAACCTTTTTATGTGTGGAAAATGCTTTTCACAGAAAGAGAATCACCTTTTGACGACAATGTGTTTCTAAGCATAAACATTGTTTTTTGTGTTAAAAACGATGGTGCTTCACCAGTTGATGTTGTTATAAGGTCTAAACAACCATTAAAAAGTTCAGTTACACTTTTCCATTTAAAGTGGACATTGAGCAACATACCGCTTATTTTATGTGCGGAAAATGCTTTTCACAGAGAGAGAATCACCTTTTGACCACAATGTGTTTCTAAGCATAAACATTGTTTTTTGTGTTAAAAACGATGGTGCTTCACCAGTTGATGTTGTTATAAGGTCTAAATAAACATTAAAACGTTCAGTTACACTTTTCCATTTAAAGTGGACATTGAGCAACATACCGCTTATTTTATATGCGGAAAATGCTTTTCATAGCGAGAGAATCACCTTTTGACCAAAATCGCATAAAAATGTTTTTTTTTGTTTTAAAAACGATGGTGCTTCACCAGTTGATGTTGTTATAAGGTCTAAACAACCATAAACAATTGTATTTACACTTTTGCATTTAAAGTTGGAAATAAGCAACATACAACCTTTTTATGTGTGGAAAATGCTTTTCACAGAAAGAGAATCACCTTTTGACGACAATGTGTTTCTAAGCATAAACATTGTTTTTTGTGTTAAAAACGATGGTGCTTCACCAGTTGATGTTGTTATAAGGTCTAAACAAACATTAAAAAGTTCAGTTACACTTTTCCATTTAAAGTGGACATTGAGCAACATACCGCTTATTTTATGTGTGGAAAATGCTTTTCACAGAGAGAGAATCATCTTTTGACCACAATCTGCATAATCATGTTTATTTTGTTTTAAAAACGATGGTGCTCCACCAGTATATGTTGTTATAAGGTCTAAACAACCATAAGCAATTGTATTTACACTTTTGCATTTAAAGTTGGAAATAAGCAACATACAACCTTTTTATGTGTGGAAAATGCTTTTCACAGAAAGAGAATCACCTTTTGACGACAATGTGTTTCTAAGCATAAACATTGTTTTTTGTGTTACAAACGATGGTGCTTCACCAGTTAATGTTGTTATAAGGTCTAAACAACCATAAACAATTGTATTTACACTTTTGCATTTAAAGTTGGAAATAAGCAACATACAACCTTTTTATGTGTGGAAAATGCTTTTCACAGAAAGAGAATCACCTTTTGACGACAATGTGTTTCTAAGCATAAACATTGTTTTTTGTGTTAAAAACGATGGTGCTTCACCAGTTGATGTTGTTATAAGGTCTAAACAACCATAAACAAATGTATTTACACTTTTGCATTTAAAGTTGGAAATAAGCAACATACAACCTTTTTATGTGTGGAAAATGCTTTTCACAGAAAGAGAATCACCTTTTGACGACAATGTGTTTCTAAGCATAAACATTGTTTTTTGTGTTAAAAACGATGGTGCTTCACCAGTTGATGTTGTTATAAGGTCTAAACAACCATTAAAAAGTTCAGTTACACTTTTCCATTTAAAGTGGACATTGAGCAACATACTGCTTATTTTATGTGCAGAAAATGCTTTTCACAGAGAGAGAATCACCTTTTGACCACAATGTGTTTCTAAGCATAAACATTGTTTTTTGTGTTAAAAACGATGGTGCTTCACCAGTTGATGTTGTTATAAGGTCTAAACAAACATTAAAAAGTTCAGTTACACTTTTCCATTTAAAGTCGACATTCAGCAACATACCGCTTATTTTATATGCGGAAAATGCTTTTCATAGCGAGAGAATCACCTTTTGACCAAAATCGCATAAAAATGTTTTTTTTTTGTTTTAAAAACGATGGTGCTTCACCAGTTGATGTTGTTATAAGGTCTTAACAACCATAAACAATTGTATTTACACTTTTGCATTTAAAGTTGGAAATAAGCAACATACAACCTTTTTATGTGTGGAAAATGCTTTTCACAGAAAGAGAATCACCTTTTGACGACAATGTGTTTCTAAGCATAAACATTGTTTTTTGTGTTAAAAACGATGGTGCTTCACCAGTTGATGTTGTTATAAGGTCTTAACAACCATAAACAATTGTATTTACACTTTTGCATTTAAAGTTGGAAATAAGCAACATACAACCTTTTTATGTGTGGAAAATGCTTTTCACAGAAAGAGAATCACCTTTTGATGACAATGTGTTTCTAAGCATAAACATTGTTTTTTGTGTTAAAAACGATGGTGCTCCACCAAGTTGATGTTGTTATAAGGTCTAAACAAACATTAAAAAGTTCAGTTACACTTTTCCATTTAAAGTGGACATTGAGCAACATACCGCTTATTTTATGTGTGGAAAATGCTTTTCACAGAGAGAGAATCATCTTTTGACCAAAATCGCATAAAAATGTTTTTTTTTTGTTTTAAAAACGATGGTGCTTCACCAGTTGATGTTGTTATAAGGTCTAAACAACCATAAACAATTGTATTTACACTTTTGCATTTAAAGTTGGAAATAAGCAACATACAACCTTTTTATGTGTGGAAAATGCTTTTCACAGAAAGAGAATCACCTTTTGACGACAATGTGTTTCTAAGCATAAACATTGTTTTTTGTGTTAAAAACGATGGTGCTTCACCAGTTGATGTTGTTATAAGGTCTTAACAAACATTAAAAAGTTCAGTTACACTTTTGCATTTAAAGTTGGAAATAAGCAACATACAACCTTTTTATGTGTGGAAAATGCTTTTCACAGAAAGGGAATCCCCTTTTGACGACAATGTGTTTCTAAGCATAAACATTGTTTTTTGTGTTAAAAACGATGGTGCTTCACCAGTTGATGTTGTTATAAGGTCTTAACAAACATTAAAAAGTTCAGTTACACTTTTCCATTTAAAGTGGACATTGAGCAACATACCGCTTATTTTATGTGTGGAAAATGCTTTTCACAGAGAGAGAATCATCATTTGACCACAATGTGTTTCTAAGCATAAACATTGTTTTTTGTGTTAAAAACGATGGTGCTTCACCAGTTGATGTTGTTATAAGGTCTAAACAAACATTAAAAAGTTCAGTTACACTTTTCCATTTAAAGTCGACATTCAGCAACATACCGCTTATTTTATATGCGGAAAATGCTTTTCATAGCGAGAGAATCACCTTTTGACCAAAATCGCATAAAAATGTTTTTTTTTTTGTTTTAAAAACGATGGTGCTTCACCAGTTGATGTTGTTATAAGGTCTTAACAACCATAAACAATTGTATTTACACTTTTGCATTTAAAGTTGGAAATAAGCAACATACAACCTTTTTATGTGTGGAAAATGCTTTTCACAGAAAGAGAATCACCTTTTGACGACAATGTGTTTCTAAGCATAAACATTGTTTTTTGTGTTAAAAACGATGGTGCTTCACCAGTTGATGTTGTTATAAGGTCTTAACAACCATAAACAATTGTATTTACACTTTTGCATTTAAAGTTGGAAATAAGCAACATACAACCTTTTTATGTGTGGAAAATGCTTTTCACAGAAAGAGAATCACCTTTTGATGACAATGTGTTTCTAAGCATAAACATTGTTTTTTGTGTTAAAAACGATGGTGCTCCACCAAGTTGATGTTGTTATAAGGTCTAAACAAACATTAAAAAGTTCAGTTACACTTTTCCATTTAAAGTGGACATTGAGCAACATACCGCTTATTTTATGTGTGGAAAATGCTTTTCACAGAGAGAGAATCATCTTTTGACCAAAATCGCATAAAAATGTTTTTTTTTGTTTTAAAAACGATGGTGCTTCACCAGTTGATGTTGTTATAAGGTCTAAACAACCATAAACAATTGTATTTACACTTTTGCATTTAAAGTTGGAAATAAGCAACATACAACCTTTTTATGTGTGGAAAATGCTTTTCACAGAAAGAGAATCACCTTTTGACGACAATGTGTTTCTAAGCATAAACATTGTTTTTTGTGTTAAAAACGATGGTGCTTCACCAGTTGATGTTGTTATAAGGTCTTAACAAACATTAAAAAGTTCAGTTACACTTTTGCATTTAAAGTTGGAAATAAGCAACATACAACCTTTTTATGTGTGGAAAATGCTTTTCACAGAAAGGGAATCCCCTTTTGACGACAATGTGTTTCTAAGCATAAACATTGTTTTTTGTGTTAAAAACGATGGTGCTTCACCAGTTGATGTTGTTATAAGGTCTTAACAAACATTAAAAAGTTCAGTTACACTTTTCCATTTAAAGTGGACATTGAGCAACATACCGCTTATTTTATGTGTGGAAAATGCTTTTCACAGAGAGAGAATCATCATTTGACCACAATCTGCATAATCATGTTTATTTTGTTTTAAAAACGATGGTGCTCCACCAGTATATGTTGTTATAAGGTCTAAACAACCATAAACAATTGTATTTACACTTTTGCATTTAAAGTTGGAAATAAGCAACATACAACCTTTTTATGTGTGGAAAATGCTTTTCACAGAAAGAGAATCACCTTTTGACGACAATGTGTTTCTAAGCATAAACATTGTTTTTTGTGTTACAAACGATGGAGCTTCACCAGTTAATGTTGTTATAAGGTCTAAACAACCATAAACAATTGTATTTACACTTTTGCATAAAATAAGCAACATACAACCTTTTTATGTGTGGAAAATGCTTTTCACAGAAAGAGAATCACCTTTTGATGACAATGTGTTTCTAAGCATAAACATTGTTTTTTGTGTTAAAAACGATGGTGCTCCACCAAGTTGATGTTGTTATAAGGTCTAAACAAACATTAAAAAGTTCAGTTACACTTTTCCATTTAAAGTGGACATTGAGCAACATACCGCTTATTTTATGTGTGGAAAATGCTTTTCACAGAGAGAGAATCATCTTTTGACCAAAATCGCATAAAAATGTTTTTTTTTTGTTTTAAAAACGATGGTGCTTCACCAGTTGATGTTGTTATAAGGTCTAAACAACCATAAACAATTGTATTTACACTTTTGCATTTAAAGTTGGAAATAAGCAACATACAACCTTTTTATGTGTGGAAAATGCTTTTCACAGAAAGAGAATCACCTTTTGACGACAATGTGTTTCTAAGCATAAACATTGTTTTTTGTGTTAAAAACGATGGTGCTTCACCAGTTGATGTTGTTATAAGGTCTTAACAAACATTAAAAAGTTCAGTTACACTTTTGCATTTAAAGTTGGAAATAAGCAACATACAACCTTTTTATGTGTGGAAAATGCTTTTCACAGAAAGGGAATCACCTTTTGACGACAATGTGTTTCTAAGCATAAACATTGTTTTTTGTGTTAAAAACGATGGTGCTTCACCAGTTGATGTTGTTATAAGGTCTTAACAAACATTAAAAAGTTCAGTTACACTTTTCCATTTAAAGTGGACATTGAGCAACATACCGCTTATTTTATGTGTGGAAAATGCTTTTCACAGAGAGAGAATCATCTTTTGACCAAAATCGCATAAAAATGTTTTTTTTTGTTTTAAAAACGATGGTGCTTCACCAGTTGATGTTGTTATAAGGTCTAAACAACCATAAACAATTGTATTTACACTTTTGCATTTAAAGTTGGAAATAAGCAACATACAACCTTTTTATGTGTGGAAAATGCTTTTCACAGAAAGAGAATCACCTTTTGACGACAATGTGTTTCTAAGCATAAACATTGTTTTTTGTGTTAAAAACGATGGTGCTTCACCAGTTGATGTTGTTATAAGGTCTTAACAAACATTAAAAAGTTCAGTTACACTTTTGCATTTAAAGTTGGAAATAAGCAACATACAACCTTTTTATGTGTGGAAAATGCTTTTCACAGAAAGGGAATCACCTTTTGACGACAATGTGTTTCTAAGCATAAACATTGTTTTTTGTGTTAAAAACGATGGTGCTTCACCAGTTGATGTTGTTATAAGGTCTTAACAAACATTAAAAAGTTCAGTTACACTTTTCCATTTAAAGTGGACATTGAGCAACATACCGCTTATTTTATGTGTGGAAAATGCTTTTCACAGAGAGAGAATCATCATTTGACCACAATCTGCATAATCATGTTTATTTTGTTTTAAAAACGATGGTGCTCCACCAGTATATGTTGTTATAAGGTCTAAACAACCATAAACAATTGTATTTACACTTTTGCATTTAAAGTTGGAAATAAGCAACATACAACCTTTTTATGTGTGGAAAATGCTTTTCACAGAAAGAGAATCACCTTTTGACGACAATGTGTTTCTAAGCATAAACATTGTTTTTTGTGTTACAAACGATGGTGCTTCACCAGTTGATGTTGTTATAAGGTCTAAACAACCATAAACAATTGTATTTACACTTTTGCATTTAAAGTTGGAAATAAGCAACATACAACCTTTTTATGTGTGGAAAATGCTTTTCACAGAAAGAGAATCACCTTTTGACGACAATGTGTTTCTAAGCATAAACATTGTTTTTTGTGTTAAAAACGATGGTGCTTCACCAGTTGATGTTGTTATAAGGTCTAAACAACCATTAAAAAGTTCAGTTACACTTTTCCATTTAAAGTGGACATTGAGCAACATACTGCTTATTTTATGTGCAGAAAATGCTTTTCACAGAGAGAGAATCACCTTTTGACGACAATGTGTTTCTAAGCATAAACATTGTTTTTTGTGTTAAAAACGATGGTGCTTCACCAGTTGATGTTGTTATAAGGTCTAAACAAACATTAAAAAGTTCAGTTACACTTTTCCATTTAAAGTCGACATTCAGCAACATACCGCTTATTTTATATGCGGAAAATGCTTTTCATAGCGAGAGAATCACCTTTTGACCAAAATCGCATAAAAATGTTTTTTTTTTGTTTTAAAAACGATGGTGCTTCACCAGTTGATGTTGTTATATGGTCTTAACAACCATAAACAATTGTATTTACACTTTTGCATTTAAAGTTGGAAATAAGCAACATACAACCTTTTTATGTGTGGAAAATGCTTTTCACAGAAAGAGAATCACCTTTTGACGACAATGTGTTTCTAAGCATAAACATTGTTTTTTGTGTTAAAAACGATGGTGCTTCACCAGTTGATGTTGTTATAAGGTCTAAACAACCATAAACAATTGTATTTACACTTTTGCATTTAAAGTTGGAAATAAGCAACATACAACCTTTTTATGTGTGGAAAATGCTTTTCACAGAAAGAGAATCACCTTTTGACGACAATGTGTTTCTAAGCATAAACATTGTTTTTTGTGTTAAAAACGATGGTGTTCCACCAAGTTGATGTTGTTATAAGGTCTAAACAAACATTAAAAAGTTCAGTTACACTTTTCCATTTAAAGTGGACATTGAGCAACATACCGCTTATTTTATGTGTGGAAAATGCTTTTCACAGAGAGAGAATCATCTTTTGACCAAAATCGCATAAAAATGTTTTTTTTTGTTTTAAAAACGATGGTGCTTCACCAGTTGATGTTGTTATAAGGTCTAAACAACCATAAACAATTGTATTTACACTTTTGCATTTAAAGTTGGAAATAAGCAACATACAACCTTTTTATGTGTGGAAAATGCTTTTCACAGAAAGAGAATCACCTTTTGACGACAATGTGTTTCTAAGCATAAACATTGTTTTTTGTGTTACAAACGATGGTGCTTCACCAGTTGATGTTGTTATAAGGTCTAAACAACCATAAACAATTGTATTTACACTTTTGCATTTAAAGTTGGAAATAAGCAACATACAACCTTTTTATGTGTGGAAAATGCTTTTCACAGAAAGAGAATCACCTTTTGACGACAATGTGTTTCTAAGCATAAACATTGTTTTTTGTGTTAAAAACGATGGTGCTTCACCAGTTGATGTTGTTATAAGGTCTAAACAAACATAAAAAAGTTCAGTTACACTTTTGCATTTAAAGTTGGAAATAAGCAACATACAACCTTTTTATGTGTGGAAAATGCTTTTCACAGAAAGAGAATAACCTTTTGACGACAATGTGTTTCTAAGCATAAACATTGTTTTTTGTGTTAAAAACGATGGTGCTTCACCAGTTGATGTTGTTATAAGGTCTAAACAACCATAAACAATTGTATTTACACTTTTGCATTTAAAGTTGGAAATAAGCAACATACAACCTTTTTATGTGTGGAAAATGCTTTTCACAGAAAGAGAATCACCTTTGACGACAATGTGTTTCTAAGCATAAACATTGTTTTTTGTGTTAAAAACGATGGTACTCCACCAAGTTGATGTTGTTATAAGGTCTAAACAAACATTAAAAAGTTCAGTTACACTTTTCCATTTAAAGTGGACATTGAGCAACATACCGCTTATTTTATGTGTGGAAAATGCTTTTCACAGAGAGAGAATCATCTTTTGACCAAAATCGCATAAAAATGTTTTTTTTTGTTTTAAAAACGATGGTGCTTCACCAGTTGATGTTGTTATAAGGTCTAAACAACCATAAACAATTGTATTTACACTTTTGCATTTAAAGTTGGAAATAAGCAACATACAACCTTTTTATGTGTGGAAAATGCTTTTCACAGAAAGAGAATCACCTTTTGACGACAATGTGTTTCTAAGCATAAACATTGTTTTTTGTGTTACAAACGATGGTGCTTCACCAGTTGATGTTGTTATAAGGTCTAAACAACCATAAACAATTGTATTTACACTTTTGCATTTAAAGTTGGAAATAAGCAACATACAACCTTTTTATGTGTGGAAAATGCTTTTCACAGAAAGAGAATCACCTTTTGACGACAATGTGTTTCTAAGCATAAACATTGTTTTTTGTGTTAAAAACGATGGTGCTTCACCAGTTGATGTTGTTATAAGGTCTAAACAAACATTAAAAAGTTCAGTTACACTTTTGCATTTAAAGTTGGAAATAAGCAACATACAACCTTTTTATGTGTGGAAAATGCTTTTCACAGAAAGAATCACCTTTTGACGACAATGTGTTTCTAAGCATAAACATTGTTTTTTGTGTTAAAAACGATGGTGCTTCACCAGTTGATGTTGTTATAAGGTCTAAACAAACATTAAAAAGTTCAGTTACACTTTTCCATTTAAAGTGGACATTGAGCAACATACCGCTTATTTTATGTGTGGAAAATGCTTTTCACAGAGAGAGAATCACCTTTTGACCACAATGTGTTTCTAAGCATAAACATTGTTTTTTGTGTTAAAAACGATGGTGCTTCACCAGTTGATGTTGTTATAAGGTCTAAACAACCATTAACAAGTTCAGTTACACTTTTGCATTTAAAGTTGGAAATAAGCAACATACAACCTTTTTATGTGCGGAAAATGCTTTTCACAGAAAGAGAATCACCTTTTGACCACAATGTGTTTCTAAGCATAAACATTGTTTTTTGTGTTAAAAACGATGGTGCTTCACCAGTTGATGTTGTTATAAGGTCTAAACAAACATTAAAAAGTTCAGTTACACTTTTCCATTTAAAGTGGACATTGAGCAACATACCGCTTATTTTATGTGTGGAAAATTCTTTTCACAGAGAGAGAATCATCTTTTGACCACAATCTGCATAATCATGTTTATTTTGTGTTAAAAACGATGGTGCTTCACCAGTTGATGTTGTTATAAGGTCTAAACAAACATTAAAAAGTTCAGTTACACTTTTCCATTTAAAGTGGACATTGAGCAACATACCGCTTATTTTATGTGCGGAAAATGCTTTTCACAGAGAGAATCACCTTTTGACCACAATGTGTTTCTAAGCATAAACATTGTTTTTTGTGTTAAAAACGATGGTGCTTCACCAGTTGATGTTGTTATAAGGTCTAAACAAACATTAAAAAGTTCAGTTACACTTTTCCATTTAAAGTGGACATTGAGCAACATACCGCTTATTTTATATGCGGAAAATGCTTTTCACAGAGAGAGAATCACCTTTTGACCACAATGTGTTTCTAAGCATAAACATTGTTTTTTGTGTTAAAAACGATGGTGCTTCACCAGTTGATGTTGTTATAAGGTCTAAACAAACATTAAAAAGTTCAGTTACACTTTTCCATTTAAAGTGGACATTGAGCAACATACCGCTTATTTTATGTGCGGAAAATGCTTTTCACAGAGAGAGAATCACCTTTTGACCACAATGTGTTTCTAAGCATAAACATTGTTTTTTGTGTTAAAAACGATGGTGCTTCACCAGTTGATGTTGTTATAAGGTCTAAACAAACATTAAAAAGTTCAGTTACACTTTTCCATTTAAAGTGGACATTGAGCAACATACCGCTTATTTTATGTGCGGAAAATGCTTTTCACAGAGAGAGAATCACCTTTTGACCACAATGTGTTTCTAAGCATAAACATTGTTTTTTTGTGTTAAAAACGATGGTGCTTCACCAGTTGATGTTGTTATAAGGTCTAAACAAACATTAAAAAGTTCAGTTACACTTTTCCATTTAAAGTGGACATTGAGCAACATACCGCTTATTTTATGTGCGGAAAATGCTTTTCACAGAGAGAGAATCACCTTTTGACCACAATGTGTTTCTAAGCATAAACATTGTTTTTTGTGTTAAAAACGATGGTGCTTCACCAGTTGATGTTGTTATAAGGTCTAAACAAACATTAAAAAGTTCAGTTACACTTTTCCATTTAAAGTGGACATTGAGCAACATACCGCTTATTTTATGTGCGGAAAATGCTTTTCACAGAAAGAGAATCACCTTTTGACCACAATGTGTTTCTAAGCATAAACATTGTTTTTTGTGTTAAAAACGATGGTGCTTCACCAGTTGATGTTGTTATAAGGTCTAAACAAACATTAAAACGTTCAGTTACACTTTTCCATTTAAAGTGGACATTGAGCAACATACCGCTTATTTTATGTGCGGAAAATGCTTTTCACAGAGAGAGAATCACCTTTTGACCACAATGTGTTTCTAAGCATAAACA
Source organism: Lota lota (assembly GCA_026745465.1). Lineage (NCBI taxonomy): Eukaryota > Metazoa > Chordata > Actinopteri > Gadiformes > Lotidae > Lota > Lota lota. The sequence continues at coordinate 782,843 of JACYXH010000057.1, read as the reverse complement.
TTGTTTTTTGTGTTAAAAACGATGGTGCTTCACCAGTTGATGTTGTTATAAGGTCTAAACAAACATTAAAAAGTTCAGTTACACTTTTCCATTTAAAGTGGACATTGAGCAACATACCGCTTATTTTATGTGCGGAAAATGCTTTTCACAGAGAGAGAATCACCTTTTGACCACAATGTGTTTCTAAGCATAAACATTGTTTTTTGTGTTAAAAACGATGGTGCTTCACCAGTTGATGTTGTTATAAGGTCTAAACAACCATAAACAATTGTATTTACACTTTTGCATTTAAAGTTGGAAATAAGCAACATACAACCTTTTTATGTGTGGAAAATGCTTTTCACAGAAAGAGAATCACCTTTTGACGACAATGTGTTTCTAAGCATAAACATTGTTTTTTGTGTTACAAACGATGGTGCTTCACCAGTTGATGTTGTTATAAGGTCTAAACAACCATAAACAATTGTATTTACACTTTTGCATTTAAAGTTGGAAATAAGCAACATACAACCTTTTTATGTGCGGAAAATGCTTTTCACAGAAAGAGAATCACCTTTTGACCACAATGTGTTTCTAAGCATAAACATTGTTTTTTGTGTTAAAAACGATGGTGCTCCACCAGTATATGTTGTTATAAGGTCTAAACAACCATTAACAAGTTCAGTTACACTTTTCCATTTAAAGTGGACATTGAGCAACATACCGCTTATTTTATGTTCGGAAAATGCTTTTCACAGAGAGAGAATCACCTTTTGACCACAATGTGTTTCTAAGCATAAACATTGTTTTTTGTGTTAAAAACGATGGTGCTTCACCAGTTGATGTTGTTATAAGGTCTAAACAAACATTAAAAAGTTCAGTTACACTTTTCCATTTAAAGTGGACATTGAGCAACATACCGCTTATTTTATGTGCGGAAAATGCTTTTCACAGAGAGAGAATCACCTTTTGACCACAATGTGTTTCTAAGCATAAACATTGTTTTTTGTGTTAAAAACGATGGTGCTTCACCAGTTGATGTTGTTATAAGGTCTAAACAACATTAACAAGTTCAGTTACACTTTTCCATTTAAAGTGGACATTGAGCAACATACCGCTTATTTTATGTGCGGAAAATGCTTTTCACAGAGAGAGAATCACCTTTTGACCACAATGTGTTTCTAAGCATAAACATTGTTTTTTGTGTTAAAAACGATGGTGCTTCACCAGTTGATGTTGTTATAAGGTCTAAACAAACATTAAAAAGTTCAGTTACACTTTTCCATTTAAAGTGGACATTGAGCAACATACCGCTTATTTTATGTGTGGAAAATGCTTTTCACAGAGAGAGAATCATCTTTTGACCACAATCTGCATAATCATGTTTATTTTGTTTTAAAAACGATGGTGCTCCACCAGTATATGTTGTTATAAGGTCTAAACAACCATTAACAAGTTCAGTTACACTTTTCCATTTAAAGTGGACATTGAGCAACATACCGCTTATTTCATGTGCGGAAAATGCTTTTCACAGAGAGAGAATCAACTTTTGACCACAATGTGTTTCTAAGCATAAACATTGTTTTTTGTGTTAAAAACGATGGTGCTTCACCAGTTGATGTTGTTATAAGGTCTAAACAACCATTAAAAAGTTCAGTTACACTTTTCCATTTAAAGTGGACATTGAGCAACATACCGCTTATTTTATGTGCGGAAAATGCTTTTCACAGAGAGAATCACCTTTTGACCACAATGTGTTTCTAAGCATAAACATTGTTTTTTGTGTTAAAAACGATGGTGCTTCACCAGTTGATGTTGTTATAAGGTCTAAACAAACATTAAAAAGTTCAGTTACACTTTTCCATTTAAAGTGGACATTGAGCAACATACCGCTTATTTTATGTGCGGAAAATGCTTTTCACAGAGAGAGAATCACCTTTTGACCACAATGTGTTTCTAAGCATAAACATTGTTTTTTGTGTTAAAAACGATGGTGCTTCACCAGTTGATGTTGTTATAAGGTCTAAATAAACATTAAAAAGTTCAGTTACACTTTTCCATTTAAAGTGGACATTGAGCAACATACCGCTTATTTTATATGCGGAAAATGCTTTTCATAGCGAGAGAATCACCTTTTGACCACAATCTGCATAAACATGTTTTTTTGTTTTAAAAACGATGGTGCTTCACCAGTTGATGTTGTTATAAGGTCTAAACAACCATTAACAAGTTCAGTTACACTTTTCCATTTAAAGTGGACATTGAGCAACATACCGCTTATTTATGTGCGGAAAATGCTTTTCACAGAAGAGAATCACCTTTTGACCACAATGTGTTTCTAAGCATAAACATTGTTTTTTGTGTTAAAAACGATGGTGCTTCACCAGTTGATGTTGTTATAAGGTCTAAACAAACATTAAAAAGTTCAGTTACACTTTTCCATTTAAAGTGGACATTGAGCAACATACCGCTTATTTTATGTGCGGAAAATGCTTTTCACAGAAGAGAACCACCTTTTGACCACAATGTGTTTCTAAGCATAAACATTGTTTTTTGTGTTAAAAACGATGGTGCTTCACCAGTTGATGTTGTTATAAGGTCTAAACAAACATTAAAAAGTTCAGTTACACTTTTCCATTTAAAGTGGACATTGAGCAACATACCGCTTATTTTATGTGTGGAAAATGCTTTTCACAGAGAGAGAATCACCTTTTGACCACAATGTGTTTCTAAGCATAAACATTGTTTTTTGTGTTAAAAACGATGGTGCTTCACCAGTTGATGTTGTTATAAGGTCTAAACAACCATTAACAAGTTCAGTTACACTTTTCCATTTAAAGTGGACATTGAGCAACATACCGCTTATTTTATGTGCGGAAAATGCTTTTCACAGAAAGAGAACCACCTTTTGACCACAATGTGTTTCTAAGCATAAACATTGTTTTTTGTGTTAAAAACGATGGTGCTTCACCAGTTGATGTTGTTATAAGGTCTAAACAAACATTAAAAAGTTCAGTTACACTTTTCCATTTAAAGTGGACATTGAGCAACATACCGCTTATTTTATGTGTGGAAAATGCTTTTCACAGAGAGAGAATCATCTTTTGACCACAATCTGCATAATCATGTTTATTTTGTTTTAAAAACGATGGTGCTCCACCAGTATATGTTGTTATAAGGTCTAAATAACCATTAACAAGTTCAGTTACACTTTTCCATTTAAAGTGGACATTGAGCAACATACCGCTTATTTTATGTGCGGAAAATGCTTTTCACAGAGAGAGAATCACCTTTTGACCACAATGTGTTTCTAAGCATAAACATTGTTTTTTGTGTTAAAAACGATGGTGCTTCACCAGTTGATGTTGTTATAAGGTCTAAACAAACATTAAAAAGTTCAGTTACACTTTTCCATTTAAAGTGGACATTGAGCAACATACCGCTTATTTTATGTGCGGAAAATGCTTTTCACAGAGAGAATCACCTTTTGACCACAATGTGTTTCTAAGCATAAACATTGTTTTTTGTGTTAAAAACGATGGTGCTTCACCAGTTGATGTTGTTATAAGGTCTAAACAAACATTAAAAAGTTCAGTTACACTTTTCCATTTAAAGTGGACATTGAGCAACATACCGCTTATTTTATGTGTGGAAAATGCTTTTCACAGAGAGAGAATCACCTTTTGACCACAATGTGTTTCTAAGCATAAACATTGTTTTTTGTGTTAAAAACGATGGTGCTTCACCAGTTGATGTTGTTATAAGGTCTAAACAACTATTAAAAGGTTCAGTTACACTTTTCCATTTAAAGTGGACATTGAGCAACATACCGCTTATTTTATGTGCGGAAAATGCTTTTCACAGAGAGAGAATCACCTTTTGACCACAATGTGTTTCTAAGCATAAACATTGTTTTTTGTGTTAAAAACGATGGTGCTTCACCAGTTGATGTTGTTATAAGGTCTCAACAACATTTAACAAGTTCAGCTACACTTTTCCATTTAAAGTGGGAAATAAGCAACATACCACCTTTTTATGTGCAGAAAATGCTTTTCACAGAGAGAGAATCACCTTTTGACCACAATGTGTTTCTAAGCATAAACATTGTTTTTTGTGTTAAAAACGATGGTGCTTCACCAGTTGATGTTGTTATAAGGTCTAAACAAACATTAAAAAGTTCAGTTACACTTTTCCATTTAAAGTGGACATTGAGCAACATACCGCTTATTTTATGTGCGGAAAATGCTTTTCACAGAGAGAGAATCACCTTTTGACCACAATGTGTTTCTAAGCATAAACATTGTTTATTGTGTTAAAAACGATGGTGCTTCACCAGTTGATGTTGTTATAAGGTCTCAACAACATTAACAAGTTCAGTTACACTTTTCCATTTAAAGTGGACATTGAGCAACAAACCGCTTATTTTATGTGCGGAAAATGCTTTTCACAGAGAGAGAATCACCTTTTGACCACAATGTGTTTCTAAGCATAAACATTGTTTTTTGTGTTAAAAACGATGGTGCTTCACCAGTTGATGTTGTTATAAGGTCTAAATAAACATTAAAAAGTTCAGTTACACTTTTCCATTTAAAGTGGACATTGAGCAACATACCGCTTATTTTATGTGTGGAAAATGCTTTTCACAGAGAGAGAATCATCTTTTGACCACAATCTGCATAATCATGTTTATTTTGTTTTAAAAACGATGGTGCTCCACCAGTATATGTTGTTATAAGGTCTAAATAACCATTAACAAGTTCAGTTACACTTTTCCATTTAAAGTGGACATTGAGCAACATACCGCTTATTTCATGTGCGGAAAATGCTTTTCACAGAGAGAGAATCAACTTTTGACCACAATGTGTTTCTAAACATAAACATTGTTTTTTGTGTTAAAAACGATGGTGCTTCACCAGTTGATGTTGTTATAAGGTCTAAACAACCATTAAAAAGTTCAGTTACACTTTTCCATTTAAAGTGGACATTGAGCAACATACCGCTTATTTATGTGCGGAAAATGCTTTTCACAGAGAGAGAATCACCTTTTGACCACAATGTGTTTCTAAGCATAAACATTGTTTTTTGTGTTAAAAACGATGGTGCTTCACCAGTTGATGTTGTTATAAGGTCTAAACAAACATTAAAAAGTTCAGTTACACTTTTCCATTTAAAGTGGACATTGAGCAACATACCGCTTATTTTATGTGCGGAAAATGCTTTTCACAGAAGAGAATCACCTTTTGACCACAATGTGTTTCTAGCATAATCATTGTTTTTTTGTGTTAAAAACGATGGTGCTTCACCAGTTGATGTTGTTATAAGGTCTAAACAAACATTAAAAAGTTCAGTTACACTTTTCCATTTAAAGTGGACATTGAGCAACATACCGCTTATTTTATGTGCGGAAAATGCTTTTCATAGCGAGAGAATCACCTTTTGACCAAAATCGCATAAACATTGTTTTTTTTGTTTAAAAACGATGGTGCTTCACCAGTTGATGTTGTTATAAGGTCTAAACAACCATTAACAATTGTATTTACACTTTTGCATTTAAAGTTGGAAATTGAGCAACATACACCTTTTTTATGTGTGGAAAATGCTTTTCACAGAAAGAGAATCACCTTTTGACCACAATGTGTTTCTAAGCATAAACATTGTTTTTTGTGTTAAAAACGATGGTGCTTCACCAGTATATGTTGTTATAAGGTCTAAACAAACATTAAAAAGTTCAGTTACACTTTTCCATTTAAAGTGGACATTGAGCAACATACCGCTTATTTTATGTGCGGAAAATGCTTTTCACAGAAGAGAATCACCTTTTGACCACAATGTGTTTCTAAGCATAAACATTGTTTTTTGTGTTAAAAACGATGGTGCTTCACCAGTTGATGTTGTTATAAGGTCTAAACAAACATTAAAACGTTCAGTTACACTTTTCCATTTAAAGTGGACATTGAGCAACATACCGCTTATTTTATGTGCGGAAAATGCTTTTCACAGAAGAGAATCACCTTTTGACCACAATGTGTTTCTAAGCATAAACATTGTTTTTTGTGTTAAAAACGATGGTGCTTCACCAGTTGATGTTGTTATAAGGTCTAAACAAACATTAAAAAGTTCAGTTACACTTTTCCATTTAAAGTGGACATTGAGCAACATACCGCTTATTTTATGTGTGGAAAATGCTTTTCACAGAGAGAGAATCACCTTTTGACCACAATGTGTTTCTAAGCATAAACATTGTTTTTTGTGTTAAAAACGATGGTGCTTCACCAGTTGATGTTGTTATAAGGTCTAAACAACCATTAAAAAGTTCAGTTACACTTTTCCATTTAAAGTGGACATTGAGCAACATACCGCTTATTTTATGTGCGGAAAATGCTTTTCACAGAGAGAGAATCACCTTTTGACCACAATGTGTTTCTAAGCATAAACATTGTTTTTTGTGTTAAAAACGATGGTGCTTCACCAGTTGATGTTGTTATAAGGTCTAAACAACCATAAACAATTGTCATTTACACTTTTGCATTTAAAGTTGGAAATAAGCAACATACAACCTTTTTATGTGTGGAAAATGCTTTTCACAGAGAGAGAATCACCTTTTGACGACAATGTGTTTCTAAGCATAAACATTGTTTTTTGTGTTACAAACGATGGTGCTTCACCAGTTGATGTTGTTATAAGGTCTAAACAACCATAAACAATTGTATTTACACTTTTGCATTTAAAGTTGGAAATAAGCAACATACAACCTTTTTATGTGCGGAAAATGCTTTTCACAGAAAGAGAATCACCTTTTGACCACAATGTGTTTCTAAGCATAAACATTGTTTTTTGTGTTAAAAACGATGGTGCTCCACCAGTATATGTTGTTATAAGGTCTAAACAACCATTAACAAGTTCAGTTACACTTTTCCATTTAAAGTGGGAAATAAGCAACATACCACCTTTTTATGTGCAGAAAATGCTTTTCACAGAGAGAGAATCACCTTTTGACCACAATGTGTTTCTAAGCATAAACATTGTTTTTTGTGTTAAAAACGATGGTGCTTCACCAGTTGATGTTGTTATAAGGTCTAAACAAACATTAAAAAGTTCAGTTACACTTTTCCATTTAAAGTGGACATTGAGCAACATACCGCTTATTTTATGTGCGGAAAATGCTTTTCACAGAGAGAGAATCACCTTTTGACCACAATGTGTTTCTAAGCATAAACATTGTTTATTGTGTTAAAAACGATGGTGCTTCACCAGTTGATGTTGTTATAAGGTCTAAACAACCATTAACAAGTTCAGTTACACTTTTCCATTTAAAGTGGACATTGAAACAAACCGCTTATTTTATGTGCGGAAAATGCTTTTCACAGAAAGAGAACCACCTTTTGGCCACAATGTGTTTCTAAGCATAAACATTGTTTTTTGTGTTAAAAACGATGGTGCTTCACCAGTTGATGTTGTTATAAGGTCTAAATAAACATTAAAAAGTTCAGTTACACTTTTCCATTTAAAGTGGACATTGAGCAACATACCGCTTATTTTATGTGTGGAAAATGCTTTTCACAGAGAGAGAATCATCTTTTGACCACAATCTGCATAATCATGTTTATTTTGTTTTAAAAACGATGGTGCTCCACCAGTATATGTTGTTATAAGGTCTAAATAACCATTAACAAGTTCAGTTACACTTTTCCATTTAAAGTGGACATTGAGCAACATACCGCTTATTTCATGTGCGGAAAATGCTTTTCACAGAGAGAGAATCAACTTTTGACCACAATGTGTTTCTAAACATAAACATTGTTTTTTGTGTTAAAAACGATGGTGCTTCACCAGTTGATGTTGTTATAAGGTCTAAACAACCATTAAAAAGTTCAGTTACACTTTTCCATTTAAAGTGGACATTGAGCAACATACCGCTTATTTTATGTGCGGAAAATGCTTTTCACAGAAAGAGAACCACCTTTTGACCACAATGTGTTTCTAAGCATAAACATTGTTTTTTGTGTTAAAAACGATGGTGCTTCACCAGTTTATGTTGTTATAAGGTCTAAACAAACATTAAAAAGTTCAGTTACACTTTTCCATTTAAAGTGGACATTGAGCAACATACCGCTTATTTTATGTGCGGAAAATGCTTTTCACAGAAAGAGAACCACCTTTTGACCACAATGTGTTTCTAAGCATAAACATTGTTTTTTGTGTTAAAAACGATGGTGCTTCACCAGTTGATGTTGTTATAAGGTCTAAACAAACATTAAAAAGTTCAGTTACACTTTTCCATTTAAAGTGGACATTGAGCAACATACCGCTTATTTTATGTGCGGAAAATGCTTTTCACAGAGAGAGAATCACCTTTTGACCACAATGTGTTTCTAAGCATAAACATTGTTTTTTGTGTTAAAAACGATGGTGCTTCACCAGTTGATGTTGTTATAAGGTCTAAACAAACATTAAAAAGTTCAGTTACACTTTTCCATTTAAAGTGGACATTGAGCAACATACCGCTTATTTTATGTGCGGAAAATGCTTTTCACAGAGAGAGAATCACCTTTTGACCACAATGTGTTTCTAAGCATAAACATTGTTTTTTGTGTTAAAAACGATGGTGCTTCACCAGTTGATGTTGTTATAAGGTCTAAACAAACATTAAAAAGTTCAGTTACACTTTTCCATTTAAAGTGGACATTGAGCAACATACCGCTTATTTTATGTGCGGAAAATGCTTTTCACAGAAGAGAATCACCTTTTGACCACAATGTGTTTCTAAGCATAAACATTGTTTTTTGTGTTAAAAACGATGGTGCTTCACCAGTTGATGTTGTTATAAGGTCTAAACAAACATTAAAAAGTTCAGTTACACTTTTCCATTTAAAGTGGACATTGAGCAACATACCGCTTATTTTATGTGCGGAAAATGCTTTTCACAGAGAGAGAATCACCTTTTGACCACAATGTGTTTCTAAGCATAAACATTGTTTTTTGTGTTAAAAACGATGGTGCTTCACCAGTTGATGTTGTTATAAGGTCTAAACAACCATTAAAAAGTTCAGTTACACTTTTCCATTTAAAGTGGACATTGAGCAACATACCGCTTATTTTATGTGCGGAAAATGCTTTTCACAGAGAGAGAATCACCTTTTGACCACAATGTGTTTCTAAGCATAAACATTGTTTTTTGTGTTAAAAACGATGGTGCTTCACCAGTTGATGTTGTTATAAGGTCTAAACAACATTAAAAAGTTCAGTTACACTTTTCCATTTAAAGTGGACATTGAGCAACATACCGCTTATTTTATGTGCGGAAAATGCTTTTCACAGAGAGAGAATCACCTTTTGACCACAATGTGTTTCTAAGCATAAACATTGTTTTTTGTGTTAAAAACGATGGTGCTTCACCAGTTGATGTTGTTATAAGGTCTAAACAAACATTAAAAAGTTCAGTTACACTTTTCCATTTAAAGTGGACATTGAGCAACATACCGCTTATTTTATGTGCGGAAAATGCTTTTCACAGAGAGAGAATCACCTTTTGACCACAATGTGTTTCTAAGCATAAACATTGTTTTTTGTGTTAAAAACGATGGTGCTTCACCAGTTGATGTTGTTATAAGGTCTAAACAAACATTAAAAAGTTCAGTTACACTTTTCCATTTAAAGTGGACATTGAGCAACATACCGCTTATTTTATGTGCGGAAAATGCTTTTCACAGAGAGAGAATCACCTTTTGACCACAATGTGTTTCTAAGCATAAACATTGTTTTTTTGTGTTAAAAACGATGGTGCTTCACCAGTTGATGTTGTTATAAGGTCTAAACAAACATTAAAAAGTTCAGTTACACTTTTCCATTTAAAGTGGACATTGAGCAACATACCGCTTATTTTATGTGCGGAAAATGCTTTTCACAGAGAGAGAATCACCTTTTGACCACAATGTGTTTCTAAGCATAAACATTGTTTTTTGTGTTAAAAACGATGGTGCTTCACCAGTTGATGTTGTTATAAGGTCTAAACAACCATTAAAAAGTTCAGTTACACTTTTCCATTTAAAGTGGACATTGAGCAACATACCGCTTATTTTATGTGCGGAAAATGCTTTTCACAGAAAGAGAATCACCTTTTGACCACAATGTGTTTCTAAGCATAAACATTGTTTTTTGTGTTAAAAACGATGGTGCTTCACCAGTTGATGTTGTTATAAGGTCTAAACAAACATTAAAAAGTTCAGTTACACTTTTCCATTTAAAGTGGACATTGAGCAACATACCGCTTATTTTATGTGCGGAAAATGCTTTTCACAGAGAGAGAATCACCTTTTGACCACAATGTGTTTCTAAGCATAAACATTGTTTTTTGTGTTAAAAACGATGGTGCTTCACCAGTTGATGTTGTTATAAGGTCTAAACAACCATTAACAAGTTCAGTTACACTTTTCCATTTAAAGTGGACATTGAGCAACATACCGCTTATTTTATGTGCGGAAAATGCTTTTCACAGAAAGAGAACCACCTTTTGACCACAATGTGTTTCTAAGCATAAACATTGTTTTTTGTGTTAAAAACGATGGTGCTTCACCAGTTGATGTTGTTATAAGGTCTAAACAAACATTAAAAAGTTCAGTTACACTTTTCCATTTAAAGTGGACATTGAGCAACATACCGCTTATTTTATGTGTGGAAAATGCTTTTCACAGAGAGAGAATCATCTTTTGACCACAATCTGCATAATCATGTTTATTTTGTTTTAAAAACGATGGTGCTCCACCAGTATATGTTGTTATAAGGTCTAAACAAACATTAAAAAGTTCAGTTACACTTTTCCATTTAAAGTGGACATTGAGCAACATACCGCTTATTTTATGTGCGGAAAATGCTTTTCACAGTGAGAGAATCAACTTTTGACCACAATGTGTTTCTAAGCATAAACATTGTTTTTTGTGTTAAAAACGATGGTGCTTCACCAGTTGATGTTGTTATAAGGTCTAAACAAACATTAAAAAGTTCAGTTACACTTTTCCATTTAAAGTGGACATTGAGCAACATACCGCTTATTTTATGTGCGGAAAATGCTTTTCACAGAAAGAGAACCACCTTTTGACCACAATGTGTTTCTAAGCATAAACATTGTTTTTTGTGTTAAAAACGATGGTGCTTCACCAGTTGATGTTGTTATAAGGTCTAAACAAACATTAAAAAGTTCAGTTACACTTTTCCATTTAAAGTGGACATTGAGCAACATACCGCTTATTTTATGTGCGGAAAATGCTTTTCACAGAGAGAGAATCACCTTTTGACCACAATGTGTTTCTAAGCATAAACATTGTTTTTTGTGTTAAAAACGATGGTGCTTCACCAGTTGATGTTGTTATAAGGTCTAAACAAACATTAAAAAGTTCAGTTACACTTTTCCATTTAAAGTGGACATTGAGCAACATACCGCTTATTTTATGTGCGGAAAATGCTTTTCACAGAGAGAGAATCACCTTTTGACCACAATGTGTTTCTAAGCATAAACATTGTTTTTTGTGTTAAAAACGATGGTGCTTCACCAGTTGATGTTGTTATAAGGTCTAAACAAACATTAAAAAGTTCAGTTACACTTTTCCATTTAAAGTGGACATTGAGCAACATACCGCTTATTTTATGTGCGGAAAATGCTTTTCACAGAGAGAGAATCACCTTTTGACCACAATGTGTTTCTAAGCATAAACATTGTTTTTTGTGTTAAAAACGATGGTGCTTCACCAGTTGATGTTGTTATAAGGTCTAAACAAACATTAAAAAGTTCAGTTACACTTTTCCATTTAAAGTGGACATTGAGCAACATACCGCTTATTTTATGTGCGGAAAATGCTTTTCACAGAGAGAATCACCTTTTGACCACAATGTGTTTCTAAGCATAAACATTGTTTTTTGTGTTAAAAACGATGGTGCTTCACCAGTTGATGTTGTTATAAGGTCTAAACAAACATTAAAAAGTTCAGTTACACTTTTCCATTTAAAGTGGACATTGAGCAACATACCGCTTATTTTATGTGCTGGAAAATGCTTTTCACAGAGAGAGAATCATCTTTTGACCACAATGTGTTTCTAAGCATAAACATGTTTATTTTGTGTTAAAAACGATGGTGCTTCACCAGTTGATGTTGTTATAAGGTCTAAACAAACATTAAAAAGTTCAGTTACACTTTTCCATTTAAAGTGGACATTGAGCAACATACCGCTTATTTCATGTGCGGAAAATGCTTTTCACAGAGAGAGAATCAACTTTTGACCACAATGTGTTTCTAAGCATAAACATTGTTTTTTGTGTTAAAAACGATGGTGCTTCACCAGTTGATGTTGTTATAAGGTCTAAACAACCATTAAAAAGTTCAGTTACACTTTTCCATTTAAAGTGGACATTGAGCAACATACCGCTTATTTTATGTGCGGAAAATGCTTTTCACAGAAAGAGAACCACCTTTTGACCACAATGTGTTTCTAAGCATAAACATTGTTTTTTGTGTTAAAAACGATGGTGCTTCACCAGTTTATGTTGTTATAAGGTCTAAACAAACATTAAAAAGTTCAGTTACACTTTTCCATTTAAAGTGGACATTGAGCAACATACCGCTTATTTTATGTGCGGAAAATGCTTTTCACAGAGAGAGAATCACCTTTTGACCACAATGTGTTTCTAAGCATAAACATTGTTTTTTGTGTTAAAAACGATGGTGCTTCACCAGTTGATGTTGTTATAAGGTCTAAACAAACATTAAAACGTTCAGTTACACTTTTCTATTTAAAGTGGACATTGAGCAACATACCGCTTATTTTATGTGTGGAAAATGCTTTTCACAGAGAGAGAATCATCTTTTGACCACAATCTGCATAATCATGTTTATTTTGTTTTAAAAACGATGGTGCTCCAACAGTATATGTTGTTATAAGGTCTAAACAAACATTAAAAAGTTCAGTTACACTTTTCCATTTAAAGTGGACATTGAGCAACATACCGCTTATTTTATGTGCGGAAAATGCTTTTCACAGAGAGAGAATCACCTTTTGACCACAATGTGTTTCTAAGCATAAACATTGTTTTTTGTGTTAAAAACGATGGTGCTTCACCAGTTGATGCTGTTATAAGGTCTAAACAACTATTAAAAAGTTCAGTTACACTTTTCCATTTAAAGTGGACATTGAGCAACATACCGCTTATTTTATGTGCGGAAAATGCTTTTCACAGAGAGAGAATCACCTTTTGACCACAATGTGTTTCTAAGCATAAACATTGTTTTTTGTGTTAAAAACGATGGTGCTTCACCAGTTGATGTTGTTATAAGGTCTAAACAACATTAAAAAGTTCAGTTACACTTTTCCATTTAAAGTGGACATTGAGCAACATACCGCCTTTTTATGTGCAGGAAAATGCTTTTCACAGAGAGAGAATCACCTTTTGACCACAATGTGTTTCTAAGCATAAACATTGTTTTTTGTGTTAAAAACGATGGTGCTTCACCAGTTGATGTTGTTATAAGGTCTAAACAAACATTAAAAAGTTCAGTTACACTTTTCCATTTAAAGTGGACATTGAGCAACATACCGCTTATTTTATGTGCGGAAAATGCTTTTCACAGAGAGAGAATCACCTTTTGACCACAATGTGTTTCTAAGCATAAACATTGTTTTTTGTGTTAAAAACGATGGTGCTTCACCAGTTGATGTTGTTATAAGGTCTAAACAACCATTAAAAAGTTCAGTTACACTTTTCCATTTAAAGTGGACATTGAGCAACATACCGCTTATTTTATGTGCGGAAAATGCTTTTCACAGAAAGAGAACCACCTTTTGACCACAATGTGTTTCTAAGCATAAACATTGTTTTTTGTGTTAAAAACGATGGTTCGATTCACCAGTTCACCAGTTGATGTTTATAAAACTAAATAAAATTTAACACTTTTTTGTTCATTCACTTTTTCATTTTTTTCGAAAAAAATTTTAAAATGTGTTTCTAAGCATAAACATTTTTCGATTGCTTCAAAATATTTAATAAACATAAAAAAAATTATTGTGTTGTATATGGTCTGAAAAACAATTTAAAAAAAGAGAATTCAGTTACACTTTTTTTTTTAAACATAGCAACATTTTGTTTAAATTTTTTAAAAAAGAGAAATTTTTTTGTTTTTTTTTATTATAAAAAGTTATTACGATTTTAAAAACATTGAAACATATATTTATTTATTCTAAAAAAAAAAATTATAACTTTTTTTTTTTATTTAAAAAATATTTATTTTTTTTAAAAAAAAAATAAGTAAAGTATAAAAAACATAAAAAAAAAAACATTTATTTTTCATTTAAAATGTTATATTAAAAAACATTAAAAATTTTTTAAAAAATTAAACATTTCATTTTATTAAAATGTTTTAAAAATAAAAAAATCAAACATATAAAAATTTTAAAATTAAAAATAAAAAAAAAATAAATTATTAAATTTTTAAAAAAATAAAATTAACTTTTTTAAATAACATAAAAAAAAAAATTTTGACAAATGTGTTTTAAGCATAAAAAAATATTTTTTGTGTTAAAAAATTTTAATATTAAATAAACAATTTATTGTGTTAAAAACCATTTTTATAATTAAAAAATTAAAATGTTATTTAAATCAAAAATAATTTAAAAATTGTTAACATATAAGCATTTTTATATTTAAAAATTCAACAGTATTTATAAAAATTAAAAAAATTAAAAAAATAAAAAACATAACATAAATAATAAAATTTTTGAGAGAGAGAAACCTTTTGACCACAATGTGTTTCTAAGCATAAACATTGTTTTTTGTGTTAAAACGATGGTGCTTCACCAGTTGATGCTGTTATAAGGTCTAAACAAACATTAAAATGTTCAGTTACACTTTTCCATTTAAAGTGGACATTGAGCAACATACCGCTTATTTTATGTGCAGAAAATGCTTTTCACAGAGAGAGAATCACCTTTTGACCACAATGTGTTTCTAAGCATAAACATTGTTTTTTGTGTTAAAAACGATGGTGCTTCACCAGTTGATGTTGTTATAAGGTCTAAACAACTATTAAAAAGTTCAGTTACACTTTTCCATTTAAAGTGGACATTGAGCAACATACCGCTTATTTTATGTGCGGAAAATGCTTTTCACAGAGAGAGAATCACCTTTTGACCACAATGTGTTTCTAAGCATAAACATTGTTTTTTGTGTTAAAAACGATGGTGCTTCACCAGTTGATGTTGTTATAAGGTCTCAACAACATTTAACAAGTTCAGCTACACTTTTCCATTTAAAGTGGGAAATAAGCAACATACCACCTTTTTATGTGCAGAAAATGCTTTTCACAGAGAGAGAATCACCTTTTGACCACAATGTGTTTCTAAGCATAAACATTGTTTTTTGTGTTAAAAACGATGGTGCTTCACCAGTTGATGTTGTTATAAGGTCTAAACAAACATTAAAAAGTTCAGTTACACTTTTCCATTTAAAGTGGACATTGAGCAACATACCGCTTATTTTATGTGCGGAAAATGCTTTTCACAGAGAGAGAATCACCTTTTGACCACAATGTGTTTCTAAGCATAAACATTGTTTATTGTGTTAAAAACGATGGTGCTTCACCAGTTGATGTTGTTATAAGGTCTAAACAACCATTAACAAGTTCAGTTACACTTTTCCATTTAAAGTGGACATTGAAACAAACCGCTTATTTTATGTGCGGAAAATGCTTTTCACAGAAAGAGAACCACCTTTTGGCCACAATGTGTTTCTAAGCATAAACATTGTTTTTTGTGTTAAAAACGATGGTGCTTCACCAGTTGATGTTGTTATAAGGTCTAAATAAACATTAAAAAGTTCAGTTACACTTTTCCATTTAAAGTGGACATTGAGCAACATACCGCTTATTTCATGTGCGGAAAATGCTTTTCACAGAGAGAATCAACTTTTGACCACAATGTGTTTCTAAACATAAACATTGTTTTTTGTGTTAAAAACGATGGTGCTTCACAAGTTGATGTTGTTATAAGGTCTACACAACCATTAAAAAGTTCAGTTACACTTTTCCATTTAAAGTGGACATTGAGCAACATACCGCTTATTTTATGCGCGGAAAATGCTTTTCACAGAAAGAGAACCACCTTTTGACCACAATGTGTTTCTAAGCATAAACATTGTTTTTTGTGTTAAAAACGATGGTGCTTCACCAGTTTATGTTGTTATAAGGTCTAAACAAACATTAAAAAGTTCAGTTACACTTTTCCATTTAAATTGGACATTGAGCAACATACCGCTTATTTTATGTGCGGAAAATGCTTTTCACAGAAAGAGAACCACCTTTTTGACCACAATGTGTTTCTAAGCATAAACATTGTTTTTTGTGTTAAAAACGATGGTGCTTCACCAGTTGATGTTGTTATAAGGTCTAAACAAACATTAAAACGTTCAGTTACACTTTTCTATTTAAAGTGGACATTGAGCAACATACCGCTTATTTTATGTGTGGAAAATGCTTTTCACAGAGAGAGAATCATCTTTTGACCACAATCTGCATAATCATGTTTATTTTGTTTTAAAAACGATGGTGCTCCAACAGTATATGTTGTTATAAGGTCTAAACAAACATTAAAAAGTTCAGTTACACTTTTCCATTTAAAGTGGACATTGAGCAACATACCGCTTATTTTATGTGCGGAAAATGCTTTTCACAGAGAGAGAATCACCTTTTGACCACAATGTGTTTCTAAGCATAAACATTGTTTTTTTGTGTTAAAAACGATGGTGCTTCACCAGTTGATGCTGTTATAAGGTCTAAACAAACATTAAAATGTTCAGTTACACTTTTCCATTTAAAGTGGACATTGAGCAACATACCGCTTATTTTATGTGCAGAAAATGCTTTTCACAGAGAGAGAATCACCTTTTGACCACAATGTGTTTCTAAGCATAAACATTGTTTTTTGTGTTAAAAACGATGGTGCTTCACCAGTTGATGTTGTTATAAGGTCTAAACAACTATTAAAAAGTTCAGTTACACTTTTCCATTTAAAGTGGACATTGAGCAACATACCGCTTATTTTATGTGCGGAAAATGCTTTTCACAGAGAGAGAATCACCTTTTGACCACAATGTGTTTCTAAGCATAAACATTGTTTTTTGTGTTAAAAACGATGGTGCTTCACCAGTTGATGTTGTTATAAGGTCTCAACAACATTTAACAAGTTCAGCTACACTTTTCCATTTAAAGTGGGAAATAAGCAACATACCACCTTTTTATGTGCAGAAAATGCTTTTCACAGAGAGAGAATCACCTTTTGACCACAATGTGTTTCTAAGCATAAACATTGTTTTTTGTGTTAAAAACGATGGTGCTTCACCAGTTGATGTTGTTATAAGGTCTAAACAAACATTAAAAAGTTCAGTTACACTTTTCCATTTAAAGTGGACATTGAGCAACATACCGCTTATTTTATGTGCGGAAAATGCTTTTCACAGAGAGAGAATCACCTTTTGACCACAATGTGTTTCTAAGCATAAACATTGTTTATTGTGTTAAAAACGATGGTGCTTCACCAGTTGATGTTGTTATAAGGTCTAAACAACCATTAACAAGTTCAGTTACACTTTTCCATTTAAAGTGGACATTGAAACAAACCGCTTATTTTATGTGCGGAAAATGCTTTTCACAGAAAGAGAACCACCTTTTGGCCACAATGTGTTTCTAAGCATAAACATTGTTTTTTGTGTTAAAAACGATGGTGCTTCACCAGTTGATGTTGTTATAAGGTCTAAATAAACATTAAAAAGTTCAGTTACACTTTTCCATTTAAAGTGGACATTGAGCAACATACCGCTTATTTTATGTGTGGAAAATGCTTTTCACAGAGAGAGAATCATCTTTTGACCACAATCTGCATAATCATGTTTATTTTGTTTTAAAAACGATGGTGCTCCACCAGTATATGTTGTTATAAGGTCTAAATAACCATTAACAAGTTCAGTTACACTTTTCCATTTAAAGTGGACATTGAGCAACATACCGCTTATTTCATGTGCGGAAAATGCTTTTCACAGAAAGAGAACCACCTTTTTGACCACAATGTGTTTCTAAGCATAAACATTGTTTTTTGTGTTAAAAACGATGGTGCTTCACCAGTTGATGTTGTTATAAGGTCTAAACAAACATTAAAACGTTCAGTTACACTTTTCTATTGAAAGTGGACATTGAGCAACATACCGCTTATTTTATGTGTGGAAAATGCTTTTCACAGAGAGAGAATTTCTTTTGACCACAATCTGCATAATCATGTTTATTTTGTTTTAAAAACGATGGTGCTCCAACAGTATATGTTGTTATAAGGTCTAAACAAACATTAAAAAGTTCAGTTACACTTTTCCATTTAAAGTGGACATTGAGCAACATACCGCTTATTTTATGTGCGGAAAATGCTTTTCACAGAGAGAGAATCACCTTTTGACCACAATGTGTTTCTAAGCATAAACATTGTTTTTTGTGTTAAAAACGATGGTGCTTCACCAGTTGATGCTGTTATAAGGTCTAAACAAACATTAAAATGTTCAGTTACACTTTTCCATTTAAAGTGGACATTGAGCAACATACCGCTTATTTTATGTGCAGAAAATGCTTTTCACAGAGAGAGAATCACCTTTTGACCACAATGTGTTTCTAAGCATAAACATTGTTTTTTGTGTTAAAAACGATGGTGCTTCACCAGTTGATGTTGTTATAAGGTCTAAACAACTATTAAAAAGTTCAGTTACACTTTTCCATTTATAGTGGACATTGAGCAACATACCGCTTATTTTATGTGCGGAAAATGCTTTTCACAGAGAGAGAATCACCTTTTGACCACAATGTGTTTCTAAGCATAAACATTGTTTTTTGTGTTAAAAACGATGGTGCTTCACCAGTTGATGTTGTTATAAGGTCTCAACAACATTTAACAAGTTCAGCTACACTTTTCCATTTAAAGTGGGAAATAAGCAACATACCACCTTTTTATGTGCAGAAAATGCTTTTCACAGAGAGAGAATCACCTTTTGACCACAATGTGTTTCTAAGCATAAACATTGTTTTTTGTGTTAAAAACGATGGTGCTTCACCAGTTGATGTTGTTATAAGGTCTCAACAACATTTAACAAGTTCAGCTACACTTTTCCATTTAAAGTGGGAAATAAGCAACATACCACCTTTTTATGTGCAGAAAATGCTTTTCACAGAGAGAGAATCACCTTTTGACCACAATGTGTTTCTAAGCATAAACATTGTTTTTTGTGTTAAAAACGATGGTGCTTCACCAGTTGATGTTGTTATAAGGTCTAAACAAACATTAAAAAGTTCAGTTACACTTTTCCATTTAAAGTGGACATTGAGCAACATACCGCTAATTTTATGTGCGGAAAATGCTTTTCACAGAGAGAGAATCACCTTTTGACCACAATGTGTTTCTAAGCATAAACATTGTTTATTGTGTTAAAAACGATGGTGCTTCACCAGTTGATGTTGTTATAAGGTCTAAACAACCATTAACAAGTTCAGTTACACTTTTCCATTTAAAGTGGACATTGAAACAAACCGCTTATTTTATGTGCGGAAAATGCTTTTCACAGAAAGAGAACCACCTTTTGGCCACAATGTGTTTCTAAGCATAAACATTGTTTTTTGTGTTAAAAACGATGGTGCTTCACCAGTTGATGTTGTTATAAGGTCTAAATAAACATTAAAAAGTTCATTTACACTTGTCCATTTAAAGTGGACATTGAGCAACATACCGCTTATTTTATGTGTGGAAAATGCTTTTCACAGAGAGAGAATCATCTTTCGACCACAATCTGCATAATCATGTTTATTTTGTTTTAAAAACGATGGTGCTCCACCAGTATATGTTGTTATAAGGTCTAAATAACCATTAACAAGTTCAGTTACACTTTTCCATTTAAAGTGGACATTGAGCAACATACCGCTTATTTCATGTGCGGAAAATGCTTTTCACAGAGAGAGAATCAACTTTTGACCACAATGTGTTTCTAAACATAAACATTGTTTTTTGTGTTAAAAACGATGGTGCTTCACCAGTTGATGTTGTTATAAGGTCTAAACAACCATTAAAAAGTTCAGTTACACTTTTCCATTTAAAGTGGACATTGAGCAACATACCGCTTATTTTATGTGCGGAAAATGCTTTTCACAGAAAGAGAACCACCTTTTGACCACAATGTGTTTCTAAGCATAAACATTGTTTTTTGTGTTAAAAACGATGGTGCTTCACCAGTTTATGTTGTTATAAGGTCTAAACAAACATTAAAAAGTTCAGTTACACTTTTCCATTTAAAGTGGACATTGAGCAACATACCGCTTATTTTATGTGCGGAAAATGCTTTTCACAGAGAGAGAATCACCTTTTGACCACAATGTGTTTCTAAGCATAAACATTGTTTTTTGTGTTAAAAACGATGGTGCTTCACCAGTTGATGCTGTTATAAGGTCTAAACAAACATTAAAAAGTTCAGTTACACTTTTCCATTTAAAGTGGACATTGAGCAACATACCGCTTATTTTATGTGCGGAAAATGCTTTTCACAGAAAGAGAACCACCTTTTTGACCACAATGTGTTTCTAAGCATAAACATTGTTTTTTGTGTTAAAAACGATGGTGCTTCACCAGTTGATGTTGTTATAAGGTCTAAACAAACATTAAAACGTTCAGTTACACTTTTCTATTTAAAGTGGACATTGAGCAACATACCGCTTATTTTATGTGTGGAAAATGCTTTTCACAGAGAGAGAATCATCTTTTGACCACAATCTGCATAATCATGTTTATTTTGTTTTAAAAACGATGGTGCTCCACCAGTATATGTTGTTATAAGGTCTAAACAAACATTAAAAAGTTCAGTTACACTTTTCCATTTAAAGTGGACATTGAGCAACATACCGCTTATTTTATGTGCGGAAAATGCTTTTCACAGAGAGAGAATCACCTTTTGACCACAATGTGTTTCTAAGCATAAACATTGTTTTTTGTGTTAAAAACGATGGTGCTTCACCAGTTGATGCTGTTATAAGGTCTAAACAAACATTAAAAAGTTCAGTTACACTTTTCCATTTAAAGTGGACATTGAGCAACATACCGCTTATTTTATGTGCAGAAAATGCTTTTCACAGAGAGAGAATCACCTTTTGACCACAATGTGTTTCTAAGCATAAACATTGTTTTTTGTGTTAAAAACGATGGTGCTTCACCAGTTGATGTTGTTATAAGGTCTAAACAAACATTAAAAAGTTCAGTTACACTTTTCCATTTAAAGTGGACATTGAGCAACATACCGCTTATTTTATGTGCGGAAAATGCTTTTCACAGAGAGAGAATCACCTTTTGACCACAATGTGTTTCTAAGCATAAACATTGTTTTTTGTGTTAAAAACGATGGTGCTTCACCAGTTGATGTTGTTATAAGGTCTAAACAACCATTAACAAGTTCAGTTACACTTTTCCATTTAAAGTGGACATTGAAACAAACCGCTTATTTTATGTGCGGAAAATGCTTTTCACAGAGAGAATCACCCTTTGACCACAATCTGCATAAAAATGTTGTCAAGTTTTGTCAACATCAAGTGAAGACTTGATGTTGTTAAAAGGTATAAACAACCATTAACAAGTTGGTTACACAAAAAACCTTGGAGAAGCACCATCGTTTTGTGGTCACAAAGTGATTCTCTCGCTATGAAAAGCATTTTCCGCACATACGTTGCTTATTTTCCTAGTTAAATGAAAAAGTGTAACTAAAATTGTTTATGGTTGTTTAGACCTTGTAACAACATAAACTGTTGAAGCACCATTGTTTTTAAGACAAAAAAAACATGTTTATTCATATTGTGGTCACAAATTGATTCTCTCGCTCTGAAAAGCATTATCCGCACATAAAATAAGTGGTTTGTTGCTTTTTTCGCACTTTAAATTAAAAAGTGGACCTAAGCTTGTTTATGGTTGTTTAGACCTTATAACAACATTAACTGGTGGAGCACCATCGTTTAAAAACAAATAAACATGTTTTTAGACCTTATAACAACATCAACTCACCAGTTGATGTTGCACCATCGTTTTGAACACAAAAAAACATGTTTATGCTCAGAAATACATTGTGGTCAAAAGGTGATTCTCACGCTATGAAAAGCATTTTCCGCACGTAAAAAGGTGGTATGTTGCTTATTTCTAACTTTCAATAGAAAAGTGTAACTGAATCCTGTTAATGGTTGTTTTACACCAACATCAACTGGTGAAGCACTATCGTTTTTAACACAAAAGAACATGCTTAGGGTTAGGGTTAGGGTTGGGTTTGGTCAAGGACCCAAAGTGCACGGGCACAACATTCTCCCCCTCAATAGTTCTAATTTGGTTTTGTGGGCTTTTTTTCGTTGGGGAAAGAAAACTATAAACAGCTAATGCTAAAAACAAGCTAAAAACAGCTTATGCTAAAAATAAAAACAGCTAAGCAGCTAATGCAACCATACAACCATAGGGTGGGAGTGGGCAGGGTAGGGAAGGTAAAGTTTCTGGCCAGGGTCAATGAGGGGCATCAACCCCGGCCTTACTCAACTGGATGGGTTAGCATTGAAAGCTGAGGAGTGACGACCGAGGGAGATGGGGAGATGATAGGGTAGGGAAGGTAAGTTAAGTTAAAGGGAGGAAAGGAGGGCCCATCATCATCCCTCTCCCCAACCAAGGCTGATTAGCGTAAGGGCTGAGGAGGGGAATCCGAATGGGGTGGGATTAGGGTTTGACATGGGGGAGGGATGGTTAGGGTTAGGGTAGGGAAGTAGGGGAAGTCAACCCTGGACACCCAAGACCCGTGTAAAGGCCTGGGGACCAGGAGGAGACTGGGAAAGTGCCACTAGGAGGGGGCCTTTTCCTGATCTCTGCCGGTATGGGGCGGATTAGCCTTTTACAGCCAGCAGAGAAAAAGGACGAGGTGGAGGATGGGGTAAAGGTTAGGTGGGGTAAAGGATGATTGGGGAAGGACATATGGGGACAATGCAAAAGGGGTCAAGACCCTGGCCTTTATGGGAAGATTCAAGGGGGTCACAAACTAAAGTGGGGAGTGAGAGGTTGTTGCTAAAAAGCTAAAAGAGCTAAGAAGCTAAAAACAACCAATGCTAAAAAGGAGCTAGGCAAAAAACTATGCTAAAAACAAAGCTAAAAGGCTAAAAGGAGCTATGCTAAAACCAACAACTAAAGGAATCAATGCTAAAAAGCCCTGTGTCACGACTGTTTCGGATGGTTATCCTTCTTCAGGCTAGGGGTTGGGGAAGGGGAAAGGGGTAACTAAAAAGGCTAAAGGGCTAAAAGAATAAAACAATCCCCATAAAAAAATACACAATAAAATAAAACAATCCCCAAATAAAAACAACTCACCCAATAAAACAGAGATGTTCTCTCCCTGCTGTCTGAATCCAGAATGAGGCAGGATTGCCTCCAACACTCTTAAGGTGAGTTAAATAGTAATTGGTAGCAGGTGGTTCCTGTCGGTTTTTATCCACCTGCTACCTAAACACGTAATAATTAAGAGGGTTAAAGGAACCTAAAAAGAACCTAAAAAGAGAGAACTGTTAAAAACATGTCTATACGTACATATACCTGGGGTCCAGGAGAAGACTGTGAAAGTGCCACTAGGAGGGGGTCCTTTTCCTGATCTCTGCCGGTCTGGGGCGGATTAGCCCTTTACAGCCAGCAGAGAAACAGGAAAAGGTACATGGAGGGGTAGAGGCTAATTAGGTAAGGATAACTGGGAAAGGTTTAAGGTTTAAGGTGGGTTAGGGTTAGGGTTAGGTCACAGCCTATCAGATAGACGGAGACTAATGACCAACTGTAAGTAATATTCATGAGCAAGCTCAAACCTTTCAATCTATTCATATATGTTTAAAATCCTATTTTTAAAACGTGGACGTCTGGTCTTCAGTAGGCTGGTAGTATCGGAGCTGGAGCTGACCGCACTGAGTTAATCGAATTCGGTGATCAAGTGTTTGAATATGAATACCCCAAAATCAAAAAAAGATGTGATGTCATCATGTACCCAGAAACACATACACAAGAAATTACAATGATAAAAAAATAGAACCCGACAAACATCGAAAAACGCTTCTTCTGTTCACTTGCTTGTTGTGGTGAGCACTTTTACAGTGCTCTTCAACCATTCCAAACACCTACACCACACACACCTGTCTCCTTCACCTAAATCATGTTGGCCAGAAGGTGAACTGCATCAAGGTGGATTTACCGCCCCCTAGTGGCTCCACATGCATTAATAGTACTAAAACACGGCCTCGTATCTTACTATTTAGTCATTTATCAGACGTATTAATCCAACGCTACTTACATTGAAAACAGCTACACATAGGCACTGGAAGTATGGTGATGACGGTGCTGCAAGCACCCCATTGGCTGAGTGAGAAATATTGTTGGAAATAAGTCATTTTTCTAAAGGTGCTTGTGTTGTAATTATTTAGTATAAAAACAAAAATAATCTTTGGCTGAACACACAACAACCTTCAGTTGGATCCACTGAGTTGTTTATTACCATTATGCTTTATTAACCAATACTGAATAAATTGTCCCTTACATGTACACAATAAACACAAGGACAAAAACAATAGAAGCAGCAGACATTACAAATCATAAACAGGTGTGCCCATATCTTAACTAACTCAACATGTTAAATTGCCGTTTTGTTCCCAACAGAACACAAGAAAAGAATATTCAGTTTAAAGTCATTTACAACATGCAACATTATCCCATAGACCACTTGGTGTGATGAATAAAATATAAAAGCTGCTTTAAATCAGGTTCCATGTTAGGATTATTATTATTATAAAAACTGATATCTGAGCCCTAAGAACAAAAATGTTAATGTCTGAAAATATTCAAATATTGTAGTATAAAAACATGGGATTTACCATCAATAGGGGTTTTAAATACATTTCAAATAAAAAATCCAATCTTTGTAAAATCTGCTTAGCTAACCCTATGGAAGATATTAAGTGTCTTCCTTTCATGGTGAGTACATGTTTTAAATCAACCAAAACACAAGTGTTGTATTTATTTATTTATTTATATTTATCATTTATTTATTTATCACAATGAAAACCTTTAAGAGCTTCAGAAGAAACGACCCATCATCAAATCTTAACTCTAATTTGAGCGTAATGTTCAGTTCTTCATCTCTTGTGTTCAGTATCGTGAACGTGTCTTCTATGGGAGACAACAAGTTTAAATTGTGGTCACTAGTTCTCTAGTTAGTTCCTCGTCACTCAAAAACGGCGCTACGTTGGAGACCGTGATGTGATTGGCCGGCGTAGCGAGAGGGAACACTGATACGAGTATCATTCATAGTGACGTCACACATTCACCTTCTCAACAGAGTCTAAAGAAATAACCACCGCGAGATTCATTCTCCTGACCCCCTTTACACTCCTATGATAACCACCTTACACAGACAGAGACAGAGGGAGACAGAGAGCGAGAGAGAGAGAAAGACAAACAGAGAGAGAGAGAGGAAGCTGAGGAGAGAGAGAGAGCGAGAGCAGGAGCGACAGCAAGAGCGAGAGAGAGACTATAACTGATAGAGATACGGAGAAGCCACCAGACCTCAACCTCTCAAAGAGCAATAGTCCCTAATCCAAACCGTGTGTGTGTGTGTGTGTGTGTGTGTGTGTGTGTGTGTGTGTGTGTGTGTGTGTGTGTGTGTGTGTGTGTGTGTGTGTGTGTGTGTGTGTGTGTGTGTGTGTGTGTGTGTGTGTGTGTGTGTGTGTGTGTGTCTACAACTGACACAGAGACACTGAATCACCATCATCCCATAACCTAAACCCAGGGAGAAGGTGGACTGGAAGGTGTGGATGTGTGTCAGTGTGTCTGAGAACTCTCCTGTATCTGGGGACACTCTGTAGAAGGACAGAGTGCCAGCAGGCCGGTCCAGATACACTCCTACTCTGTTAGAGCCAGCGGGGGGGAGACGTATGGCTGTTCTACTACCGTTGTACCTTGCAGAGTAACAACCATCACCACAATAAAGACTACAGGACTTGTTGTTCCCTCCAAGCCTGCTGTCAGCACCCACTCCTCTCCTTGTGATTCCTCTGTATGTCACTCCTATATCAACACCTCCTTCCCACTCTACCTCCCAGTAACAGTGGCCAGTCAGACCCTCTCTACACAACAGCTGGGACCAGGAGTCAAATCTCTCTGGGTGATCAGGATAAGACTGCTCCTCTCCAACCCGCGTCACCTTTCTGTTGTCCTCAGACAGAGAGAGTCCTTTATGGGCTGTGTTTGGGTCCAGTGTGAGTTCACAGGCATCTGACGGGAGAACAAGACATGATTAGCTGCTAAACCATTCTTCGTCATCATCATCACTAGTGCTGTTGTCTTGCATTCTTCTTATTCCTGACCTTTTTCATGTGCCATCGACTCTACAAACATCAACATAGAAAGACAAAATAACATTGTAGGATAGGTAATATAGTGGACTAGTGTGCCTTGACTTTTAGATAATTAAATCCAAAGTTAATTGCAAATTCCATGTATGTGTTAGTGGCTGCCCCAGTCAAAACATTGATGCCTGTTAAAAATGTATAAACTGCATCTACTCCCGCAGTATTTACACTACATACACATATTATACATCAAATTGTTCACCGCGATGATAATTTCTCCCATGGAATATCTAAGCAAAGGTCTAAATACCTTTCAAGCTATTAGACTTTGAAAGGTTCCAATACACATCCATTGTAATCCAATTGTTTAAACAACAGACTGAACCAGCTGAGCTCACATACAGGCTGGAAATTAACAGTTGGTACCATATGACTGCATATGACTATACATACATAGACATGTACACATATGTACACATACATCCACAAACATACTAAACATACATAAACACACGGAAACATAGCTATACATACGAATACACAAGTACACATTTGAATGAATGGACGTCAACCTCCTGCTGTGTGGATGGACTTTCCATCTCAATAGTTAGTGTGTGTTGTGATGAATCAAACTAAACAGACATTTACACTCCTTTAGAGCTTGTTTCAGCCTCCACACTCCACCGTGCTCCATACTGGGGGGGAAACAAAGTGAGACAAAATTTGCTGTCTCATCCCTTTCTACACAACATGAGTTCCAGCTGCGTTTTCAAACCACTTCATCTAGCAGCTGGTTGAATCCTTGTAGGATACATTGTCCCTGAGTGGTGAGCACTCCTCTCCATACCTGAGAGTGTCCAGTCTCCAGCGTGGATCCTCCAGTCCAGCAGAGAGCAGCGTAACTCCTGAGACTCCTGGGTGATTGTAGCTCAGGTCCAGAACTCTCAGATGGGAGGGGTCAGAGCTGAGGCCAGAGAAGCACAGCCTTCCTGTGTGACCAGGCAGACAGACAAGCTAGACACACACACACACACACACACACACACACACACACACACACACACACACACACACACACACACACACACACACACACACACACACACACACACACACACACACACACACACACACACACACACAGAATTAATTACTTTTCTGGATGTGAATCTGTTAAATGTCTTCTGATATGGAACTTGTGGTGTAACTGATTGCACATTGAGTAAAACTGACCTGAGAGTTTCCAGTGTACAGTGTGGACTCCCCAGTCCAACAGAGAGCAGCTTCACTCCTGAATCCTGCAGATCATTGGTGCTCAGGTCCAGCTCTCTCAGACTAGAGGAGTTGGAGCTGAGAACTGAGGCCAGAGCTTCACAGCATCTCTCTGAAAGATTACAGCCCTTCAGCCTTCAAACAAAATAAACACAACATGTCTGTGTTGACAAAAAGTATTTAACTTTTTCCACAATAAAGGAATTGTGTTGAAATCTTTTTAGTATTATGTATATTATGTATTGGATGGAAATGCATGCTATCTACAGAGATGTTTTATATATTATTAGAATTTATATTCCAATATTATGTATATTGTGAGGAGAAAAAATATCAGAGCGAAAAGGAAAACACTTCCACGAGAGCAAAGACAGCATTTGTGTGCACGGGGGCGTCAGTTGTTGGACATTTTCACTTAGGGGTGTACTCACTTTCGTTGCCAGCGGTTTAGACATTAATGGCTGTGTGTTGAGTTATTTTGAGGGGACAGCAAATTTACACTGTTATACAAGCTGTACACTCACTACTTTACATTGTAGCAAAGTGTCATTTCTTCAGTGTTGTCACATGAAAAGATAAACTCAAATATTTACAAAAATGTGAGGGGTGTACTAACTTTTGTGAGATACTGTATGTCCCGTTCGGAGGATGCTCCGGCGATTAGCAAACCAAGCTAGCTTTCACACAAAACATTCAAAACATCCCAGACACAAACCAAAACACGAATAAAACAATCCCCAAATACACTCTCTCCCATACTCATTTAACCCTCAAACAAGTAATAAGTAAATGTTTAAATATAATTTACCTGGCGATCTCTACAGAGAATAAAGTACTCTCTTCCTTTTCTCTCGTCTCTACCATCTCTCTCCTTTTTCCCGCTCGCTCATGACCTCCCATCCATCCCCAAATGACCTAATAGTCTATATCAAAACCCCAAATAGTGTCCATATAACCAAATGTACTGAACAAGGTTAAAATATTTAAAAATAGTGAGTTCACTTTTATTAATAATGAATGTATTATTATTATTAATGTAGCCTACATCTCAACAAAAACGTATTTATACTTACGGCTATATATTTGAACACAGCTGTATTTAACTATTATAAACGTTTATTATTAATTATTGGCTTTCCTTATTTCATAACAAATAGAGCTTTTGTGAGTTTGGTTACAAAATATCAATCTTTAGCTGTAGCCTATTCATACTTATGTTTAGCTATTTGAATAATAATACTGAACATATATTTAACTGTCCTCTGATATGGAACTTGTGGTGGAACTGCAGATTGAGTAAAACTGGCCTGAGAGTTTCCAGTGTACAGGGTGGACTCCCCAGTCCAGCAGAGAGCAGGTTCACTCCTGAATCCTGCAGATCATTGGTACTCAGGTCCAACTCTCTCAGACTAGAGGAGTTGGAGTTGAGAACTGAGGCCAGATCTTCACAGCATCTCTCTGACAGATTACAGCCTTCACACAAAATAAACACACTGTGATTGAAATAACTTAAATCTTTTACTTTTAACATAAAGGAATTGTGTTAATCTTTAATTAGAAATGTTTTATTCATTTAACTAATATATACTAGTCAATACATTAGATCCTTACATGTTTATTCAATAATGTAAATTTTTGAATATTTAAAATAAGTTTTATACTGTTTGAAAATGGTTTTGGGAACTGTTTAAAATAACTTAGATATTTTCCTTTTAACATAACGAAGGACTCTTTAACTAGAAGTGTTTTATTAATGTAACTAGTATATATATATATATATATATATATATATATATATATATATATATATATATATATATATATGTCAATGCATTAGATCCCTATGTTTATTCAATATTGAGTGTAAAATGTATAATATTGAAGTTGTTTTGTAGTGTTTGAAAATCGTTTTGTATATTATTACTTATTGCAGTATTATGTATATTATGTCTTGTATTGTAATACATGTTGTTAGTACAGCTACAGAGACGTTTTGTATATTATTAGAAGTTATATTCCACTATTATGTATATTGTGTTGTGAGGAGAAAAAATATCAGAGCGAGCAGGAAAACACTGCTGCAGTTGCGTGCTGCATCACTTTACGTGCGCGCTTACTGAATCGTTTTTTTTTTTCCTCACGGGATTTATCATTGCTCTCTTGATCAGAGAAATAGTGAGCGCGACAGTGCGCAAATAATGATTTGTGTACACGTGATGTTTGGCAGTGATATGCCACCATAAACGTTGCAGGCTTGTGCGGGCTCGGTGTCGCAACACGATAGACTCTTCGCTCTTAACGTGGTGAGCAAAACAAAGTCCCAGTAGCGTTATAGGGAGAGGAGACGACGGATGAATAAACTGGAATCCCGGGATGATCTTCATCAGGGAAACAGCACGGCTTTCCGGTCGCCACAGGCGCTACCTTAACCCCCTGCCGTGGACTATCCTCGTGCGCTACTCTGATGGATGTATATCCCGTTCGGAGGATGCTTCGGCAGTTAGCAAACAAAGCTAGCTTTCACACGAAACGTCCAAAACGTTCCCGACACGAACAAAAACACGGATAAAACAATCCCCAAACACACTCTCTCCCGTACTCATTTAACCGCAAAACAACTAATAAGTAAATGTTTAAATATAATTTAGCTGGGCGATCCTTACAAAGAATAAATAACTCCTCCTTTTTCCCTCTCTCTCCTTTTTCACGCTCGCTCGGGACCACTTACCTTTCCCCAAATGACCTGGAAGTCTATATCAACCAATAGGATTGGTTGATATAGACTTCCAGGTCATTTGGGGAAAGACCAGGTCGTTTGAGCGACCAGATAACCAAATGTACTGAACAAGGTTAAAATGTTTAAAAGTAGTGAGTTACCTTTTATTAATAATGAATGTATATTTATGAATGTACCCTACATTTAAACAATAAATTACTTTTATTTGAATACAGCTGTATTTAACTATAAATAAACATGCATTATTAATTGGCATTCCTTATTTATTATTTCAGAACAAATAGAGCTTTAATGAGTTTGTCTCTTCACCCTGGTTACACAATATAACAATATTTTTCTGTAGCCTATTCATAATTGTGAATAAATGTTTAGCAATTTGAATAATGAATACTGAACATAGTAAGCTTTTAAAATAAATTGTGTGTGACAATTGCAAGTTTCAAATCATTTTTCAAATATTTTTCCACAGATCCTCCAAAATGTTGCTGATGAGGCTTTTAGGGGGTCTTAGGTGTCCAACTAGGGGTCTCAAACCCTGCCAAGAGCCCCTGTATTTGACCCTGCTCTTAACTCCCACCGTCCCCTTTACGGGGGATGGTGGGTGGGGTACTATTATTATATTTTGTGTTTATATTTATAATTCAAAAGTTGCAAGCATATGGATGTAGTAGAATATCCACCTAAACAATATGGTGTAACATTTCTAATGATACCAAAGTCATGAATGTGGTCATCACAGGTACTGAGTTATATAACTGTCCTCTGATATGGAACTTGTTGTGTAACTGTTTTTACATTGAGTAAAACTGACCTGAGAGTTTCCAGTGTACAGTGTGGACTACCCAGTCCAGCAGAGAGCAGCTTCACTCCTGAATCTTGCAGATCATTGGTACTCAGGTCCAGCTCTCTCAGACTAGAGGAGTTGGAGCTGAGAGCTGAGGCCAGAGCTTCACAGCATCTCTCTGACAGATGACAGCCATTCAGCCTTCTCACAAAATAAACACAACATGTTAGGAACTGTGATTAAAATAACTTAAAACTTTTACTTTTAAGAAAGGAATTTTTAATTAGAAATGTTTTATTCATTTAACTATTATATACTAGTCAATACATTAGATCCTTACACGTTTATTCAATATTGAGTGTAAAATGTTGAATATATATAATTATTTAAATATATAGATATATAAATATATCAAATAAGTTTTATACTGTTTGAAAATGGTTTTGTGCATTAATATTACTTTTTATTATATTATTATGTATATTGTGCTGTGTGTATTGTAATACATGTTTTAAGTACATCTACAGATATGTTTTGTTTGTTATAACTTTTATATTCTAGTATTATGTTTATTGTGTTGTGTGTATGGTAATACATGTTACAAGTGAACGAACAGAGATGTTTTGTATATTATAATAACTTATATTCTAGTATTATGTATATTGTGTTGTGTGTATGCATGTTATTAGTGAACCTACAGAGATGTTTTGGAGGCGTTGACCACTGGCAGCAGCCTCAGAAGACCCTCCTCTGAAGCAGAGTATTTCTTCAGGTCAAACACGTCAAACCGCTCTTCTGATGACAGTAAGATGAAGACCAGAGCTGACCACTGAGCAGGGGAGAGAGATTCTCTGGAGAGTCTTCCTGATGTCAGTTACTGTTGGATCTCCTCCACTAGAGAATGGTGGTTCAGCTCATTTAGACAGTGGAACAGATTTATGCTTCTCTCTGGAGAGAGATTTCCACTTATCTTCTCCTTGATGTAAGACACTGTTTCCTCATTGGTCAGTGATGCACTTCCTGTCTTTCCAAGAAGACCTCGTAGGATAATCTGATTGGTCTCCAGAGAGAGGCCCAGGAGGAAGCAAAGGAACAAGTCCAGGTGTCCATTCTCACTCTGTAAGGCCTTGTCCACAGCAGTCTGGTAGAAGAGGAGGAGTTTATCTTTCCTGGAGGTTGGTTGTTCTTCTGAAAGCAGATTGACACCAGTGTCGATGAAGTACAGAAAGACATAAAGGGCAGCCAGAAACTCCTGGATGCTCAGATGGACAAAGCAAAACACCATGTCCTGGTACAGCCCACACTCCTCTTTAGAGATCTGGGTGAACACTCCAGAGTACATTAAGGCTGCTCTGATATTGATGTCACACTCTGACAGGTCTGCCTCGTAGAAGATCAGGTTGCCTTTCTCCAGCTGGTTAAAAGCCAGTTTTCCCAGAGAAACAATGATCTCCCTGCTCTCTGAACTCCAGTGTTGATCTGTTTCAGCTCTTCACTTTCTGTCCCCCTGTATGGACTGAACCCTCAGGAAGTAGAGGTACATCTGAGCCAGGGTATTGGGCATCACTTCTCTCTGGGATGTTTTGAAGAATCCCCCCAGAACTGTAGCAGTGATCCAACAGAAGACTGGGATGTGACACATGATGTGGAGGCTTTGTGATGTCTTGATGTGGGAGATGATTGTGCTGGCCAGCGTCTCCTCTGAGAATCTGTTCTGAAGTACTCCTCCTTCTGTGGGTCGGTGAAACCTCTCACCTCTGTCACCATGTCAACACAATCAGCAGGGATCTGATTGGCTGCTGCAGGGCGTGTGGTTATCCAGATGCGAGCGGAGGGAAGCAAGTCGCCCCTGATGAGGTTTGTCAGCAGCACGTCCACCGAGGTGGACTCTGTGACATCAGTCCAGATCTGGTTTTTCAGGAAGTCCAGAGGAAGTCGACACTCATCCAGACCATCCAAGATGAAGACAACTTGGAACCGGTCGTATCTGCAGTTCCTGCTTCTTTCGTCTCAATGAAGAAGTGATGAAGAAGTTCCACCAAGCTAAACTCTTTCCCTTTAAGTAAATTCAGCTCTCTGAAAGTGAAGAGAAATGTGAAGTGTATGTCGCGGTTGGCTTTGCCTTCAGCCCAGTCCAGAGTGAACTTGTGCGTTAAGACGGTTTTACCAATACCGGCCACTCCAGTTGTCATTATTGTTCTGATTGGTTGATCTTGTCCAGGTAAGGGTTTAAAGATGTCTTCACATTTGATTGGTGTTTCCTCCTTGGCTGGTTTCCTGGAAGCTGTTTCAATCAGTCTGACCTCATATTCCTTGTTGACCTCTCCACTGCCTCTCTCTGTGATGAAGAGCTCTGTGTAGAAGTCATTCAGATTTGTTCGCTGTCCTGCTTTAGCGATTCCCTCAAACACGTACCTGAACTTCTTCTTCAAATGAGACTTGATTTTATGTTGGCACTTGACAGCAGCAGATCCTAAAGGAGAAAACAACAGAATACATCAGTTAGTGAATGGTGACATCAGGGGAAACATGATGTCAAAATGATTTGGACTTCTTGATATTTAGTGGCTTCATAACTTGTGGTCTGAGAAGTTGGTCGTGACAAGGACTGCATGTTACAGATTCAAAATGTTGAGGATTATTTTGTTATTTCCACAGCAACATGATTGGTCCAATGATAGTAATAATGATAGTGAATCAGTTTAAAGTGACTTGCTTTGCTGATATAACAAGATGGTGTTGCATCTCTTCCACTGAGTTATTCTGCTGTTGATCTGCAGTATAATGTTTAATATTCTTTAACCTGATACCCCACAAAAACCCTACATATCTGGATCAAACCATTTAACCTGATACCCCCACAATAACCGTACTGTGGGAGTGTTTGTAGATGATGGCTGGTTGAAGCAGCCTCACCTGGCCCGAGTCAGTCTGATTGGACTCTGGGGCTGGCTGAGGCTGCACACCTGTAGCACATTGAGTAATCAATGTGGACAGGTTAAACCAGCCGTCACCACACACACACTCAGGGAGATGTCCTGCATGGAGCACCAGCTCATGTATCATTAGCTACAAATGTACAATAAACCGGTGATGAGGATTGTATTAATTGGACTGGTGAGACTTAGAAGTCTCAAACGGAGGAATGTTGCGGATTGTATTAATTGTTAGTTAGATCTGGCTTCACCTCATGCTGTTTTCCCCCTCCCTGCCAGAGCCCTGTCTTTAGCCCCCACTTTTAGTTGATGACACATTTTCCCTGCCCTCACGCCCCTCCCTGCCAGATCCCTTTAGCTGAACCCCAGTTTGAGTTGATCAAACTAATTATGTATATTTATTTACCTTCATCCCGTTCTCATCCCCCTCCCTGCCAGACGTCTGTCTATAACCCCCTTTTGTTCTGAAAGCAATTGATCAACGGTTGGTATTAGTGTCAAATGGCCCTTCCCTTGTCACACAACCCAACAACAGATCCCCCTCAGACCAACAGGCCTGGCCCATCACCCCCCAAATGTTTAACCTAGAGAGGGTTCGGCGGTTTGTCACTGGCTTGATTTGAATAATGGTAACCCAATAGCAATCTGTGGGTTACACCTTTTTGTATAATAACAGGTAATGATTGGAGGTAACTGAGAGCCCCGCCCTTGTCATGTGCTTTAAGATACTGTGTTGTGTGATGGAAAACAAATGTTTATGGGGGAAGAATAATGGTAGAGCACGCAGGATTTTACACGCAGAATTAAGCAGAGATTTCTGTGACCACGGAAGGAATGGGGTGGTTGTTTGGGGATCCTGCGTGAGCCCACAAATAAAGTATTGAACATGAAGTATTGACTCCACTGTCTTTTTGGAAGAATCTGCCTTGGAAACTTGCTGTGGATTTTCATCCAACTTCTACACTGGCTTCAACATCACCACCCTGCGTCCTTGTCTGCAGGAGCCCAGTAAAAGTCACCAAGGTGGAGTGTGGCAGCCACCTAGATAGCATGGACCTTGCTACACCTACATATCTGGATCAAACCATTAAACTTAGTGGAAAGCTAGCTCTGCATTGAAAGGTTAGATATGTAGAAATATCACATTCTGTAATTTAGTCTTAACAAAACATAACACATACTTCCCTTCAAAATAAGTATTTATTCTGTTTTCAAGATAAAAGTCTTCTCTGCCCTTCAAAATAATTGTCTTCTCTGTCTTTAAAATAAGAGTCTCTTACCGCCCCACAGTGTGTCGGCCAGTTCCTCCTGGTTTATCTCCATCGGGCAGAGCTTTATGATGTCTACCACTCCCTCTATGGCGCGCCTCCTCTGCTCCTCTTTCTTATCATCCTCCTTGTCCTCCCTCTGACACTCTGAGCATTGTGGGTAATCTGGGAAGAGAACCCTCCAGAGCTTCTTCAGCTCCTTATCTAGTGTGCGTTCTCCTCAGCCCTCTGGAACAGAACAAACATCAAGGGGAACTTTACTATGAACTAACTGAGGACATCAGAAGCATCTGTCCTAGATTCACGTCCCGCTGGTCTAAAGAGGGAAGCCTGCAAGACTATTAGCACCACAAGAGATGCTTTTTAATGATCATGTAGAGCTAAAGTAAAATGCCTTGTTGGACATTTACACACCTTGATCAGCTCTGTTTGATGTTGCTGTACAGACTGAGCACTGGTAACCTTTGACCTCTCCTGGGGTTGTCTGTGAACACACACACACACACACACACACACACACACACACACACACACACACTTGTATTTCCCCTGACTTGTAAACATCACTTTCGATAGAGTCTGATAACAACCAACTGGTCTGTTTTCATCGTCTGTTTGAAACTCCTACCTCTCCTCTCTGGAGGGGCGTCCATCTTTAAAGTTAGTAGGAAAATCCATAGAGTGGTCACTCTTCATGGAGACACAGCTGGGTCCAGGGGAGTCTGCTCTCGCCTGCTGCTCTGGGCTTCAACACAACACACACACAGCTTTCACTCAGACTAATGATGGTGTCATGATATATCACTGCTGAGCTCTGAGATGGACAACAGTCACAGACAGTAAGAGATCCTCTTCTTACCTCTTAGCTTTGCTATGGCGGCCATGTTCCCCAGACAGAGTGGTTTTAGAGGTAGGACCCCCCTCCTCTCTCTCCTCATTCATAGTACACTTGAGACCTGGACACAAACACAACTCATTGATCACTTCATTTTCCTTTTTAACTTTAGTTGTTTATTGAAAGAGCAGATAATTGTAACTACATCACACTAAAACGTTATAGACATCAGAGTCTATGATGTCTATAACGTGTCTATGACACATAGACAATCAATATTAACCCCACAACATAACTACAATGACCACTACAGTACAGATGTGTACAGCAGATGAGAATAGTAATCACCTTGGAGACTGTAACTCAAACGAATACAATTTCCTTTAAAAAAAAAGACAATAGTAGTACAATTAAAAGTAAAGAATGTTTGAATAATTTTTTCACTTTAACAAAGTCGAAATTCCATATAAATCAACTGGTGAACCTCAATATATAGATATGGTATCCTCTTATTATCGTGATATAATACAGTTTATTTCAGCATTACGAGGAGGCGCTGGCCAACGAGTCACTTTCTCTCCCTCACTTGGTCCAGCTGTGGTTTAAACCATAGGAACCGAGTCTATACCCGCAGGAACCCCCCTGTGAAAGTGGTACAGTCCAGCAACACGTTACTAGGAGGATTCATAAACGGGCCCATCACCAGTCGCTACGCACAGATATTTAACTTGTAGTTTAAATATAAGGACATTCAAAGGATTTGTGTCACGTCCTTCTTCTCATTTTGAGTAGCATCAAGACAAATGAATCACTTGAATATTGAACGCAATGTTCAATTTACCACATGGCTCAGAAAAGCACAATATTGAAACATTAAACTAACGTT
Source organism: Lota lota (assembly GCA_026745465.1). Classification (NCBI taxonomy): domain Eukaryota; kingdom Metazoa; phylum Chordata; class Actinopteri; order Gadiformes; family Lotidae; genus Lota; species Lota lota. Next base: position 745,699 of record JACYXH010000057.1, on the reverse strand, counting down.
GTATTTCAATATAATGTCTTTAATTGATAAGCGTTACACATTTCCCAAGATTAGATTTTTTATATACCACTAACCTAAAGACAATATAAACTGTAGTAAACTTTAGGCTTACCTTATATTTTCCTTGATCAAAATGTGCTCTACCAAATACGGTATAAAGTTATAAAAGTATAAATGCAAGGGAAGAAACAGAGGTTAAAGTGTTCCTTAAACAAGTAAATCAGGGAAATAAAAATTAGAAAATATATTTATTATTAATACATCAAAAGTGGATCTAGAGAAAGACTGAGCTTCATGGCTGCTCACTGCGGAAGCCAAGTTTAGATGAGGAAGTAGACTTGATCGTCTCAGGGAGGACGCGATGTTTCGTCATTTGGCATCACGTGTTTTCAGGGAAAGCGAAGGTTTTGAAGACTTCAGACACGCATGCATGCACACACACTGACGTACGCACACACAAACACACACACACACACACACACACACACACACACACACACACACACACACACACACACACACACAGTCAGTTGGATACACTACCCAAACATAGTCAGTTGACTGACTTAAATTAATTATCACATTATTTTTTCTATTCTTTGGATTCACCATATAATGTTTCTGTCAGACTATTTCGTTTAAAATGTGTCCAGAAAGAGAAAAGTGCCTCCACTTAGTGTGACTTTGGTTTGGGTTTAAAGCTTAACTTTAGTTTCCTGAACAAGACTTCCTGTCCTCCCCTGCTAGCTAGCGCAGTGGTTTTGGCTTCATAGAACTCATGTTTCTTGTAACACACACACACACACACACACACACACACACACACACACACACACACACACACACACACACACACACACACACACACCACACACACACACACACAGCAGCATGTTCAGTGTTTTGAGTGCAAAGTTTGCAAACTATAATAACAAAGAAACATAAAAATGAAAATATAAACAGGGGGATGTAATATTCATATGTGTCAGCATACTGAATTGTAATTGGATGCATTATACTGTCATATCATACTGTGCTATGATTGGTTAAGACCACTCAGGTGGTGAGGCCATTCGGAAAATGATCATGGCCAGGGACACATGGACATGCCAGTTATAGCTAGTTAATAAAGAGCTACGTTTATAAATATCCTGTCGTCCTGCATTTTATTATTTTGTACAAAGCACACAAAACAAGACAGTTAGGGTTCTTACAACGCATTGACGTGTCTCACAGAAAGTGTGAGAAACAAAGTGTGAGGCATACGCGTCCGGGGCTCAGACACTAAAATTAGCAATGCCGCGGTCCGGTCGCCAGTATACTTAGTGCCATACCTAATAGTCTATTCAAATAATGTTTGCAAATATCCACTGTCCTTCAATGAAGGAAGTGCAGGCGGGGCACAAAAACAGCCTCATGATTATCGTTAACTGAATTAATTAAAATTAAGACTAAGCACAACTCCCAAAGGTACCATATGGTGAAGTGTCAGACATAACAATGGGTTCGCCCTGTCCGTGTGAAACTCAATTTAAGGGTATATAACACATAGATTTCCCTTCATCCTTTGTGCATTGTGTTGACGTGTCTCACACAAAGTGAGGCATTTCATTTGGCTAATGTCTCGCTGCATACGCGTCAAGGGGGTTAGACAGTAAAATGAGCAATGCCACGGTCAGGTCGTCAGTATACTTAGTGCCATACCTAATAGTCTATTCAAATAATGTTAGCAAATATCCATTGCCCTTCACATGTCCCTGTTCAAGCTGATGCAAAGTTATCTGTAGAGACAGACATCAGGGCAAGGTACGTAGCAGTGGGGCCATAATCATCTTTAAGTAAGATAAACATCTGATATCTGAACATGTAAACCAAAACTGACGTTTGAAAATTCGCTACTCACACTACTGCTACTAGTCGTAGAAATGTTTCCAAAATGCATCTTGTTGTGTTGTTACATTCACTTGTTGTTACGGTCGTAGTGTGTTTTGTTTGTCTAACTGTGTTCTCTCCCCAGCCTGCTGCCCTTCCCTCCTCCTTCGTGACTCCAGCAATCAGGCAATTGAGTGCACCTGCTCAGAGTAGGCGCTATACAAGCTGGGAGCAGACCAGAGCACGGGAGCCAGCGGGCCATTGGGCAGTCAACGTGGCTGCATGTGTGGAGGCTAGTTGCCTCAGTGCTGTGTTGGTTGTAGTTGTCATGGAACGTGTAGTGTGAGCTCTTTTATTTGGTACCTGTACTTCAATTGGATAGGGTTTAGTTGTAGTTTTGGTGATTACTAGTTGGTTTGTTTTGTGCTTTTCCCCTTTTCGGAAAGTGGTTCTCAGTTATAATTCTCGTAATAAACCTTTTGTTAACTTTTACCTCTGTCTGTGACTCCTCCTTGTCCCCCGGAAAAACATTATTCTTTGTTACTCCCCTAATCCCCCTGGATACCAATTGGGGTCCTAACAAGTGGGGGCTCGTCCGGGCTCAACATGGAGAAGCTTTGACAGACGGCTCTGGTGGCTAGCGTGGTGAGTATCATTGTCTGGGTGGCCATGTGTTCAGCCTTTGCTAAACGGTTAATCTGCTTCCTCAGTTAGATAGGAGAGTGTCCAGCTGGACTGTATTAGTCTTTCCTTCGGGCACTCATTTGTTATTTTACCTTTCTTGTTTTCGGAGTGAATCCTGGGCGGGGACTAGTTTCCCAGACAGAGGTAGGCGTTTCAGGGCTCCGGCCGCTGAAGTTTAGCCTTTCAAGTCGCCTCGAGCCCGGCAAGCTCCAGAAGATAGGTTGATATAGCTTTGGTGTTAGGTAGGAACTGGGGAAGTTGTTTTTTTATAAGGCTGGGCTTGGTATTCGCTTAACGCGTGTGTGTGTGTGGCACCTGGCATTGACGCTTATCACACTCTTCACCAGTGAAGGAGGACGTAAGGTTGCTAAATCAGTACGTGGGTGTGGTTGAACTATTTGTTTGTAGCTTAGCTCATCCTACTACGTGATTAGCTTCGGACTGCAGTCACTGTTGTTTGCCTTCTGGTAGTATGGCAGTGTTTAGCTTAGAGGAGTTTGTTGCTCATCCTACTTTAAGTCAGGTTGATGGCTGTAGGAAAGATGATTTGTGTATGATTGCCGATTATTACAGTATTTCTGTTTCACGGTCGCTTGTTAAAAAAAATCTGAAGGCTGTCCTTTTAAGAGGACTGCTAGAAAAGGGATTTCTTACCTCACAGGTTTTGGAGGAGTCTCCTGGTGTGGTGGCCGGAGCTACTGCAGCGGTATCCCCGGGTGAGAGTCAGGAAGGAGCGACTGAGCCACAGCCTGGTGGTTTTACTCCAGGTGGAGAGGGTAGTGAGGAAGAGGTAAAACCTTACACGATGCCACGGTTTGAGCCACTCTCTATAGAGACAACTTCTGGTTCTGTGGGAGGTGCCCGATTGAAGATGCGTGTAGCTCGTCTTCAGCAGGAGACGCAGGAAAGAAAGGAGGAGCGAGAGTTTCAACTCAGGAGGGAGTTAGAGTTGAAAAAGTTGGCGATAGAGTCAGAGTTGAGAAAGACAGAGTCAGAGACACGGAAGGAGTTTGAGTTGAAAAAAATTGGAGGCAGAAAACAGCTATCAGGATGCGTCAGTTAGAGTTGCAGAGGAGTGAAGTCGACGCTAGGACATCGGCGATGGCCTCTAGCTCTGGCGGACGGTCACCGTCAGGTTCTGATAATGCCTTTGATGTACGAAAGAATGTTGCAATGGTCCCTATTTTTCAAGAGACTGAGATTGAGTCTTACTTTGGTGCATTCGAGCGCATTGCCGTCGCTTTGCATTGGCCAAAGGATGTGTGGGCTATACTTCTGCAGTGTAAGTTAACTGGTAAGGCTCAGGAAGCGTGTGCTTCTCTCTCTACTGAAAGTCTGGTATCTGAGAAAGTAAAAAGCGCTATTCTTCGGGCGTATGAGCTAGTGCCAGAGGCTTACAGACAGCGTTTTCGAAGTCTTAGAAAGACGACGACTCAGAATTACATTGACTTTGCTAGGGAGAAAGAGATCCTCTTTGACCGATGGTGTGCATCATGTAAGGCAAATGACTATGTTTTACTGCGTGAGCTGATGTTGGTGGAGGAGTTTAAAAACTGTGTGACTGAGCGTACAGTGATCTATCTGAATGAGCAGAAGGTAGAAATCTCTCACCACCACACTGTCTTTTGGTTCCCCAGAGTTAGGGACTCCTCCACCCTCCGTCAGCATTCAGGAGATGGGGAGGAACATCACTCTGGTGGGGAGGCGGCTGGCTGGTCAGACGCCCTGCTCTACTGCAGAGACTTTCACTGGGACCTGCTGAGCCTCAGGGACCAAGAAGAGCATGAGATGATTGATGAGCTGGTGGCTCGCGCCCCCTTCCACCTAACCAGCCACCACTGGGTGGGCATGCGCAGGTACTGGCCAGACCACCTTGGTGTCTATCAGGCAATCAAGTCTGTCCTTATGATCATCTGTCCGTCCATCACTTTGTCTTATCAACAATACCATGAAAATAACAAAAGCTAAATATTTGGCCACATTATTCTTCCTTCCACCCAGGTAACTCTTTCATATCTTTCAATGTTAGTAGGTCACTTTTAGGAAGCTCCTGGTTTTGGATGTCCGGTGACCCGATGGAATTCAGCCAATGGGACGAAGGTTCACACCATTCCAGCCCCTGTGGGGGCGTGTCCAGTGTGGAACCTTCCACATGGAGGCAATGCTCTTGTGAAGAAAATCTTAACTTGTTCTGCTTTACAGGTTGGTGTCCAGCGTATAGAGCCATTACCAGGTCCTTATAAATCCAAATATGCTTAACCTTCTGTAAAGGCATGCACCAGCTTGTATGTACTACCTGCACAACGGAGTCTCAGATAAGATCTTCATGAAGAATCAAATTTTTACGTCAACGTTATCACATTTACAAACAGCTTGAAACGGTAAGAGGTTCAAGCTTCCTTCTTGGGAAAATAAAAATCCCCGTTAGTACTACGCTCAACCTAGGAGTGTGAATGAGTGAAATCAGCTCTAGGTCTTTTTTACGCCACTTTCATTAACCTTATTTTTCGATTTCCACAGGTCAGACAGAAGGAGTGAAGAAGTTGCACTTCTATAGTTCCACAAGAGAGAATCAAATTCGCTGCACCTAACTTGGCCTCACAGGGGAACATAGCTGCTGATTCTGAAGAAGTCCTAAGTAGTGAAGTTTCTTAATGCTATAGCTCTGAGTGTGTCTTAGGTAGCTAGCTAGTTCTGCATTCCATCATTATGGGCTTTGTGACAGGCCACATTGTGCGCTACAATAGCATATAGGGTGCATTTATTTAGTGCGTAATCAATTAACTTCTTTGTGAGCAGACATAGTTGTGGACATGCATCAATCCTTTGATTCCAAATGTGGAGATTGTGAGTTCAAGATGGTATCAAAAGACTAGATAAAGTATCTGTTGGCTTTATCTCTGTGTCTGGCTGAGCTGATTTGGACATTATACCCACACTGTCCGATTTTATCTTAAATTCTGATAAGGTGTATTTATTGATTTGAATGTGCAAAGCAGTTCAAACACAGAGATACACCATTTGAGACTGTGGAGTGTAACACGTGTTTTCCAGTCAATCTTTAGATACACACACATTCATATATCTATCTATATCATTAGTGTGTGTATATAATTAGTGTGTGTATATGTGTTTTAATAATGATAAAACTCTTTTTCCAGATGTGAATGTGCTAGTTTGTCTTTTATTTTGCATATAAATGTAACCTAGCTAATGTTTGTTTGCTAGTGTCATCCTAATATCACTGACCTGAAGACCAATCATTTGACTGTATAAATAAATTACATAATTTGCCCCGCTGTAGTTAGCCCGTCCAGACAGCCCTGTAACACATGGCCAGTCAAGGCAGCAGTCCAGGCCTCCGGTCTCCAGGATGGAGGGGGGAGGTGGGTTGGTGGGTCATACTGGGCAGGTGTGGGGACAATGGTTTAATTTAAATTAATTATTTTAGGTATGGTAAAGAGTCTTGTTTTAGTTGGGCATGGTAACCCTGGTCAGTGTCAGGTTTATGTAATTTGTTTAATGGAGTTTGGGTTAGTGGTTGTTAGTGGGGGGAAAGTAGGCATCGGCTGGGGATTCTCCCCAGCTTCAATTTGGTTTTGCGGGTTTGTGGAGCGGGTGTGGTCGATGGCTGGTTGAAGCAGCCTCACCTGGCCCGAGTCAGACTGATTGGACAATGTAGCTGGGTGAGGCTGCACACCTGTGATGCATTGAGTAATCAGTGTGCACAGGTTAAGCCAGCCGTCACCACACACACTCAGGGAGATGTCCTACATGGCAACATGGATCACTGTCTTCATGTCTCAATTTCTGCAAACTCTACAATAAAGCGGCTTTCCACATTACCACCCTGTGTCCTTGTGTCTGGAGAAGCCTAGAAAAGCCACCTAGGTGGTGTGTAGCCACCGACATTGCTACAGATACATTTATCAGATGGAATTCTAAATACACCAGTTTTATGGTCTCCCCATCCAAGGAATATATTTGAACCTTTACTACATTTACCAAATCCCATTGAGCTATGTTTTGTTATCCAAAAATCTAATCAAAATCAAAACCAAAATAATGAATTCCCAGTTACAATATATTCAATCAAAACAGAGCGATAGTAGAATAACCATGGTCATCTATTAAGCTAACTATACTGCTTCTCTTTTATGGAAGAGAGCATAATAACCTTATACCTGTGGAGAGAGAATAAGATGTGGTCATAATGTGAGCACGACTACGTGTCATTACAATAACAGTAAAAGTGATGTGTTTGGTGAAGTCACACTATGGGAACTATGGGATCTGAATATATGTTTGGGTAGTGGGACCGTGTCAGTCCTAGTAAGACTAATTTAGTCTCTTGACCTCAGGGTTCAGAGGATAGCCTAGCATAATAGAGCCAGAGTCTAGCGTCATGGAGAAGATATGTGGTGCTGGTGGAGGAGTGCTCGGGTCAGGTATTGATAAGGGGAGTCAGGGAGCCAATGTGCATGCAGACATCTTGACAGGTGCTAGGACCCTGGGGAAGCCATGGTCCCCAGGGTCCTAGCGCCTGTCAAGTGTAAACTCAGTGAGGTCAGCTCCAGTAGGAGGTCGATACTACCGGCCTACTGAAGACCAGACGGCCCCGTTTTCCAGGGACAGTCCCTGTTTTAAAAATAGGATTTGAAAGATATATGAATAGATTGAAAGGTTCCAGCTTGCTCATGAATATTAATTTCTAGACAATTGGTAATTAGTCTGGGGTCTATCTGATAGGCTGTGACGCGGCCTCGCTAAATGGGGGGTCTATCTATGTCCTTTATACCATAAGCAGACCGATCTTAAGCAATAGGCTATCAATACAATATGTAGCAATACAATTGTGGATGACAAACTAAGCTTTGAGCCTAATGTGAAGTAAGTCTCAAACAAAGGTCACCAGCGCTTATTTAAAATTACGCTTTGACATGTCGAAATGTCATTTCCACTAGTAGAATATAGCTTTACCTAGTTACAATTGTATTTCAGATATCTGCAATGAAATATTAGATATCTGAAATGCAATTCTAGATATCTGGAATTACATTCTTACTAGTTACAACAGCCGACATATCAAAAATTCAAATTTGACTAGTCAGAATTGAATTTTAGATATTCAATTAATATCTGTAATGTAAGAACAATTGTAGATATCTACAATTAACATTTCCACTAGTAAGAATTGACATTTCCACTATTGAGAATTGAATTGTTGATATCAAGAATTAACTTTTTGACTAGTGAGAAATTAATTGTACTATGCTACTAGTTAAAATAGCATTATGGAAATGTTGGCTTGGAATTATAACTAGTCAAAAAGGAATTGTTGATATATACAATTGCTATTACCGCTACTGATTAAATGTTAAAAGGGCTTGCCAGAGTGAGCCCGCCCTGCCTCAAAATGGGCTGCGGTGACGTCAGCCCTGGTTGCTGTTCGGAGCGAGAAGTTGTCTCTCAAACTGTAGGAATGTAGACCTATAAAAATACAATAATCTGTGCGTTCTGTGTATGAGACGCATCGTCATGCACGAAGAGTATGGCTAGAGTTCTCAACAGCTTTATTTATTATTCGTTGGTTCCTATAACTATATACACCTAATTATAAAGGGTAATACAGGTTTAATAGAAGAGCTCTCAACAGCTTTATTCTTTATTATTCATTGGTTCCTATAACTATATAGGCCTAATTATAAAGGGGAATGCAGGTTTAATAGAAGAGTTCTAAACAGCTTTATTCTTTATTATTCGTTGGTTCCTATAAGTATATAAGCCTAATTATAAGGGGTAATGAAGGCTTAACAAAGAGTTTTCAACAGCTTTATTCTTTATTATTCATTGGTTCCTATAACTATATAAGCCTAATTATAAAGGGTAATGAAGGTTCAATAAAACACCAGTGATGTTAGTTGGACAATATTCTCTTCAAAACAAAATAGCTGGTTGAAATAGATTTGGTTCAGATTAGTCTTGGTGTAAACACTGGACAATATTTTACCCTGTATGATTAGGCTTATATAGTTAAACGAATAATTAAGAACAAAGCTGTTGAGCTCTATTAAACCTTTGTTACCCTTTATAATTAGGCTTATGTAGTCGTTTTTTTTTTCTGCATTGTGATTATTCTAGTAATGTTGACTAAATAGCATAAGTTACCAAGTTTTACATCATAGAAGACATACTAAGACGGAACACAGTAAGTGTTTATATTGGTAATAAGACATTGTAGATTGCATAATTATAGAGAATAATTAACACTGTTAACATCCTCTCATTTATAAACAGCCTACTTTTATGTATTTAAAGTAATAACTCAGAAGTAAGAGTAGTCATCAGATAATGACTTGAGGAAGAATAAGAAAGTATCTCGGGAAAAGACTACTCAAGTACTCAGTTGCTTCATACCAAATGATTTATTGTTGTAATAAGCAGAGCAAGATGAACGTAAATAGACAAATATTACATAGTATATGCTTGTTTAATAGTAATACAAGATAAAATAGCATGTATCCCTTCAAATAAAACACAACACATTAAATCTCTACAAAATAACATGAAGGAAAATACAGCCACAATAAATCTCTCGCCTCCATTTTTAATTCACAAACAGACTTGAGCAAAAGCGTATTTTTGCATCGTTGTATGTTGCATTAAAAAAATTTATTGAAGTAAATGAAAGAAAATATTACCTCTTGGTGTATTTATGTATGTGTACTATGTGTGTGTTTTAACACATTAAATATTTACAAAATAACATGAATGAAGGCAAATACAGCCACAAGAAATCTCCCTCATAGACTTGAGTAAGAGTGAAAAGTATGTTACCTTAAAACTACTTATTTAAAAAGTTCCTAAAGTAAATGAAAGTGAGTGAGTGAGTGTAATTCTACAATCCACACAGAGACACTGATGCACCACCCCATAACACAAACGCAGGGTGGAGGTCCTCCTGGGTGAAGGTGGACTGGAAGGTGTGGATGTGTGTCAGTGTGTCTGAGGACCCTCCTACTTCTGGGGACACTCTGTAGAAGGACAGAGTGCCAGCAGGCCGGTCCAGATACACTCCTACTCTGTTAGAGCCAGCGGGGGGGAGACGTATGTCTGTTTTACTACCGTTGTACCATGCAGAGTAACTAACATCAACATCATCACCGTCATCATCATCACCACCACCGTCATCATCATCACAATAAAGACTCCAAGACTTGTTGTTCATTCCAAGCCAGCTATCATCACCACTTCCTCTCCTTGTGATTCCTCTGTATGTCACTCCTATAACAACAAGTCCTTCCCACTCTACCTCCCAGTAACAGCAGCCAGTCAGACCCTCTCTACACAACACCTGGTACCAGGAGTCAAATCTCTCTGGGTGATCAGGATACAACTGCTCCTCTCTAACCCACGTCACCTTTCTGTTGTCCTCAAACAGAGAGAGTCGTCTGTGGGCTGTGTTTGGGTCCAGTGTGAGTTCACAGGCATCTGACGGGAGAACAAGACATGATTAGCTGCTGAATCAATCTTCATCATACTCATCACTAGTACTGTAGTCTTGCATACATATTCCTGTCCTTTTTCCACATGCCCTCTACTCTACAAACTAACATAGAAAGACAAAATCATATGACAGGTACTATAGTGTATAAGTTCAGCTATTTATTGTTGTAATAAAAATATATTAGAACAAATAATAATATAAATTATTTATATTTTGAAGAATATTGGAATATTAAATGTACATTTGACAGCCCTAAATCAAACTAAACAGACACTTACACTTCTTTAGAGCTGATCTCAGGTCAGGCAGCTTCTTCATCTCCATGTTCATTGTCAACCCCAGCTGATCCAGGGATCTCCTCAAGGTCCCTACGTATGACGGAGGTCGGACCTCTACCGTTGTCCAGTCCCTGGTGGGTGGAGGATTCTTCAGGGATCTGAAGGTCTGGAGGAAGTGGAGGTGGTCTTCAGTGCGTGAGAGCTGCTTCACCTCTGAGCTTCTGTTGGTCAGATCTTTAATTTCCTGCTCCAGTTCTTTGATGAGGCCTTCAGCTTCTTTCTCGGTGGATTTTAGTTTCTCTTTAATCGTTTTGTTGAGATCATCCTGGCACTTTTCAATAGAGCGCTTCAGAGCAGTGAAGACCTGCACACCATCAGCTATCTCTCTGTCGGCGTCTGCTTTGCTGCGATCTACTGTGTCTTTGATCTCCTGAATCTTTCTATGTATATCCTGGATCATCTGATTAACATCAGACTCCATCTTCCCCAGCTGGGCCGTCTTCACCTCATATTCCTCCTTTAGAGGTACAACAGGATGTGACTTGTGGTCCGTCTCTGTGCAGAACAGACACACACACACCTGCTCAGTCTGGCAGAAGAGCTCCAGAATTAGGTCGTGTTTCTTACACATCCTGTCTTCCAGACGGTCCATGGGGTCGACCAGCCGATGTCTCTTCAGGCGTGTGACTCTCTGATGAGGCTCCAAGTGGGTGTGGCAGTAAGAGGTAAAACACACTAGGCAGGACTTCACGGCCTTCAGCTGGGTACCAGTACAGACGTCACAGGGAACTTCTCCTGGTTCAACACAAGTCTGCTCTTTGACACGTACAGAACTTCTAAACCGATCAACCATCCCTGATATGAAGCTATTGACCTGTAAATCAGGTCTTGTGAGGTAAAGCTCGTTGCAAACAGGACATTTGTACTGGACCTTGTCATCCCAGAACGTTGTAATACAGGTTCTACAGAAGTTGTGTCCACATGGTGTGGAAACTGGGCTGTAGAACACATCCCGACAGATGGAACATGAAAAGTTCTCTTCAGACCAGGAAATGTTGGACGCCATTCCTAGAAGAGATTATTTAAAAAAAGTTTATGTTAAAAACAGACATTCGTTTTCTAATGGTAAAATATCAGTTTTAACTAGTTATAATGCATCTATATTCATACATGTGTTGTTATTACAAGCAGAGCCCTTCATCCAACAGGTCGGTACAACATCAACCCCGACATGTGCCTCCTGCTCCATATGAACAAACGTCGCTATGGACTCACACCGCTACCAATGCGTCCTCCTCACGACGACCGCCCTGATACTTTAATAGCTGTGCATGCGTCCTCCTCATGAAGATCGATAGTTTAATAGCAGTGAAACCAACGTTACAATTCCATTGTTGCCCCGCCACGTCGGATTCAACCAACACATCCAGAGCTGCGCTCCAAACAGCACGTCAACCACCATGGACGTGTTGGTATAACCCGACGAGGCGACACAAAGTGGATTTAAAGGCTTGTTTCGCTGCGCATCCACAAAGTCTCAGCGCGTTTTTCATGAAGACACATACGTTAGCTCAGTGATCTCTTTTAACTCACCGATTCCGCATTGCAAAGTGGTTCAAAGACTAAAAGAGTAGTTTGGAAACATTGTAACTCCATAGCCACGTGTGTTGATACGGAGCGCAGGAGTACAGCACGCTACAGTACAACATGGCGCCCTGCAGACAGGACGGCTTCAACGAGGATTATGGCTCAACATGTTGGACTCACCTTCTAATGTTTCCGTCTGAATATTCCCTTTAAAAAGGCTTCTTTGTCTCCGGAGCGGGAGAAGGGCCGACACGTGGAGTTTCTTCGCTTTGATTTAAATGAACTTCCGTCTCCTGAACAACAGAGAAGGGTCTTTATATATAGCTCAGGCTCGGCCACGCCCCTCCTTGCGACCATTTCCGGTCCTGAGCCGGTCTAGAATTGTGAACAACAGAAGGGACGACACGATCGCCCCATACACATCCATCTACTGTAAGTTTCATCAGGTCATTTTACATCAAGCACGGAACGAATAAATGGCACGGAAAACTGGTGAAATAATTCGGACTGACAAAATCGCGTAAACTTTACAACAGTTACGACGCGAATATGCGGCATTTTCCAGTAGGATTCGCACAGTGAAATAATTCAACCCTCAACCTAGTCTATGCTCTGTCATTTCACCTAAATGTCCTATGTATTTAGAGGACTCAATTAGAATGGAGTTTCCCTTTGTAACCAAGTGTAAACTAGTAAAACAATCACCCCCAATATTAATAATAGTATTCTAGTTTAAATCCAATATGAAATACATGTATCATTATTGTAGAGCATTCATAATATGCAATGTGAATATGCTCCCATGGCCACCGTACTTACTACGGTGCATGCGCGGTTGGTGCGCTCGTCAGGTGTTCGGTTGGTCATGTCATGTTGGTCTAGGACTTACCATTATGTTATAATAAAAACAATACTGTTGCAAAGTATTCACTCCGTATCAGGTCCTTCAACTATCACTAAGCGCTACGCACAAATATTTAACTTGTGATTTAAATATAAGGACATACAAAGGATTTCTGTCAAGTCCTTCTTTTCATTTTGTGTAGCATCAAGACAAATGAATCACTTGAATATTGAACACAATGTTCAAGTTACCACATGGCTCAGAAAATGACAATATATTAAACATTAAACTAACGTATTTCTAAAGTAAATTGTGTCTGTAAAATGCAATTGATACGCGTTACACGGAACCGTTTCCCAAGATTAAATCATTTAACATGCCAATAGCCTCAAGACAATATGAACGGTAGTAAACTGTAGGCTTACCATATCTATTCCGTGATTAAAATGCGTTCCGCCCCATACAGTATAAAGTTATAAAAGTATAAATGCAAGGGAAGAAAATTAGGTTAAAGTGTTCCTAAATCAGGTAAAAGTGGATCTAGAGAAGGTTTGAGCTTCAGGGATCCTCACTGCGGAAGACTGAACTTTGGGGAAGCACTGGGAAGTCCAGACAGCCAATCACAGCCTCGGCTAACTCACAGGAACCGCCCCCTCTCTGTGATAGCCAATCGGGGGCTGTGGTATGAGGCTGTCGTCCGTGATCACTTGTTTTCAGGGAACGCGAAGCCTTCATACGTATAGCATAACACACACACACACACACACACACACACACACACACACACACACACACACACACACACACACACACACACACACACACACACACACACACACACACACACACACACACACACACACACACACACACACACACACACACACACACACACACACACACACACACACACACACACACACACACACACACACACACACACACACACACACACACACACACACACACACACACACACACACACACACACACACACACACACACACACACACACAAACCCGGAGCGCTGCTTCCTCTACTTCCTACTCTGACTGAATCCGCTGTCTGCTGCTCTCATTGCTCTGCTACTCATGTGTGCACTGTGCGCGTGCACGCCGGGGCGCGTTCCTGCAGCGAGCGTAGCGGCAATAAACACATATGTTCTCTCTTCTTCTTTTGTTGAATATTGGATGGGGGCTGGAGCTTTATTCTTAATTATTCGTTGGTTCCTATAACTACATAAGCCAAATTATAAAGGGCAATGAAGGTTTAATAGAAGAGTTCTCAACAGTACAGCTGTATTTTAAAAACAGACTGTCACGGTACAATGGCGGACTCAAATGCACGACTCGGACAGGGAATAACAGGTAAAAGAATTTAATTGTTCAAAGGAACAAGAATGGCAGGTAGATATCGTCGTCAGGAGTAAAACAATTGTCCGGTAACACTGGGAAAAACAAACACTAGGAATGGTCTAGGAACACTGAGCACTGGGAATAACGCTGGAACGAGTAACAAACGAACGAATACAATCTGGCACAAGGAAATGGGACGCGTGCATGAGCATGGGGACTGAGGAAGCTGAACATTTTCAAAATAAAACAGGAAGTGACCTAAACAGACAGACACCCAGAATAAAAGCGGGAACATGACACAGACATACTCTGTAAATTCTGTATTGTTTACAGTGTCAGGGGACTTATTTCAAAATGCAATATTTATTTATTTAATGCCTCATTTATTTATTTCAGGGGACTTTTATTTCACAATGCCACATTTATTTATTAAATAACACATTTATTTCATAATGCCACATTTATTTATTAAATGCCACATTTATTTATTGAATGCCAAATTTATTTTATAGTGCCACATTTATTTATTTCAGTGGACTTTTTATTTCACAATGCCACATTTATTTATTAAATAACACATTTATTCATTTAATGCCACATTTATTTAATGAATGCCACATTTATTCAGTTCATCATGCCACATTTATTTATTTAACGCCTTCAATATTGATTTAATACCACGTTTATTTATTTAATGCCACATTTATTTCATTTTGCCACATTTATTTATTAAATCCCACATTTATTCATTTAATGCCACGTTTTTTATTTAAATGCCACATTTATGTCCTAATGCCACATTTCCATCTGGTATATTAAAATGAGTGGGCGTGGTTATCTCAGACCAAAGCAACATTACTGAATCACCGAATATACATATATTCTCCTCCTCCTAGTGATGCTCCTCCTCCTGCTCCTCCCCCTCCTTCTGTTCCTCCTTCTATTTCTCCTCCTCCTCCTCCTCCTCCTCCTCCTCCTCCTCCTCATCCTCCTCTGGGTCCTTCTCCTCCTCCTCTTAGTCCTCCTCTTCCTGTTCCTCCTTCTGTTCCTTCTCCTCCTGTTCCTCCCCATCCTCCTCCTTTTCCTACTGCTCCTCCTACCCATCTTCCTCCTCCTCCTGTTCCTCCTCCTGCTCCTCATCTTCCTCCTGGTCCTCCTGTTCCTTTACCCCATCTGCTTCTCCAGCTACTCCTCCTCTGCCTCCTGCTCCCTCTCCTCCTCCTACCCCTCCTCTTCCTCTTCCTCCTTCTCTTGCTACTCATCCCTCCTCCTAATCTTGTTGATCCTCCTCTTCCTTCTGCCCCTCCTCCTTCAACTTTCTCCTGCTCCTCCTGCTCCTTCCACTTCCTTATGCTCCTCCTCCTGCTCTTCCTCCTTCTCTTAGTCCTCCTTCTCCTCTTCATCCTCCTCCTCCTGCTCCTCCTTCTTCCCCTTCCTTCTCTTAATCCTGCTCCTCCTCCTCTTCCTCCTGCCCCTCGTCCTTCTCCTTCCTCCTGCTCCTCTTTCCCCTTCATTATGCTCCTCCTCCTCCTCCTCCTCTTCCTCCTCTTCCTTATCCCCCTCCTCCTTCTCCTCGTCCTCTTAGTCCTCCTCCTCCTGCTGCTCCACTTCCTCTTCCTGCTCCTCCTCATGTCCCTGCTCCATCTCCTCCGGCTCCTCCTCCTTCCTCCTCCTAATCCTCTTGCCCCTCCTCCTGCTTCTCCCCTTCCCCGTCCCCCTGCTCCACTCCTCCAGCTCCTCATCCTTCCATTTCCTCCCCTTCTTCCTTCTCCTCCTCCTGTCCCTCCCTGTCTTCCTCCTGCTCCTCCTTCTCCTCTTGCTCCTCCTCCCCTTTTCCTTCTCCTCCTCCTGTTGTTCCTCCTGCTCTTCCTCTTCCTTCTGCTCCTCCTTCCCCTCTTCCTCCTCCTTCTCCTACTGTTCCTTTTCCTCCTTCACTTCTGCTGCTCCTCATCCTCCTCTTCAGTCTGCTCCTCCTCCTCTGCCTCTTGCTCCCCCTCCTCTTCCTCTTCCTCTTCCTTCTTTTGCTACTCCTCCTTCTCCTTCCTCCTCTTAATCTTGCTCCTCCCCCTTTTCCTCCTGCCCCTCCTCCTTATCTTTCATCCTGCTCCTCCTCCTTCCCCTTCCTTTTGCTTCTCCTCCTGCTCCTTCTCTTTCAATTAGTCCTCCTCCTCTTCCTGTTCCTCCTCCTTCTCCTTCCCCTTCTTCTTCCTAATCCTGCTCCTCCTCCTCTTCCTCCTGCCCCTCCTCTTAGTCCTCCTCCTCCTGTAACTCCTCCTGCTTCTGCTCCTTCTCCTCTTTCTCCTGCTCCTCCTCCTGCTCCTCCTCTTTGTTTAGCTCCTTATCCTCCTCCTTCCCCTGCTCTATCTCCTCCAGCTCCTCCTCCTTCCCTTTCCTCCTCTTAATCCTCTTCCTCCTCCTGTTCCTCCTCCTCTCCACCCTGCTCCTCCTCCCCCTTCCTGCTCCTCCTCATCCTTCTCCTGCTCCTTCTCCTAATCCTCTTGTTCCTCCTGCTGATTCTCCCCTTCCCTCTGCTACTCCTCCTCCTCCTCCTTCTGTAAGTCCTCCTCCTTCTCCTCCTATTCCTCATGCTCCTCCTCCTTCCCCTTCCTCCTCTTAATCCTTCTCCTCCTCCTTCTCTTAGTCCTTTTCCTCCTGTTCATTCTCTTGCTGCTCCTCCTCACCCTCCTCCTCCTCCTTTTCCTGCTCCTCCTCTTTGTTTAGCTCCTTATCCTCCTCCTTCCCCTGCTCTATCTCCTCCAGCTCCTCCTCCTTCCCGTTCCTCCTCTTAATCCTCTTCATCCTCCTGTTCCTCCTCCTCTCCACCCTGCTCCTCCTCCCCCTTCCTGCTCCTCCTCATCCTTCTCCTGCTCCTTCTCCTAATCCTCTTGTTCCTCCTGCTGATTCTCCCCTTCCCTCTGCTACTCCTCCTCCTCCTCCTTCTGTAAGTCCTCCTCCTCCTCCTTCTGTAAGTCCTCCTCCTTCTCCTCCTACTCCTCCTGCTCCTCCTCCTTCCCCTTCCTCCTCTTAATCCTTCTCCTCCTCCTTCTCTTAGTCCTTTTCCTCCTGTTCATTCTCTTGCTGCTCCTCCTCACCCTCCTCCTCCTCCTTTTCCTGCTCCTACCCCTCCATCTCCTCCATCTCCTCCTGCTCCTCCTCCTTTTGATCCTCTTGCTCCTCCTTCTGCTCCTCCCCTATCCCCTGCTCCATCTCCTCCTTCTCCTCCTCCCTCACCTTCCTCCGCTTAATCCTCATCCTCATCCTCTTCCTGTTCCTCCTCTTTCTTCTGCTCCTCCTCCTGCTTCTCCTCCTTCTTCCTCCTCCTCTACTTGCTCCTCCCCCTTCTCCTTTTGCTCCTCCTTCTGTTCCTCTTTCTTCTCCATGACCTGCTCCTCCTATTGCTCCTCCTCCTTCTCTTACTGCTTCCTCCTCCTTTTACCCGTCCTGCTCCTGCTCCTCCTCTTCCTACTCCTTCCCCTCCTCCTTCCCCTTCCTCCTGCTCCATATCCTCCATCTCCTCCTTCTCCTCCTCCTTCCACTTCCTCGTCCTCTTCCTCTTCCTCCTCTTCCTTCTACCTCCTCCTCCTGCTTCTCCTCCTCTTCCTCCTGCTACTCATCCTCCTTCACTTGCTCCTCCTCTTTCCCCTTCCTCCTGTTCCATATCCTCTTGCTCCTCCTCCCCGTCCTGCTCCTCATCCTCCGCCTCCTGATTCTCCTTTTCCTGCTTCCTCCTCCTTCTCATCCTCCCCGTCCTGCTCGTCTTCCTTTCCCTTCATTCTGCTCCATCTTCTCCTACTCATCCTCCTGTTCCTGCTGCTGCTCCTCCTGCTTCTCCTCCTCCTCTATTTCCTCCTCCTGCTCCTCCTCCACCTCTTCCCTGTCTTCCTTTTCCTTCTCCTCCTCTTCCTCCTTCTCCTCCTGTAACCCTTCCTCCTCCTGCCCTTCCTCTTTTCTTCCCTCTTTCTGCTCCCCCTCCCCCCTCCCTCCCCCCTCCCCCCCCCCTCTTTTACTCCTTCCCTTTCCTCTCCCCCTCTTCCTCCTTACTCGCCCCTTCCCCTCCCCTCCCTGCCCTCCCCTCTCTTCCTCGCTCCTTCTTCCCGCCTCCCTCCCCTCACCTCTTTCTTTCTCCTCTTTTCCCCTTCCTTTTCTTCCTCCCCCCCCTCCCCCCCTCCCCACCCCCCCCTCTTCTCCTGCTCCTCCTCCCGCCCCTTCTTCCCCCCTCCTCTCTCTTCTTCCCCTGCTCTCCCCTCCCCCTCCCTGTCCCCTCTCCCCTGCCCCCCCCTTCCCCCCTCCTCCCCTCCCTCTTCCCTCCCCTTCTCCCACCCCTTCTCGTCCTTCTTCCCCTCCCCCCTCCCCTCCTCCCCTCCTTGCCCCTCCCCCCCCTCTTCCTCCCTTCACCCGCTCCCCTCTTGCTCCTTCCCTCCTCTCTCCTCCCCCCCTCTCCCCACCCTCTTCATTCCTCCTCCTCCCCCTCCCCCCCTGCCCCTCCTGCTCCCCCTTTTTTCCCTGCTTTCCTCCCTCCCTCCCCTCCTCCTCCCCTCCCCTCCTTCTCTCCCTCACCCCCCTCCTCCCCCTCCTCTCTCCCTCTCCTCCCTCCTCTGCTTCTTCTTCCTCCCCTCTTCTCCTTCCTCCCTGTCTCTCTTCTCCCCCCTCCTCCTCCTTCCTGCCTCCTCCCCTCTTTTCTCTCCCTATCTCCCTTTTTCCTTTTATCCTCTTCCCCTTCCTCCCTTCCCTCCCCCCTCTCCTGTCCCCCCCTCTTTCTGCTTTCTTCCTTCTCTATCCTCTGCTCTGCCCCTGTTCCCCCTCTCTCTCAACCTCCTCCCCCCTCTCCTCCTTGGTTTCCTTTATGTCTATCTCTTCCCCTCTCCCTGCCCTCCCCTTCTTCTCCCCTCTCACCTCCTCCCCTCCTCCCTCCTTCCCCCCTCCTTCATTCTGTCCTCTCTCCTCTGCTCCTCCTCCCTTCTGCCCCTACTTCCTGCCCCTCCCTCCCTCCTCTGTTCTCCTTCCTCCTCCCCCTACCCTCCTTCCCTGCTCCCCCCCCTCCCTCCCTCCTCTCCCCTGCCTCGCCTCCTCCTCTCCCCATCTCCTCTCTTCCCCCATCCCTCCCCTTCTCCCCCTGTTCTTCTCCCTCCCTGTTTCCCCCCTTCCCCTCTGCTCCCCCTCTCCTCCCTCTCCTGCCCCTCCTTCTTCTTCTCTCCTCCCTGCTCTCCCCCTCCTTCCTTTCCCTTCCTCCCTCCCCTCCCTCCTCCTGCCCTCCTTCCTCCCTTCCTCTCCCTATCTCTTTCTCTCTTCTCCCTTCTCCTCTCCTCCTCTCCCTTTGTTCTCCCCCTCCTCTCCTTCTCTCCTCTCCTTCTCCTGCCCCTCCTCTTCTCCCCTCCCCCTCCCCTTCCCCTCCTTCTTTCTTCTGCTCCTCTCCCCTCCCCTGTCCCCCCCCCTCCTCCTCCTCCCCTCCCTCTCCTTTGCTACCCCTCTCTCCTCCACCTTCCCCTTCCTCTCCTCCCCTCCCCCTCCCCCCCACTTCCTCCCCCCCCTGACTCCCCCCCCCTCCCTCCATTTCCCCCTGCTCCTCTCCTCCCCTCCCTGCCTGCCCTCCTCTCCCTCTTCTTCTCCTCCTGCCCCCTCCTCTCCCCCCCCTCCTTTTCCCTCTCCTCCCTCACACTCCCTCCCCTCCTCCCCCCCTCCCTCCTTCCCCCTCATCCCCCCCTGCCCCTCCTTATCCCCTCCTCCCTCCCCCTCCCCCCACCTCCTCTCCTCCCTCCTCCAAACCCTCCCTCCCCCTCTTCCTCCTCCTAATCCCTTCAACCCCTCCTCCCTCCCTCCTTTCCCTCCCCCTCCCCCTCCCCTCTCTTCCCCTACTCCTCCCAATCCTTCCTCCCTCCTCCCCCTGTTGCCCTCATTCTTCCTTATCCCGCCCACCCTTCCTTCCCCTCCTCCCTTTGTTCCTTACTTTCCGCCCCTTTCCCCCCACCTTCCTCCTCCCTCCTCCTCCTCCCTTCCCCCTTTTCCCTGCTTTCCCTTTCTCCTGCCTCCCCTCCTCTTCTCCCTTCTCTCTTTCTCCTTCCTTTCTCCTACCCCCTGCTCGCCCTTCCCCCTCACTCTTCTCATCCCTCTTTCCTCCTTCTCTTGCTACTCCTCCTTCTCCTTCCTCCTCTTAATTTTGTTTCTCATCCTCCTTCCTCCTGCTCCTCCTCCTCCATTCCCTTCCTTATGCTCCTCCCCCTGCTCCTCATTCTTCTCTTAGTCATCCTTCTCTTCATCCTTGTCCTCCTGCTCCTCCTCTTCCTCCTGCTCCTTCTCCTTCGTCCTCCTAATTCTGCTTCTCCTCCTCTTCCTCCAGTTCCTCCTCCTTCTCCTACTTCTCCTTCTCCTCTTAGTCCTCCTCCTCCTGTTCCTCCTCTTGCTGCTCTTCCTCCTCCTCCTTCTCCTCCTCCTGTTCCTCCTCCTGCTCCTCCTCCTCTTCCTTCTGCTCCTTCTCCTTCTCCTCCTCCTCCCCTTCCTCCTGCACCATCTCATCCTTCTCCCCCTCATCCCTGTCCTCCTCCTTCACCTGTTCCTGTTTCCCCTTCTTCCTTTTCCTTCTGCACCCCCTCATCTTCCTGCTCCATCTCCTCCGGCTCCTCCTCCTTCCTCCTCCTAATCTTCTTGCTCTTCCTCCTGCTTCTCCCCTTCCCCCTGCTCCACTCCTCCAGCTCCTCCTCATTCCAAATCATCCTCTTAGTCCTCCTCCTCCTCTTGTTCCTCCTCCTTGTCCTCCTCTTCCCTCTTCCCGGCCATACTCCTCCTCCTGCTTATCCGCTTCACCTGCTCCTCCTCCTCTGCCTGCTCCTCCTCCTCCTCCTACCCTCCTCTTCCTTCATGTCTTTCCACTCCTCCTTCTCCTTCCTCCTCCTAATCTTGCTCATCCTCCTCTTCCTCCTGCCCCTCCTCCTTCAACTTCCTCCCGCTCCTCCTCCTCCTTCCCCTTCCTTAAGCTCCTCCTCCTGCTCCTCCTACTTCTCTTAGTCATCCTTCTCCTCTTCATCCTCCTCCTTCTGCTCCTCCTCCTGCTCCTCCTCCTTCCCCTTCCTCCTCTTAATCCTGCTCCTCCTCCTCTTCCTCCTGCCCCTCGTCCTTCTCCTTCATCCTGCTCCTCTTTCCCCTTCATTATGCTACTCCTCCTCCTACTCCTCCTCTTCCTCATCTTCCTCATCCCCTTCCTCCTTCTCCACCTCCTCTTAGTCCTCGTCCTGCTGCTCCGCTTCCTCCTCCTATTTCTGCTCCTCCTCCTGTTCCTACCCCTGCTCCTCCTCTTCCTTCTGCTCCTTATCCTCCTCCTCCTTCCATTTCCTCCTCCTCCTCTTATTCCTCCTCCTCCCCATCCTCCTCATTTTCCTGCTCCTACTCCTAATCCTCTTGCTCCTCCTCCTGCTTATCCGCTTCACCTGCTCCTCCTCCTCTGCCTGCTCCTCCTCCTCCTCCTACCCTCCTCTTCCTCCATCTCTTTCCACTCCTCCTTCTCCTTCCTCCTCCTAATCTTCCTCCTCCTCCTCTTCCTCCTGCCCCTCCTCCTTCAACTTCCTCCCGCTCCTCCTCCTCCTTCCCCTTCCTTAAGCTCCTCCTCCTGCTCCTCCTACTTCTCTTAGTCATCCTTCTCCTCTTCATCCTCCTCCTCCTGCTCCTCCTCCTGCTCCTCCTCCTTCCCCTTCCTCCTCTTAATCCTGCTCCTCCTCCTCTTCCTCCTGCCCCTCGTCCTTCTCCTTCATCCTGCCCCTCTTTCCCCTTCATTATGCTACTCCTCCTCCTGCTCCTCCTCTTCCTCCTCTTCCTCATCCCCTTCCTCCTTCTCCACCTCCTCTTAGTCCTCATCCTGCTGCTCCACTTCCTCCTCCTATTTCTGCTCCTCCTCCTCCTCCTGTTCCTACCCCTGCTCCTCCTCTTCCTTCTGCTCCTTATCCTCCTCCTCCTGCTCCATCTCCTCCTCCTTCTCCTCCTCCTCCTGTTTCACCTCCTCCCCATCCTCCTCGTTTTCCTGCTCCTACTCCCAATCCTCTTGCTCCTCCTCCTGCTTGTCCCCTGCCCCCTGCTCCATCTTCTCCTTCTCCTACTTCTTCCCCTTCCTCCTCTTAATCCTCCTCTTCCTTCTCCTTCTCCTCCCCCTCCTTCCTCCTCCTAATCATCTTGCTCCTCCTCCTACTTCTCCCCTTCCCCCTGCTCCACTTTATCGTCCTCCTGCTCCTCCTCTTTCTCCTCCGCTTCTTCTGCTCCTCGTCTTCCTCTTCCTCCTGCTCCCCATCATCCTCCTACCCTTCTTCTTCCTCCTTCTCTTGCTACTCCTCCTTCTCCTTCCTCCTCTTAAGATAGCGCCTCATCCTCTTCCTCCTGCTCCTCCTTCTTCTCCTTCCTCCTGCTCCTCCTCCTCCATTCCCTTCCTTATGCTCCTCCTCCTGCTCCTCATTCTTCTCTTAGTTATCCTTCTCTTCATCCTCATCCTCCTGCTCCTTCTCCTTCCCCTTCCTCCTCTTAATCCTGCTCCTCCTCCTCTTCCTCCTGCTACTCATCCTCCTTCTCTTGCTCCTCATTTCCCCCCTTCCTCCTGCTCCATATCCTCTTGCTTCTCCTTTTCCTGCTTCCTCATCCTTCTCCTCCTCCCTGTCCTGCTCCTCCTCATCCTCCTCCTCCTGCTTCTCCTTTTCCTTCTTCCTCCTCCTTCTCCTCCTCTTGCTCCTCCTCCTCTTGCGCCTCCTGCTCCTGTTCCTCCTCCTCCCTGTCCTGCTCCTCCTCTTCCTGATTCTCCTTTTCCTGCTTCTTCCTCCTTCTCCTCCTCCCCGTCCTGCTCCTCCTCCTCCTCTTGCTCCTCCTCCTCCTATTCCTCCTTACAGTTGAATGGACCCTTAAAAACACATTTGAATGGATGCAAATGGAATGCTGATGGAAATTCTCTAGTAAGTAAATAAGGTTCAAAGCCTCTCCTCTCTCTGAGAACACTGTTTGAATACATGATCCCTGCCCAAATGAAGCGTGATAAACACAAACGTAACCCAAGTTCAACTCACATTTAGGCCCCTCATTGGTTCCAGCCCATACACGAGCTGGAGCAGGTTTGAGTGTGTGCTTTATCACGAGCGGTGGGGCCGTGTGTGTGTGCCACGCCCTGTGTGTGTGCAGTAGTCAGCTGTCTTAGTTGTCATAGCAACCCTTCCCCTCTGGCGTTTCCCAGAGACGTGTGTTTGTCAACAAGACCAAAGGAGGGGTCGGGCTGTAGGCTGCCCACCCAATCAGAACACTGCTGGTATTTCCTGTGGTATCTTTCCATTGGCTGAACCAACAAATGTTATTTTTTCTTAACTTCTGATTGGGGGGGCCCTCCCTGCCCTAGCAACCACCGGCCCCGGTTGTAACTGGACTCCTTGTCCAGGAGGTACTGGGACAGAAATGAGGCCGGGACTTTGAGATGGAGAGGCCTTTATTGAGCCTCTTCCTCCTGCTCCTCTTCCTCCTGCTACTTCTCCTTCTCCTCCTCCTGCTCCTCCTCCTCCTCCTCCCCGTCCTGCTCCTCCTCCTGTTCCTCCTCCTCCTGTTCCAGCTCCTCCTCCTCCTGTTCCAGCTCCTCCTCCTCCTGCTCCTCTTTCTTCTCCTCTTCCTCCTCCTGCATCCTCCTCCGGCCCATCCTGCTCCTCCTTCTCCTGTTCCTCCTCCTCCTCCTTCTTCCCTCCCTGCTCCTCCTCCTTCTTCCCCTTCCTCCTCTTAATTTTCCTCCTCCTCCTTCCCTTCCTGCTCCTCCTCCTACTTCCCCTTCCTCCTCTTAATCATCCTCGTCCTCCTCTTCCTCCTTACCCTCCTCCTCCTGCTCCACCTCCTCCTGCTCCTCCTCCTCATCTTGCTCCTCCTCTTTTACTCCTCCTCCTCCCCGTCCTGCTCCTTCTCCTGCTCGTCCCCCTCCTCCTTCTTCTCCTCTTCCCCCTGCTGCATCCTCCTCCTCCTCCTCCTGCTCCTCCTCCTTCTACTCCTCCTCTTGCTCCCCGTCCTGCTCCTCCTCCTGTTCCTCCTCCTGCTCCTCCTCAACATTATTATCCTCCTGCTCCTCCTCCTCATGCTCCTCCCCATTCCTTTTCTTACCACTTCATCTCCTCATGCTCCTCCCCATCCGACTCCTCCTCCTCCACTTCCATCCTCCTGCTCCTCCTCCCCGTCCTGCTCATCCTCCTGTTCCTCCTTCTCCTGTACCTGCTCCGCCTTATCCTGCATCCTGCTCCTCCTCCTCCCCGTCCTGCTCCTCCTTCTGTTCCTTCCCCTCCAGCTCCTCTTCCTCCTCCAACCCGTCATCGTCGTCGTCCTCCTGCCCCTACTTCTTCTCCTCCTCCCCGTCCTGCTCCTCCATCACCTGCTTCTTCATCCTCCTCTTCCTCCTCCTGC
The DNA here is from genome assembly GCA_026745465.1 of Lota lota. Taxonomy (NCBI): domain Eukaryota; kingdom Metazoa; phylum Chordata; class Actinopteri; order Gadiformes; family Lotidae; genus Lota; species Lota lota. The sequence goes on along the minus strand of JACYXH010000057.1, from coordinate 721,183 downwards.
CCCTCCTCCTTCTTCTTCTCTTCCCCCTCCTGCTTCTCCTCCTCCTGCTCATCTTCCAGCACCTCCTCCCCTACTCTTCCTCATTCTCATTCTCCTGCTCCTCTTCCTTCCCCTTCCTCTTCTTCCTCCTGCTCCTTCCCTTCCTGCTCCTCCTCCTCCTGCTCCTCCTCTTCCTGCTGCTCTGTCTCATTACCCTCCGCCGCTTGCTCCTCTACCTGATCATCCCCCTCATCCTATTTCTCTACATATTCCTGCTCCTGTTCCTCCTCCTTCTCCTCCCCATCCTGCTTGTCCTCCCCCTCCTCTTCCCCCTCCCCCTCCTCTTCCTTCTCCTCCCCCCCATCCTGCACCTCCTCCTCTAACTCCTCCTCCTGCTTCCTCCTCCTCTTGCTTCTCCCCCACCTTCCCCTCCTCCTTATCATTTGCCTCCTCCTCCTCTTGCTCCTCCTCCTCCCTGGCATGTTCCTCCTCCTCCTGTTCCTCGTGCTCCTCCTTCCCCATCTTAATGCTGCTTCTCCTCCTGCTCCTCCTCTTCCTCCTCCACCTTTTTCTCCTCTTCTTGCTTCCTCCTCCTTCTCCTCCTCCCCATCCTGCTCTTCCTCCTCTACCTCCTCCTCCTCCTGCTTCTCCTCCTCCTCTTGCTCCTCCCCCACCTCCCCCTCCTCCTTATCCTTTGCCTCCTCCTCCTTTTCCTCCTCCTCCTCCTGCCACTCCTCTTGCTCCTTCTCCTTCTGCTCCTCCTCATGATCCTCCTCCTCCTCCCCTTCCTGTTCCTACTCCTGTTTCCATTCCTCCTTCTCCCCATCCTGCTAGTCTTCCTTCTCCTTTTCCTCCTCCTCCTCTTCCTCCTTCTCCTTCTTCTCCTCTTCCTTCTTCTCCTCTTCCTGCTTCCTCCTCCTGCTCTTCCTCCTCGTCCTGCTCCTCCTCATTTTCATTCTCCTCCTGCTTCCTCCTCCTCTTCCTCCTCCTGTTCCTGCCCTCCTCCTGCTTCTCCTCCTCCTCCCCGTCCTACTCCTCCTCCTCCACTTCCATCCACCTTCTCCTCCTCCTGTTCCTCCTCCTCCTGTACTTGCTCCTCCTGCTACTCCTCCTCCTCCTTCTCATTCTCCTCCTCCTCCTCTTCCCCGTCCTGATCCTCCTCCTTTTCCTCCTCCTCCTGTTCCTTCTCCTCCTCTTCCTGATCCTCCTTCTCCTCCTGCTACTCACCCTCTTCCTTCTCATTCTCCTCCTCCTCCCCGTCCTACTCCTCCTCCTCCACTTCCATCCACCTTCTCCTCCTCCTGTTCCTCCTCCTCCTGTACTTGCTCCTCCTGCTACTCCTCCTCCTCCTTCTCATTCTCCTCCTCTTCCTCTTCCCCGTCCTGATCCTCCTCCTTTTCCTGCTCCTCCTGTTCCTTCTCCTCCTCTTCCTGATCCTCCTTCTCCTCCTGCTACTCACCCTCTTCCTTCTCATTCTCCTCCTCCTCCTCCTCCTGCTCCTCCTACTGCCCAGTCTAATATATACCCAGTCAGCCCAAGGGTGATTTACACCAAGGAAAAACAAATGGACATTGTAGTCACTACAGACATCTATGACCTGCCGGTACACTGAGTGTAGGACCTGGACACCAGAATGTCACTCGTTGTCTGCTCAGCTAAAATCCCCTTAATATCCTCTTATTATTCATAACAAGACTAACATATCTGTATTACCCAGGGCAAGTGGTAAGTGCATGATTTGGTAAGACGGACGGGGGGGCTTTTGAAAAATGCTTTTGTGACTTGACGCCTTACAATGAAGTTTTCACGCAAGTTACAAACTATTTACATCAGCCGCGTTTGCGAATATGCGGCATATTCATGTAATCACGCTGGTGTAAAGACGGATTCAACCCTCAACCTGTATACCTTAGTAAAGACGAGCTTATGCTCAGTCCTTTCACTAAAATATCCTATGTATTTAGAGGATTCAATCGCACTGGGGTTTGACTTTAACCCAGTGCTTCTCAATTATTTTCTGTTACGCCCCCCCTAGGAAGAAATAAACATTTCGCGCCCCCCCAACTCTCCGCCGCGAGAGTTGGCGCGTGTAAATAGTATAATTTGTCTATAAAATTGTTATAAGTACACCTCTGCATAACATTGTATTCTTATTAACATTAAAGAAAACAAAAAAACAAAAAAGAGAAATATAGATCAACTTACAACAAAGAATAACTTTATTAACATTGTTTTTTAGTCTGTAACAGAAAAGACTTAAAGTGCATCAATTTGCCTGAATTTTTTTTAATCCTTATTTAAACTGTAAACATTTTTTGACCAGTTGATACTGAAAAATAAAATAAAATATAATCAATAAATAAATAATAAATTCAAATTGATCAGCAACATTAACTCGGGAACACAATATGTGAAACACATTGACCTATAAAACAAAAATGAATAAAACAATTTGTGCTGATTTTTTTTATCAAAATGAG